>JAFEMH010000335.1:360000-838399 GCA_022495995.1 Adenophora triphylla var. japonica
CTACTAGAGGGAGGGTTTTGGGGGATTTTGTCCCCTACTCAAAAATCCCCTACAACTATCCTTTCATCAAATTAAAATATCTTCCCAACCCACAACATTTTATTTGTCCATTTTATTACCACACCAATCTATTACTTTATTTATTTCTAATTATTATTTTTCTCTAGAACATTATTTATTTCCTTATCATTTTATCCTAATATAAGAATTTAAAGATATAAAGGAACACATAAAATAAATATAAATATTAAAAGCATCTAATATAATATTAAAAATAAATGCCTAGGGTTGGGGTCGTTACACTCACTCCCCCTTAAAGAAAATTCGTCCCGAATTTGACGGCTACCACTAAGGATCAGATAGCAAAGGTTACCTTTCACACATTCCAACTTAACATTTTCAATTAGATTTCTCAATTGCATGATTCCACTATACACTTTCACAACTCGAATACTCTAAGACTTCAATTCTCAATTAGTCTTATCAATGCTATGATTCCTTCCAAGATTCTACTTTCATTAATAATATGATATTACAACTTAATATTCCGAGAATATCATGCCATCACCACTAATCCGAATTTTCACGACCTCAAAGAAAGTATATTAAAATAAAAAGTATTACATATTATGTCTCCCAATACATTACGATATCACATTTAAACTTCAAATACTCTATAAGCTGCCCCAAATCGGTCTATAAGTCGACTCACCAACATTTCCTAAAACTTCAAATGGATTAACAAACTTTGGCGCTAAATTACCTTAGACCTTGCTTCCCCAATTTCATCCCAACAAATTAGAGATCGATATTTTCTTTCCTAACAACGTCTCATACGGTTTTATCTTAATGCTAGAATGATAAGCGTCATAATACGCAAACCCGCTAAGGTTAATTAAACTTCTCAAGTCGAAGGAAAATCCGTCACACAACACAACCTATTCTTCCAGAATTTGGGTAGTCTTCAAATCTCTTCCTTTCGACTAACTAAATCCTTCAACTCTTAGGATCGGTAACAACTCTCAAAGGAAACTTCAAAAGATAAGGTTCCTATTTAAATGACGCAACACAAGTGTAGCTACTCCCGAGTAGAGGATAAGAAAATCCCACTTATCTAAGTTAAATTCCCCAAAGCACACATTATCACTTTCCCATTTCGCATAACACTACACCCTGATCTTCCTTTAAATATACACTTAAAATTTCACAAGATTCTCACGTCCACTAGGTAAGGTAAGAGTCAACCTATTTTCCATCACTAACAATATGATTCATCCTCATCACAACCTACACCATTTATACGCCCTTTAGATTCAACCAAAGTAATGACTTTACAATTCTTAAGGGTTCATTAAATTTCTTAGGTAGTACTTGCTAACTCAAAGATCACGGACTCAAAGATCACGGACTCAACCTCACAAGATCCTTGGCAACACCCGAGTTTAAGACTATAGAACCCAAAATTTGTAATCCTCTCGAGCTAACTCATACTAGCTAAACTTTGCATACCAGGATTCTTCACAAGGAATAATTAACCCAATTCTCAAATTATTTTTACGATCTTCCCGGAACCTTAATTAACAAAGAGATCATCAATTCTAATTACCCTAAAGCCATCAAAATAAGAATTACAATTCTGCTTATCCTACTCAGAACCAACACACGAAATATACCGACGGGAGCACATTTACCAATTACTCACAGTTAGCACATAAAATTTTGGAAAAGACTCCCTATGCAGGTCTAGCATATACCAATTACTCTTCACATCTTAATTCAAAACTTTCACTTTATATACCCACATGTAACCAGAATTTCACATTTAAGGTTCACCTATAACAAATACCAATATAAGCAATTTAGGCATGGAAAAAGGAGACTCACCTATTAGGATAGTCTATCATTATACAACAACTACTTAACCCTCCAGGTCAAGTATATCTCAAAATCATAAATTGATAATTATACTAATTCAACTGGCAATACATGCTCAGCCATAACCACATCACCATCGTGGTAAACCAAAGAAGGTTCGAGGTATTCTCTCATAAGAGCAGAATCCTCTAACAATAAAACAAATTTTCAACAATGTATGTCACATATAAGCAAAATGTGATGCCAAATATAAATGATATGCAACGGGATCTATAAAACATGACCCCTAACCTTTGAGACGGAAATATACCTCTAGTGACCTCGAGGGATCTATCTCTCTGAACCCGAAACGCACACTCGACCACGACCCTCTCTTTCGGTTCCCCTTTGTTATCTCTTTTGATACCACCTCTTTGACCACTTTGGACCGGCACCGAAGCTAACCTGCGACGAAATGCGGGACAATTTTTCTTGTAGTGCCCCGCTCCTCCACAATTCAAACATTTCCCTTGCTTACTCCAACACCTGTCTTCGGTGTGACCCATCTTCTTGCAATATTTACACATCATCCCATCTTGTTTGAGTCTTGGCCTAGACGAAGAAGCTACCACAAGTTTCTCTCTCATCCTTCCTGAAGTTAAAGCCCTTGGCTGATCTCCAATCTCACCTTCCAATTTCCCACTATTTTCCTCAATATTTTTCTCGATCTTATAAGCTCTCTCTAAGGCTGTCTGATAATTGGTGAAGCTATCAATCCCAAATTTCTTCCTAAACTCAGTCCTCAAACCTTTTATAAACCTATGAACTCTTTTCGCTTCATACGATACCAAATGAGGGCAACTTCTAGCTAATTCCTCAAACCTGATTACATACTGATTCACCGTCATGATCCCTTGTTCTAGTCCTAAGAATTCGATCTCCTTCTTGTCCCTTGTAACCATCGAAACGAAATAATCCTCGAAATGTTTGGTGAAATTATCCCAAGTCTGGGGCGTATGATCCCGCTCCCAACTTCCCTTCAATATTTGCCACCACTGATCAGCTAAACCTTCACATTTAAACACAGCATACCTAACTTTCTCCTTGTTGGGACTTCCTATAACCTCAAAAATCCTATTCATTTCTGCTAACCATTTTTCTGCCTTTAACGGGTTCGGACCTCCGTCAAAGCTCGGGGGGTTCATCTTCACAAATCTTTCCAATCCATCACTTTGACATCCTTCATGTTGATTCGGAACTGATCCTCTAGTCTCCATATCCTGTACAAACTTCCTGAATAATTTCATCATCCCTTCATTCTGAATTTCACCTATATCCATATCTCCTTCAATTTCTAGAACCTTCCGCTGATCATCCTTGCTTCCAGCCATTAGAACGAACTCCTGCATAAAACACTCGACGTCAATTTCCACACATTCCCCCTTAGTTTAGACATCTACCCTTGACCTCTAAACTAAGCTCTGATACCAACTGTGAGCACCCCAACCCGGGACCTAACACGTGTCCCGAGCTAAGGGAGCTCAATCTAAGAAAAACCATCTCAATTTTTCAAAACATTTATTTGCCTTTAAAAGAAAACCACCTTTCAAACTTACAATTTTAAAATCAATTAGTAATATCTCTACTTAGAGGAAATCCAACCATAACTTTAATAAACCGATATCTGATCAAATACATTGAAAACCTTAATTAACATCTGTTTAACAAAAGGGTTTTCCATACAAAATATAAAAGAGGAATACTTAACAAATACTCCTAACAACCCACTCCTATACTTAACTTGTCAAACCCCAAGAGCAAAGTCCACAATGAAATCCCCGGCCTCACGGGTTCGGGTCACCTGTCTCGGAATCTAAAACAGTAAAGGGAGAGGGGTGAGAATAAATCTCAATGAGCTATTATGATATGCAGCAAGATGCCATACAAGATGCAACACGTAGCATGGCAGCACTTAACACATTATGAAAGCGGTAAACACCTTACGTTACCTCATTTTACCTTTTCCCGTCTGAACAATAAGTCGTACAACGTGGGAGTAAAACTCCACTCTTTGGTGAACTGCCCCCATGCACATTCACCGCTTATAGGTCTCATACCCCAGAGATCCATATAAGAAAAACAGGATACATATATGACCCCCATATTTAGAGTATCATATACTATCATCGCCACTGCAGAGAGCCGTTGGCTTCATACAGAGCATTCCCCCGGTTTCTCCTAATCGCAGCAGTATGTAAAGGCTACTTATCACTCAGTACAGTAGCTGCATGCCCCACCACCTGTGACGCGAGTGGGAAGGGTCACCGATATGATGAACCTTCAATCACTTATTGAACAAATCAATAATTGATTGACTTCCATCATACCCACCCGAACATATACACATTCAAGCACATAATAGATACTTGAATTATAATCCACAAAATGGGATAATCATATAATAACATGGTAATGTATACTCATGCCAATCAATACCATAATGCAACATTTAAGTAATACACTATGCATAGTATCATCAATAAATATGAATGATAACAAATAAATCCACGATTGGGATAACTATACAACCACATAATAAACATATCCACATATTGGGATAACAATATAATCAACATGCCACATAATCCACAATTGGGATGTCACACCACCATATAACACATAATCCACACAATGGGATACCACATAACAACTTACCAAATAGTCCATACTTTAGGATATTAAGATAACCATAATATCAATAATTCCATAACTTGGACGCAATGCCACAAGTAATACCTACCCATTACCAATTAGCTCAATAGTGAAACCTATGGCTTCTACACCATTGCAACTATTCACTAAAGATAGGGAGTGAGGCTACTATATATCATAAACCACTCTTACATAGTCATTATACGACCTCGAATAACATTTATTAAAGTTCAAGTTCTATTTCCCAAATTGGAACTATTTTGGTGAAGTCACAAATCAAGCCTATCAACCATTTCGGGGCAATATTTAAACTACTTCCACAATTCCATTTTGATCACTTAAGATGTCATTGAGTAGCCAAAGTATTCTACTTTAATCTAGGTTAAAGAGATTTCATTTTGGTTCTAGTTCGATTAGGTTTAAACAGCTTCAAAGTTGACCCAATGTCACCAGGCCAGGGCACGACTCGTGCCCCAGGGCACGACTCGTGCCCCTTTGGCCTTCCCCAGAAACAGGCGTCCCCACTAGGCACGACTTCCCTTTAATCCTTGTCACGACTCGTCCCCATCCAAGGCACGACTCGTGCCACAGGGCACGACTCGTGCCCTGAACCCAGAATTGAGACGAGAATAAAATCCTTTAGTAACCCTAACCAAAATTGTCCCAAACTGATTTTCCCTTGTTTGTGAACTTAGAAGGACTTCCTAACTTCATACACATTATATTAATTTATTTAAATCCCAAGATAACCTAAACCCAAATCATTTACCACTTGATTTCCAACCCATTTTTACTTCCATATTTCATGATTAACCATCTTAATACAACTCAACCAATTTTATTACACTTTTAATCATTTCTTATGAACAACAACAATGTTCCATAATATTAACTAATTCCTCAACTCCAAGAAGGTTTCTAAGGCCCCAAATAACCATTATATCAATAATAACAACATCAATTAATTCATGAGCATATGGAGGAAGGAAAGTCATAATAACTCACTTTAGATTTTTAGAATGAAAAGATGATCTTCTAAGCTCGATTTGATCCTCTTGATGATCCAACTTCAAAATTGCTTTTAGACTTGAAAAATGGTTGGAAGATGAGCTAGCTCCAAGACTTCAAAGGGAGCTTCCATGGATTTGAGAGAGAAAGTGAAGGAGTAGAAAATGAGAAGGATGAAGGAGGGAGATGGGGTAAATGGATGGTAAAGGGGGAAGGGGGGGGCCGGCTACTAGAGGGAGGGTTTTGGGGGATTTTGTCCCCTACTCAAAAATCCCCTACAACTATCCTTTCATCAAATTAAAATATCTTCCCAACCCACAACATTTTATTTGTCCATTTTATTACCACACCAATCTATTACTTTATTTATTTCTAATTATTATTTTTCTCTAGAACATTATTTATTTCCTTATCATTTTATCCTAATATAAGAATTTAAAGATATAAAGGAACACATAAAATAAATATAAATATTAAAAGCATCTAATATAATATTAAAAATAAATGCCTAGGGTTGGGGTCGTTACAGATTGTCATTTACAAGTCCGAATCGGTTGATCCGTTGATATTCATATTTACTTTACGCTCTTTACAAGTCCGGATCGTTTGATCCGTTGATATCGCTTTACTTTACGCACTTTACAAGTCCGAGTCGTTTGGCTCGTTGATCGCACTTTTACAAGTCCGAATTGTTTGATCCGTTGATACCGCATATCAATACTGTCATTTACAAGTCCAAACCGTTTGGTTTGTTGATAGTATTTACTTACCAATGTCCGAGTCACAAAATGACTCGTTGATCGCATCTTACTTTCCATCGTTTTCATCAAAATGGGTAACATCGTAATGCCCGATTCAAAACCGAAGTTTGTCATTCAAACTTCCTTTCCAAAAAACTCTTATTTCAAACTCCCTTCAAAACCGACGTTTGTCATTCAAACACCCTCTTTTACCAAAATCAACGTTTGTCATTCAAACCAAGATTAAAGCTTGTCATTCAAGCTCATTTTCAAAAACTAACACGAACACACACACACACGCACACTTTTTGAGAAAGGTAGAAAGACTCGTCATACGAGGCGTTTCGGGAGATCTGAATATACTCTTCCCGAAACGTAACGTGACCTCCGAACCTAACAATCTCTGGTCCTAAAAGCCTTTTGTAAAGTTTTGGCTACCAATCAAAACGTCCCATTTTCAAAGCCTTTTCCAAGTTTTTGCTACCAATAAAAACGACCTTGTTTTCAAAGCCATATTCAAAGTTTGAGCTCATAATACAAAACGGAGTGGCGACTCTCTTTTCCAAGTGAAGTCCATTCGAAAGAACCGCTCGCCGCAGTCCGCGCGATTCGGGTAATTTCAAAATGGTACAAAAAGAAAATGATATAAATGTCAAAAAACTATTCATTATTCATTATTTGGATATTGAAAGTTTCGTGTAGCTAGGAAGCACAATCAACTTCAATAGTTCACGGATGTGAGTACAGATGTGGCACACAACTGTTCACACATCCACAAATAAAGCAGCGGAATAAAAAGTAAAACACAAGAATTATAACGTTCATTGGTTTTGATCCCAGTAAACAAGGCTTACGCCAAAAAACTTTTCACTATTAAAAACTGTGTTGTTTACAAAAACACGAATAAGTGAAAACTAAAATACGAAAATACTAAACAAGTTATAATCACCTTCTACGACAAGAACAGTCTCCCTTTCCCAAGTAGATCCTATTCTAATCAGAAGTAAAACAAAGAACTTGATTAAAACCTAGATGTGAGTTCGGATGTATGACACAACCTTTACTTACAACCTAAATTGACAATGCTGAAAACCGTGAAGTACAAAAGTATTTGTCTTTAAAAGCTGTGTCTTCTCTTTGTGCTGATTACTTATATTTATAGCACCTTGAGAAGATCTTCACGAATCCAACACCTTTTCATATGTGAGTTTTCCAATTTCTATAAGGAAACATAAAGCACACTCACAAGGAAATAAATTTTGTTAGTAGGTTAGTCCTAATATAAATATATGTACATAAATAAAAGATATTTATAATATTAACAAAGTACTTTTCATAATAGGACAATATAAATCTTTCCATGAAAGTCCCAAAATTAACTTACCAAATATATCACATTGATTCGAAATAGGAAACAAATTGTTTCCTAAAAATCTCACTCTTTCAGATATTCTGGAAATAAAGCAGAATTATGGCTCTTAATAAACCAAAAAGAAAAATATTCCTCTATCACTAAATAAATGTCCAAATTTCATTTAGAATACATTCTATTCTGATATTGATTACATTTTATACAATTAAATAACAAAAATGCATAAAAAATATTATTCACTTTCTAAGCATTTAATTTTAAAATGACCAGTGAAAAAAAAATATAGGGACATACTCCATCCCATCTCAAACCGGAGTTTTTGCAATTCTCGTCCGTCTCACTTCAAACTGGACTTTTCAAAATGGCAAAGTTTTTACACTATTCATCTCACTCATTTTTTTCTCATATTTTACTTCTATACTCATAACTTCAATCAATTTATAATTCTTTCCACTCATTTTCTCTCCTATTTTACTTTTCATACTCACAACTAGGGATGTAAACGGTTCGGTTTAGCTCGGTTTGGGGAAATTTTAGAGCTAAACCGCTAGTATCGGTTTGGAGAAATTCCAAACCGAGCTAAACCACAAAAAAATTCAAACCGAACTAAGCTAAATCGCCAAGATTCGGTTTAGCTCGGTCTAAACCGCGGTTTAAAGATGGATTACGGACCAAACAACAATCTTAAAGATTCAGAAAGAAGTCAAAAGCTTACTCAACGAAAGAGCAAGTAGAGAAATCATGGAATGCACTAATGAATTGAAAGTTGAGGGCATGGCCAGAGTTGTAAAAGGAGAAGAAGAAGAAGAAGGGCATGCAGCAATTAGGAACAGCACAAGAAGGAACCTGGGAAAGAAATGCATGGGTCCATGCGTGGCCTACAACTCAATTGACCATTGCTGGAGATGCCAACCTGATTGGGCCAGCAACAGGAAGAGGCTAGCCGATTGTGCACAAGGGTTCGGCCAAAAAACCCGCGGAGGTAAAGCCGGCAATTTCTATATTGTAACTGATCCTTCGGACAACGACATGGTGAATGAACTGGATTAAATATTTCCAGGGTTACCCGTTGATTAGGCCGGCACCTGCAACTCAAGTTGGATTGCTCACTATATTGTAACTGATTCTTTAAATATTTGCTCAAAATTGATGATTCGAGCTTGATAATCTTGGATAAAAGGAAGTATATGGGATGGGAATCAATATTTAGTGAGGAAGAAGGAATGATTTTGTGGTTTGATGAGAGATTTTTTATAATGTAAGTTAGCTTGGTTTCATAGCTCGATTTGGCGGTTCGATTCCATAGCTCGGTTTGGCGGTTCAGTTTAGCTCGATTCGGCTTGGCACCCTCAAACCGCAAGCTAAACCGAACCATGTGGTTTGTAATTTTTATAAACCGAGCTAAACCACTTAAATAAAAAAAATGAGCTAAACCCCAGGGTTTAGCTCGGTTCGGTCTCAAACCGCGATTTGAGCTAAACCACTTACACCCCTACTCACAGCACATTTTTCTACATTACTTTTTCTTAATTATCGTGCTCATAAATTGGTCCAGTTATAAATGAGATTGAGGCAATAGTTTTTTTTATTAAAAAATTTATTTTGAGATATTTTTTAAATATGAAAATTTATTTAAAAATGTATGGATGGAGTAATTTCTTGTTTATATGAAAGCCAAAGTCTTAGAAAAAACCACTTTTTCCTAAAGTTTAGGAAAAACGGATTTTGTAAGAAAGCGGAATAACGCTCAAAAGAAAAAGCATGCGTCGGAATTCCATGTATTGATTCTTTCGACAGCTATTGCGGTAATTCCTGAATACGAATTGTTCTTCTATTAAACATTTATCATCACAAATAGATTAATTGGCCAACAAATCTAATTCAAAAAGATATGCCCTTTCAACATAGCATTCCATCCAGTCCCATAAGTCGATTTTGAATCAAGCAAGGACTTGAGATTTGCAATAAGAACATGGGATTTGGGTTGATGAGTGTAACCCTTTCTTCCCTATTTTTTTTAATAGATGAGTGTATAATAAAGTGCCAGTAAGCGCGTAATAACACATGCACTGGCACTCTTCACACTGATACTTTTTTACACTAACACTGGTACTTTGTTACACATGCACTGACACTTTTTTACACTGACACTCTTCACACTGACACTTTTTTATACTAACACTGATATTTTGTTACACATGCACTGGCACTTTTTTATATTGGCACTTAATATACATGCACTGACACTCTTTACAGACACTTTATTACACTAACACTGGAACTTTGTTACATTAACACCGGGACTCTTTTACACTACACTTTTTTAGACGTGCACTGACATTTTTTTACATTGACGTTTGCACTTTTTTAGATGTCCACTGGCACTTTTTTAAATGTCCACTAGTACTCAATCACACATGAACTTGCACTCTTTTTACAAGAACACCGACACTTTTTATTTACAGTACTGGCACTTACTCACGTATACACTGACATTTAATCACACTTAAACGGACATTTATTCCAACAATAACTTGCACTTAATTTATATAGTCAGGAGATTGTGTTGAGTGTTTACTCTCTCAATATCAGTTTCAAGGAGGAGAACCCAGATGAAAACTTGAATTCATACAAAATGAACAATAATAATCCCACTAGTAAAGATGGGTTGTTATTGAGACCAACGCGAACAACTACTCAGCCTAAGACCATATCAGATCACCGGCGACTTTGGCAACGATGTTGTCTGACTTCGTGAATTGTGGTTGATTTTTACGGATTGTGCCGAACAATTGGCTTGAGAGATTTAGTGGATTGTGGTTGATTTATTGAGTAGTAGCAAGCAAATTGAGGCCGTCAATGTCCTATCACGATATCTCCTCTTCGACGGCATGGAGTACTCCCTTTTTTAGAGAGAGACGGAAAGTAGTAGCGAAGGGTTTGAGTGCATTGTCAAAACTCATTTTTTTTAAAATATAAAAAAAATTAATTTTTTATAAGACCAACTCTATATGAAAATATTAAAAATAAAGAAATAGCAGTAAAGTGAAAGGAGCAGTTAGATGTGGTAGTCCTACTACTAGGCTAACCTAATGATTTAGGCAATTGCTCCCTCGGTCCCAATTCAAAAATTTCAAGAATAGTTCAACTTTTTCTTTTGTTTTTTTTCAGACTAGATTAAGAGTTGTATTTTATAAATGGTAAATTTTGAATAGTATTTTAAATATTTATATTCTTATAATGTAAATATATTTAAAAAAATCATTTAATATGTCGTTATAATATTAACATATTTACAAAAAAAAACAATCAAAAAGAGATTTTATCATAAATATTTAACTTTTACATTTTCTTTTCTCTAATTTTCAATCCACTTGTAATTTTTTATTTATTTTTTAAAAAAATTCTTATAAAACGTAAAATACTATTCTAAAACCTTGAGTAGGAGAGACTACGTAACCAATGGGGACGACAACATCTTTTCAGTTAGTCAGAACTTGTGCTTGTCTTCGATAATGGATAATGATTTAAAGGACCAGCAGCAGCACATGCAAAAGAATTATAAAGTGAGTGGTCTGTTTCATAGCCATCAGGTTTAAATATACTACTAGGATTGCTGCTTTCGTAAGGCATTATCAATGAATTACATACCGTTTCTGCATAACTTCATTTTTATGTACTCTCTTCGTTCATTTACATGGTTCACATTTTCTATTTTGGACATTCATTTACATGGTTCACACTTTGTTTCTTTTCTAAAATGGAAACCTTAAATCACTATTCTCTCCACTCATTCTCTCTCCTACATTATTTTAATACTCACAACACCATTATAATTTACTATTTCTTCCACTCATTCTCTCTCCTATTTTATTTTCACACTCACAACACTTTCAATATAATACTCCCTCCTTAATTAACATGTAAACAGTAACTATGAACCTACTAAATGAACGGATGGAGCATTAAAGGACTGATTTGCTCATATCAACCTCTTTTCATGATTAAAATGATATTTACATTTTATTAAATTAATCTCAATCGCACGAAGAAAAAAAGGCAGCATAGATAAATAAGGACAGTTCTCTGTCGAAGAGGAGAGAGAGAGAGAGATTGCAGAAGCAGTCCCTACTCCCTAGTCAATTATCAACTGCACCTTATAATTGATTTTTTATTTTAAAATAAAATACAATAAAAGTATAAAGTCCATTATCAACTGCACCTAACATTTGTTTCGTTATTTTTTTTTAAGAAAAACAAAGTATAATACTCCCTCCGCCCCACCAAGAGTGTCATCCTTTTAGGGTGGCACGCAAATTAAGGAAAAAAGGGAAAAGTAAAAATGTTGTGAGTGTAATTTAAAAATAGGAGAGAGAATTAGTGGAGGAAATAGTAAATTTAAAAAGTGTTGTGAGTGTAGAGGAGAGAAAATTAGTGGAGGGAATAGTGGATGAGATAATAAAATATTAATAAAACATTTCCTTTTTAGAAAAAATGTGACGCTTTAAACGGGACGTCATTTTGGGTAAAAAGTGACACTACTTGGAGTGAGACGGAGGAAGTATTTTATTTATTTGTACGCTATTTATTATTATTAAATGGCTCGCCATGGAGCATCCAAATGGAAGGATGATAACCAAATTGGAAGGATGATGGGGGCCAGTTTTTTTGACCTCTTATGAGTTATGAAGAAGAAGACCGCCAGAAAAAAAAGAAGGAAAAGAACAAATGATAAGCTCCAAGGCAAATGTGAGTGAGGTTAGGTGATAGGTGTGGTCTTTAATTTGACCCTTTGTATTATTCTTTATTGACATTCTATTTTCCGTTCATTTCTTTTCCCCATAATTGACGGGGGTGAAATTAAAATTGACAACATTCCATTAGGCCATTTACAATGGCAAAAAAAAAGGGTGTTGATTTTTTTTTTTTTCAACAGTTGAAACCATAGTAGGTTGTTGAAATTTTTTTCAACTATTGAATTTTTTCAATAGGTATTGAAAAAAAAAAAGTGGGGCCGTTCCAAGCCACTTGGCACATCTTGATTGGTCACTGATTTTTTTTTTCAAATTTCATCCGAATTTTTCAAAGACAATTATTTTATATAAAAAAAATTATTTTTTTACACCAAAATTCGTAATTTTTTTTCTCTATAAATAGAGTACTCTTTCATTTGATTTGGACAAAAAAAAAAACACTCCTTTTTCAATATAAATTTCTCAATTATCCTTCATTTTATATAAAAAAAAACCTCTTTTTTAGTGAAATGTATTTTCCAATAATGTATTACTTTTAATTAAGTATGAAATATTTTTTTAAAAATAAGGAATATAAAATAAAATAAAAGTGGCGGGATATAGGATGATGAGTTGGAAGGGTGTTGAAAAAATGTGAGTGTTGAAATTTGAAACCATTGTAAGGGTTAAAAATTGAATGAGTGTTGAATAATCTATATAATATATAAAAGCAAAAACATTTCAAGACCACAAAGCTCGCCACGTAGAATTCCAAGTCAGCTCTACGTTCACCAATTATTAGCCGCCATGTGTCACATTCAATGAAGAGTTTTATTTTTTATTTTGATTTAAACACAAATTTTAGCTTTTAAATCAAAACAAAATATTTTTAAACGTAATAAATTCAAACTACAGGGGTTCAACTACTTTATCCGAAAGAATGTGATGGTGGTATAAAGTAGAAACATTGTCTTGGAGCATGCACTGATTTCTCTTATCATTATCCCCCATATTAGATTTTAGATTATTAGATTAGTTTATTTTGTTGGATTAAATTTAATTTGTTTAAATTTTATTATTCTCTCCATCCTAAAATGAATGATTTTTTTTCAAAATTTAAGAATCATTTTAAACAATTTAATTTTAATCTAGAAAAAATAATAAACATTCTTTTAATTCATTTTCAAAATTTTAGATTTGTAAAAATATAATGAATTATGAAAAAAAATTAAATCAAAAAATTTAAAAGAACATTTATTTTGAGACAATAATGGTAATTCAATCTATCTATATAATATATAAAAGCATAAACATGTCAAGACCATACAGATCACTACTTGAAATTCCAAGTAAGCTCTGTGTTCACCAATTATTAGCCGTCATGTGTCATATTCAATGAAGACTTTTATTTTAGATTTTGATTTAAACACAAATTTTAGCATTTAAATCCAAACAAAATATTTTTAAACGTAATAAATTCAAACTACAGCGGTTCAACTACTTCATCCGAAAGAATGTGATGGTGGTAGAAAGTAGAAACATTTTCTTGGAGCATGCACTGATTTCTCTTATCATTATCCCCCATATTAGATTTTAGATTATTAGAATAGTTTATTTTATTGAATTAAATTTAATTTGTTTAAATTGTATTATTCTCTCCATCCTAAAATGAATGACTTTTTTCAAAATTTAAGAATCATTTTAAACAATTTAATTTTAATCTAGAAAAATTAATAAACATTCTTTTATTTCATTTTCAAAATTTTAGATTTGTAAAAATATAATGAATTATGAAAAAAAATTAAATCAAAACATTAAAAGAACATTTATTTTGAAACAATAATGGTAATTCAATCTATCTATATAACATATAAAAGCAGAACATGTCAAGACCATACAGCTCGCTACGTGAAATTTCAAGTCAGCTCTGTGTTCAC
Organism: Adenophora triphylla var. japonica; assembly: GCA_022495995.1. NCBI lineage: Eukaryota > Viridiplantae > Streptophyta > Magnoliopsida > Asterales > Campanulaceae > Adenophora > Adenophora triphylla. The sequence continues at coordinate 374,357 of JAFEMH010000335.1, forward strand.
CAATTATTAGTCGTCTGTGTCACATTCAATGAAGAGTTTTATTTTAGATTTTGATTTAAACACAAATTTTAGCTTTTAAATCCAAACAAAATATTTTTAAACGTAATAAATTCAAACTACAGCGGTTCAACTACTTCATCCGAAAGAATGTGATGGTGGTAGAAAGTATAAACATTGTCTTGGAGCATGCACTGATTTCTCTTATCATTATCCCCCATATTAGATTTAAGATTATTAGATTAGTTTATTTTATCGGATTAAATTTAATTTGTTTAAATTGTATTATTCTCTCCATCCTAAAATGAATGATTTTTTTTTCAATATTTAAGAATCATTTTAAACAATTTAATTTTAATCTAGAAAAAATAATAAACACTCTTTTAATTCATTTTCAAAATTTTAGATTTGTAAAAATATAATGAATTATGAAAAAAAATTAAATCGAAAAATTTAAAAGAACATTTATTTTGAGACAATAATGGTCCTTCAATCTATAAATATAATATATAAAAGCAGAAACATTTCAAGACCATACAGCTCGCCACGTGGAATTTCAAGTCAGATCTATGTTCACCAATTATTAGCCGCCATGTGTCACATTCAATGAAGAGTTTTATTTTAGATTTTGATTTAAACACAAATTTTAGCTTTTAAATCCAAACAAAATATTTTTAAACATAATAAATTCAAACTACAGCGGTTCAACTACTCATCCGAAAGAATGTGATGGTGGTAGAAAGTAGAAACATTGTCTTTGAGCATGCACTGATTTTTCTTATCATTATCCCCCATATTAGATTTTAAATTATTAGATTAGTTTATTTTGTTGGATTAAATTTAATTTGTTTAAATTGTATTATTCTCTCGATCCTAAAATGAATGATTTTTTTTCAAAATTTAAGAATCATTTTAAACAATTTAATTTTAATCTAGAAAAAATAATAAACAGTCTTTTAATTCATTTTCAAATAGAGACTAATTTCATTTGATTCGGACACAGAAAAAAATCCTCTTTCTTGAATATAAATCAAATATTTTATAATAGATTATTTTTTTATTTTTTTCCACCTAAAATCATTAAAAAAATTCCTCAAAAAATAGATATTACTTTCATTTTATTCGGACAAAAAAAAATCCTCTTCTTTGAAGTGCATGTCAATATTCTAAAAAATAAATGTAGTATAAATAGGTAGGTTGAAAGAGGGAGAGGAAGAAGTGGGTTGGATTTTGATGAGGGAGTGTAGTGTTTGGAAAAAAAAAATCATTTAACACATTGTTAGTTATTTTTGAATTTTGATTTTTCTTCTCAAAATTAAATAAGTTAAATTGAAAAAAAATATTATAATTTTGTTCATGATGAGTTAATATAAATAAATATGATATTTATTTTAAAAAGTCCTCTTTTTTTAATATAAATCAAATATTTTATAATAATTTTTTTAATTTTTTTTTACCAAAAATCATAAAAAAAATTCTTCCAAAAATAGTGACTACTTTCATTCGATTTTGACACAAAAAAGAAATCATTTCCTTTGAAGTGCATGTCAATATTTAAAAAATAAAGATAGTATGAATTGGTATTTTGAAAGATGGAGAGGAAGAAGTGGGTTAGGTTTGATGAGGGAGTGGATTGTTTGGGGAAAAAATTCATTTAACACAAATGTTAGTTTTTTAAAGATTTTGATTTTTCTTCTCAAAATTAAATAAGTTAAATTGGAAATGAATATTATAATTACGTTCATGATGAGTTAATGTAAACAAATATGATATTTATTTATTATTACTATTATTCGTATACTAATAAATGATACTCCCTCCGTCCCACTTCAAGTGTCCTACTTTTCCTTTTGGTCTGTCCCACTTCAAGTGTCCTACTTTTCCTTTTGGTCTGTCCCACTTCAAGAGTCTCTTCCATAAATGATATGTTTTGAATATATTTATACACTTGTAATTTAAATATATCGATTCAATATTTCTCACAATATCCAACGTAACGGTAGGGTTCTTTTTTTTTTTTTTGAAATAAAAAGAATCATATTATTAACGACAATAAATTCATTAGACATTAAGTTTATGAATTTGAATCCGTACTTGATTTGCTAAACAATGTTACGCTCTCCTGACAAATAAAGTTTATGCATACAATAATGGAAAATACTCCCTTCGTCCCTTAATGGAATGTCCAAAAAAAATTCAAATTTGCTCTTGATCAAAAGCAAATTTCAAAATTTTTTGGACATTCATTTCAAATATGCTATTGACTAAAAATAATTTGATAATTGAATTGTTATCCTACTGTAAATTGATTAATATTTGATTCATTTAATAAATGACTATATAATTGATAGACAAAATAGCATACCAAACTACTGTTTGTCAAAGATAATTTTGTGAGCAAGTTTGTGTAAATTTTATAAGCTCAAATCATTACGCGAGTTTGTGTAAATTATATATTCTCCATCTCTTAAAAAATCGGTGATCAAGTGTACACAAATTTTTATTTTTATAATAAAAATAATTTTCTGTGACCAAAATATGTTTTGCCATCCCAACACATATATGCTAAATGGAGTTAGTTTGAATGTAGTAATGTAATTTTCTGTGTGTACAGGATATTCCATTTATCTCAAAATGATCGTCTTACTTTTTTATTATTGGATATAAATCTAATATATTATTTTCGTTTATTTAAATAAAATTACAGATTATAATAATAAGTAATATTAAGCCTTAATATGTCTGTCAAATTTTGATGGATTACTCACTAATTAGGTGAATAAGAGAAAAGCTGATGTAGAGTGTTTTAAAGGACGTTGGAAAAATTATGGTGTTGAATACCATTGGAAATGGTATTACTCAAATTTATATTGGCTGAGAAAATCTGTAGCCTGAGCTGGAAACAAGGTTGACGTGTACATACTCCTTCCGTTCCGAAACTTACTTCACAAACACTGTTTGCACTGGTTTTAAGGAGGGAGTATTATATTAAAAGTGTTGTGAGTGTGAAAATAAAATAGGAGAGAGAATGAGTGGAGAGAATAATAAATTATAATGGTGTTGTGAGTATTAAAATAATGTAGGAGAGAGAATGAGTGGAGGGAATAGTAAAGATTCCTTTCCATTTTAAGTAAGTTTTAAATGTGTGAAGTAAGTTTTGGGACGCCCAAAAGGGAAAGTGTGAAGATTGTTCCGGAACGGAGGGAGTATATCTTCATCTAGGCCCAAAAACGTAAATTACGTCAACTATAGACCCCATTTCAGAACATTCCTTCACTTTCACTTCGAGATTCCAAATGGTTCGCATTTAATGTTTTTTTATTTCATGCGTATTTCCACATTAGCCGCAATGATCCCAACGGTTTTCACAACAGACACGTGCCATCTGTACTTAAAAATAGTTCGAATTTCCCGTGTAAGCAACAACAATCAATTTACCCTCCCTCCCTCCCCGGCTCCGAGTAACAAATTCCAATTATTTCTGCAAAATATTTTGGGAGAAACTAGTTTTTTCCTAAATTATAAAAAGTCCTGTTTTTTTTAACTGTTCTTATTTTCGTCAAATACTTGCAAGTTGAAAAAAATTGGACTTTTTATAATTTATGAAGAAACTGATTTTTCCCAAAACTTGCTCTTATTTCTGTCTTACAATAAATTTTTAGATTAACTGTACACGATTATACTCCATCCGTCCCATTCGAAGCGTCACTTTTTACTCAAAAGGGTGTCCCGTTTAAAGCGTCACCCTTTCCTAAAAAGGAAATATTTTATTAATATTCTATTACTCATCCACTATTCCCTCCACTAATTCTCTCTCCTCTACACTCACAATACTTTTTAAATTCACTATTTTCTCCACTAATTCTCTCTCCTATTTTCAAATTACACTCACAATATTTTTTCTTCTCACACTTTTTCTTAATTTGCGTGCCACCCCTAAAATGGCGACGCTTCTACCGGGACGGAGGGAGTATAAAAAATAAATATTATTTATTTAAAAAATAAAATAAAACAAAGAAAGTTGATAATAAATAATAAATAAGTTATTATTGTGAGTGTAGTAAGTGATTATATTGTCAATTTTAGAAATAAAGCAAACTAAAAATTTTATATGATACAGCTCAATAAAAAAATTAAAAATATAAATTTGAGATGGAAGAAATATTTTATTTTCTACTCCCTCACTCAGTCCACATTAAAGACATTTTGTCATTTAACATTTTTTATTTATTTTAGTGTTATTTTTTTATTCGAATGAAACGGGGAATATATAGTAATAGCACCACATGGGCTCGTCTGGTGCACAGTTTTAAAAACGGAGATTTTTTAAAACGGAGCTTTTTTTTGCCGCTATAATTTTGAGCGGCCAAAATATCCCCAACTTTTTAAAATTCAACCGTCTAAAACTCTTGACTAACACGCTTAATAAAAAAAAGTTGAGTTTTTTATCTCCGTTTTAACAAAAACGCTCGATAAGATGGGGCCTAAAAAAAGAAAAAACAAATCCAAATTTAATTTCGATGATAAACTTTAGATTTAATGAACAACTTAATTTTAATTTGCTATATAAAATATTATCCTCATTTAAATTTTAAAATTGTTACTGATGTACCTTAATTTTTCTAATTTCTTTAAGTGGTATGATGACTATTTTTTATATAACTAGAGTGACTCCCGTGCGATGCATGGGGCGTTACTATATATTTAAAAAATAAAAATTTAATTAAAATAAATCAAAAACTCAATTCGTTTATACATTATAAAATACTTTCTTAAAGGCTCCATTGTCAGTACATAAAAATTAGAAATCAATAAAATAGAAATAAAACATAAATCATAAGGATTATGCATTTCTCTATATACAATTATGTAGTATTTTATCATTTAAATAAATTAAATAAAAAAGACGAACATGTTTATCATATACGAAATAAGTAATTGAAATTAGTTAAAAAAAAAGTGAAGATTAGAAATCTAGTAAAGAAAATGTGATAATTTATTTATTTTTGAGAAAGAGAATTTTTGAAATAAAAACAAAAGATTTAGTCATACCAACAGGATAGTACATTTCACACGGATGACACATGTCCAAAGTTAGCAAAAAAAAATTAAAAAAATAAACAACCCAATCACAAATTGCCACGGGTCATTTCAGTCGTTTTTTTTGCAAGTTTGCCATATCGTGAAAATACCAAAATGCCCCTCAAACCCCCTTTAATTACCACAATCTTCCTTTTATATATAGAGAGATATATATATAGATATACATATAGATTTCCCAAACCCTCCACTCACTCATCAAACCCAACCCACTTCTTCCTATCCCTCTTTTAAAATATCAATTTATATTATCTTTATTTCTTATAATATTGACATACACTTCAATCAAAATTATAAAAATGATGGTCATCTTGCCCGATATTCATTTTTATTAATACACAATTTTTTGAGAAGGACAGAAAATTCAACAAATTTATTAATACTTTATTTACTATGCTTCAAAGTATTAAAAAAAATGTAAATAAATTGTTTGATTTATCGAACTAAAATAAACCCAATAACCATATTACCCCATCCAACTAATCATCCTATACCCCACCAGTTTTATTTAATGTTATATTCTTTATTTTTATGATTAGTAAAATTATTAATATTATTATCATTTATAATAATAAAAAAAATACTTCACACTTAATTACTTTTCACAAAAAGATATTGAAAAATTAGAAAGGAAAATTAAGAAATTTATATTTTTTTAAAAAAAATTATTTTTTTCTGTGTCCAAATCAAATGAAAATAGTCTCTATTTATAGAGAATTTTTTTAAATGAATTTTGGTGTAAAAAAATTAATTTATTATAAAACAATTGAGGTCAAAGAAATTGAAAAATAAAAAAATTCGAAATTCAAGAAGCAAATGAAACGCCGTCAAGTGTACCAAAAAAAATAAGGAAAATATATCTGCGTAAATGCGCCTCGGTCGACGCGAACACGACACGCGCCAAATTATCACCCTATCCCGGCATGCCACGACAAATTTGCTTCAACTATTTTTAGTTATGCCACAATATGAAATGACTTACACTTCAATCAAAATTTTAAAAATGATGACCATCTTTTCCGATATTTTCTTTTATAAATAAACAAAGTTTTTAGACAGATAGATATTCAAGAAATTTATAAATATTTTATTTACTATGCTTCAAAGTTTTTTTTAAAAAAAAATTAAATATATTGTTTGATATCTCGAAATAAAATAAATCGAATAACCATATTACCCCATCCAACTAATCATCCTATACCCCACCAGTTTTATTTAATTTTATATTCTTTGTTTTCAAGATTAGTAAAATTATTAATATTATCATCATTTATAATTAAATAAAATATTTCACACTTACTTACTTTTCACTAAAAATATATTAAAAAATTAGAAAGGAAAATTAACAAAGGATAATTAAGAAAATTATATTTAAATAAGATGGTTTTTTTTTTCTGTGTCCAAATCAAATGAAAGAAGTCTCTATTTAAAGAGAAAAAAAAAATTATGAATTTTGATGTAAATTTTTATTTAAAAAAAATTAATTTATTATAAAATAATCTATCCATATTTTTTTTAAAAAAATAAGGAAAATATTTCTGCGTAAATGTGCTTCGGTCAACGCGAATACGACACGCGCCAAATTTTCACCCTATCCCGCCATGCCACGAGAAATTTTCTTCAACTATTTTTAGTTATGCTACAATATGAAATGACTTACACTTCAATCAAAATTTTAAAAATGATGGCCATCTTTCCCGATATTCTCTTTTGTAAATACACAAATTTTTTAGACGGATAGATATTCAAGAAATTTATAAATAGTTTATTTACTATGCTTCAAAGTTTTGAAAAAAAAATTAAATATATTGTTCGATAAATCGAAATAAAATAAACCCAATAACCATATTACCCAATCCAACTAATCATCCTATACCCCACCAGTTTTATTTAATTTTATATTATTTATTTTCAAGGTTAGTAAAATTATTAAATTATCAGCATTTATAATAAAATAAAATATTTCACACTTACTTACTTTTCACTAAAAATTTATTAAAAAATTAGAAAGGAAAATTAACAAAAAATAATTAAGAAAATTATATTTAAAAAAGATGGTTTTTTTTCTGTGTCCAAATCAAATGAAAGAAGTCTCTATTTAAAGAGGAAAAAAAATTATGAATTTTGGTGTAATTTTTTTTTAAAAAATTAATTTATTATAAAATAATTGAGATAAAAGAAATAGGATTGTTTTTTTAATTTGAATTCCATCTAGCCAATAAAAGGGTGCCATGTGGCGTAAAATTAAAAAAAAAAAAAAAAAAAAAGCAAAATGTCAGTAACGTGCCATGGTCGGCGCGTGTGCCACACGCGCCACGAAAATGTCCTAATGCCCCTACTCAAGCGGCGTGACACGTGTCCAGTCTGTTTTTTTTAAAAAAAAGTCAGCCAATTACAAATTGCCACGTCGCTTATTGGGCTTCCTTATTGCATTTTTGCCACCGTTTGAAATGACCAAAATACCCCTCTAAACCCCTTGATTTACCACTATCTTGTTATTACTCCCTCCGTCCCAGACCATGGGTATATGGGGTGAATTTCACACTTCTTAAGAAATTTTTTAAAAAATAAATAAAAGTTAAATGTGGGATATGAAATAGTAGTTAAATGTGTGGTAGGGAATAGGAGAGAGAATGTAAAAGTTAAATTTGTGGTAGGAAATATGAGAGAGAATGTAAAAGTTAAAAATATTTAATAGGAGAGAGAATGAGTGGGAGGAATAGTAGTTAAATGTGTGGTAGGAAATAGGAGAGAGAATGTATAAGGGTATAATGAATGGTTTTTTTGTAAATATATGGAGTTGATAAGGGTATAAATATATTCAAAAACTTGCCATTTATGAAAATGAACTCTTGGTCTGGAACGGAACAAAAGGGAAAGATGAACCCTTGGTCTGGGACGGAGGGAGTATATACTTATAGATTTTTGAGCATTTTTTTACTAAGGCATTGAACTATTAACAAAAAGAAAATAAAGTTTAATATCTGCACATCTGCCTTTTCCATCGGAATATTTTTATAAAATTAAATTTGAAATAATCTAATACTCATATATAAATTGTTCTTGTTATTTAACAATTTATTTTATGTGCCCTTTACATGGAATATTTTTGAATTAAAAAGATAATTTAATACAAGTTTCTTATGAATAAAATAATGAAAAGTCGATTGCGATATTTAATATCGGAAAAAATTATACTCCCTCCGTCCCACACCAATAGATACCAAAAAATTGGGCACACATAATACTAAGGAAAAGTAAGAGAGAGAAAAAATGAAAGAAAATGTTGTGAGTATGAAAAATTAAATGTGAGAGAGAAGAGTGGGAGGAATAGTTAGGAGAGAGAATGTTGTGAGTGTAAAAGTGAAATAGGAGAGAGAATGAGTGGAAATAATAGTAAAGATTTCTTTTCATTTTGGACAGTATCAATTGGTGTGGGACAGACTAAAAAGAAAATAAGTATCAACTGGTGTGAGACGGAGGGAGTATATTTTTTACTATGTTTTGTATATATTTTTCATTAAGATTAATCTAAGGGACTATAATATTTCATTTTTTTTGTTTATTCTTTAAGACTGTGACATTCAAAAAAATAATTAAAAAAATAATAGAGCTTGTTTTAGTAGATAATAATTTCATTATTTTGTGCCGTTAATCTCATCCCCTCTCTTTCTCTCTCCTCTCTCTCTCTTCTATTTCTTTTCTCGCATCTGTATTTTTTTTCTTGTCGACAACCCTGAAAAACCATTGTCGATCGTCGTAATCTTGAAAATCCCGCTTCCCAGCAGGGGAAAACCCCAAACCTTCAAATTTCAACCCCCTCTCGGTTTATCAACTCAAATCTCTTCCTTCCAATCCTTGATTTTCAGGACAAAATTTCTGTTTTTTATTCATTATAACACATAATTTATGCTTTTCATGATTTTCCCCTATTTGCCAGGTCCCGAGGTTTTGAGTTTGACAGCTCAAAGCTCAATCTATTTTCATTTTTTTTGAAACTTGTTTCTCAATTTAATCTGTATGTAAATTAGGTTTGTTAATCTGCAAGTTCGGGGGGATTGAAATTTTCAACTTTTTACGAATTTGACCGAAATTTGAAGCTTGAAATCTTACCATTTAATTCTGATTTAGGGTTTTAGGTTTGTGTTTTTGGGCAATGTCGCTCTGGACATTGTCCGAATTCCATTGAAGACAACAATTGGTTGAACAATTTTGAGTTTGTAATCATGTTATCAGTTTCTCCATCGATGGTGATTCGTAGTTCGCTGGAGGAGATGTTAGATTCTCTCCAGCGAAGGGATGAGAATGAGAAGCCGAAGGACTTGCCGCCGGCGTTGCCGGCACGCCCTACCTCCAAGGCTCGTCTTCCTAAGCGGCCGTTGCCTAAAAGGTTTGACGTCGGCGATGCCACATCGGAGTGTAGGACCGTGAAGGTGGGTAAAGGTGGTAATTTTGGTCGGAAAAAGGCGAAAGAAGTCCGGCCTGATGAATCGCCTTATGTGAAAACTTCGGAAGTGCGAGAATGTGAACAGAGAGTGGAGGAAAATGGTCACATTTCCGCATCCCTGCCCAACGGATCGCCGCCTAGGCTTAAGGAATCAGAGTGGGATGATAACATTGGTTATTTTACTAAAAAGGTAATTTCTAGTTAGTCATAATTATAGTATTTTTGTTTTAAATTTGTAAATAATCACAGAAGTTGTGGAGTATTTTATTTTATGCTCAGTGCTATAAGTATGAGAGTGAAGTCTGCAGGCTTTAGTAACAATAATAGTCAGCATTTCAGGTGAAATGTTAAAGATGATGTGTTTGTAGATTATACTGAGATCTTATGTTCATGGTATGACTTTGTTTCTTTATACTTGACTTATATAATTGGGCGTGTTACATCTGGAACGATTTTCCAGGCTTGCGATTAAGACAGCGACTTGTAGATTGCTTTTATACGAACTTCATATGATCCTTACTTCTACTTACTTCTACTTAGTTTGTTATTACTTGTTTTTGCATCTAAGTTGAATGGCATGTTTGCATTATACTCCTTCCGCCCCGAAATGATCTTCCTACTTTTTTTGGTTGTCGATACAAATGTATTTTAGGCAATAAGTTTAGGTTAATTTAATTATCCCAATGAACATCTGAAAAGTGGTATTGGTAGTATTTATAATGGTGTATCAATAACAAGTTTTAAATTTTCATGAAGATAATTAAATTAACCCAAATAAAGTACTTTTGCATTGACGACCAAAAAAGTAGGAAGACCATTTCGGGACGGCGGGAGTATGTTGATTGATGGCATATGAATGCTAGCTGCATGTAGCATTAAACCACATATACAAGCCTGGTCCTGTAAATTTTGTGGCTGGATTAGACAAATGGTATCCTTTCACTTTTCAAAGCTCTTTTGTAGTTCATTGAAGTCACATTACTTAAGGTTGATTTGTTTATAAAAATCACTAATCTAGGGAGTGTTTTTGTTTGTAGAAACTTCGAGTATGGTGTCGGCTCCGAAGCGGGCAGTGGGAATCAGGACAAATACAGTCAACTTTGGGGGAGAAAGCATCTGTTATGCTTTCCGACAGAAGTGTGAGTTTATAAGTTCCGCCATCCCACAAGTCTTGCTACTGAAAATGAATGGTTGAAGTAAATATGTATGTGCACCTAAAACTGTTTTCTACTGTAGGTTGTACCAGTGTCTACAACAGAGCTCTTACCTGCAAATCCTGATATTCTTGAGGGTGTGGATGATCTTATACAGCTCAGTTACTTGAACGAGCCATCTGTTCTTCACAACCTCCAGTATAGATATTCTAGTGATATAATTTACGTATGTACACTATAAACTACTGCCTGTTTCTGATTCTTTTTAATTTATATATGTATTGAAGGACCTAAACTCAAGTTTACTTTCTGCAGAGTAAGGCAGGGCCTGTTCTTATAGCTATCAATCCTTTAAAAGATGTTCAACTATATGGAGATGACTTTGTCACTGCTTATAAGGACAAGCTTTTGGATAGCCCTCATGTTTATGCTTTGGCTGACACTGCCTACAATGAAATGATAAGAGGTGCGTAATACCAAGACTTAGTCAATATCAGAAACTGTCCAATGCAAAGCCTCCACTTTTTTTTTTTTTAAAACCTTTATAACAGCTGTCACTGTGGATTATGCAGATACCATTAATCAGTCCATCATTATAAGGTTAGTCAGAGAGAGTTTACATATGAAACTTCTTGTTTTTGATAGTCATTGTTATTTATGCAATGGTCTTTATCCTCGGTGTTTCCATTTATGTATTTGCTAACTTCTCATTCATTTTATAGTGGTGAAAGCGGAGCTGGGAAGACTGAAACAGCTAAAGTTGCAATGCAGTACTTGGCGGCAGTGGGTGGTGGTGGTGGAGGGATAGAGAATGAAATCCTTCTTACCAGCTGTATATTAGAAGCCTTTGGGAATGCAAAAACATCCAGAAATGACAACTCTAGTAGATTTGTGTGTTCTCTGCTCCTAACTCTTCTTTTTCTCTTAAGAGCATTTCATATGTAACTCATATTCTGGAAACAATTGCAGGGAAAGCTAATTGAAATTCACTTCAGCGTGGAGGGGATGATTAGTGGTGCAAAAATCCAAACTTGTAAGTCAGATGTTGATGGAAAGTTGATTTCGGGAAATGTATCTTATGATGACAATTTTAGCAATGTTCAATTCTACTACTAATACAACTTACATGTGCATGTCAAATGTGAATGCCTGTGCCGTGGTGAACAGATCTTCTTGAAAAGGTAGCTAAAATGTTAAAAGCATGTCATTTGAAGTTGTCTATTTTCTCATAATTTACCACTTTAAACAAATAATGATATTAATTTTTATGTAATTGTTTCTTTGAGCAGTCTAGAGTGGTTCAGCTGGCTCTTGGAGAGAGGTCATACCATATCTTCTACCAGCTCTGTTCCGGGGCTTCATCTGCTCTTAGAGGTGATTTGAAATGGATGTTGCTGTATTGTTGTTACCCGTTTTAAAGCTTCTCTTTTACTTTTTATTGGTAGCCTTGTGAAGTTATATTGATATGGTATTGAAAGCCACTGGTGTCTGAAGTAACTCATGTGGTAAAGTATAACTTTCATCATTCTGATGGATCAACAAGTGAGGACTATTTAGGTCATGGAATTGTTCTCTACATGTTCTAGCTAAGCCTGCAAGCACTCTGTCCCTGTTTTTAGAACTAGTTAATCTATGTGATAACTTCAAAGAGTCAAATTATTGACGCCATTGGCAACTTGTTACAACAAAAGGCAATTGATAGGGGGAGGGGGTGTATATTGACTTTATGTTAGGCTGTTTCATCCATCTAGTTCAAATTTCTTGCATGATTTCTAACTAGATGATGCAATTATTCCTATGCCACGAAATACGCTAAACAATTAAGTCATGAGAAAAAGTTCCTAACCACGTAAGGCATGCTTAACATGCCCTCACAGCTTGACATGCTTCTCCTTGCACATGGATAGAGAAGCCAAGGGTAAACAGAACCTTAATGGACTGCAAATTACATTATTTATTGACCCAGTAGCCTAATACAATTAGAGGCTTTACAATCTTTGGCGCACTTGCACCAAAACTAATTATGAATGAGTGATGTAAAAGGCAAGGAATTGGCCCAGACATTCAACCAGTCTTTCTTATAATCTAAAAGTAATTATTAAAAGATGGAGAATCCCTGGATCTGCTATTACTCACAGGATAGTCCACCCTTCCATCAATCACTTACGCCGCAAGTCCCCCCCCCCCCCCAGTAGTATATCCTTCTATGCGTGACTCGATTTACCTGATTCAGGACTTATCGTGCACTACTTTTTTGCGTAGTTACTGTTTGAAACTTGCTTGTTAGCTCTCGAAATAACTGTGTTTCCTTTACAGATAGGTTGAACCTGAAAATGGCAAGCGAGTATAAGTATCTTAGTCAGAGTGACTGCTTAACGATCAATGATGTTGATGATGCTCAACAGTTTCAGAAACTAATGGTAACTTCAAACACTATGAATCACTATCACAATTAAGGGGGTGATATCTTTTATTTAGTTTGTTGAGCTCCAGGTTCCAAACGTTTGTAGACATATAATAGTATTATTATTTGTATGTTCATTAGGAAGCCATGGATACTGTTCAAATATCCAATGAAGATCAAGTGCATGCCTTTGAAATGCTTGCTGCAGTTTTGTGGCTGGGGAACATATCATTCAATGTCATTGACAATGAAAATCACATTGATGTTGTGGCTGATGAAGGTAAGACGCTCTTCTTGGTTTGATCCTGTATGTATGATGTTACCTTTCAGTTGCTTCACAACATGGTATGGTTTGAAGATCTCTTTGTTAGTCCCCTTCTGTTTTTGTACTCAAGTCTGCCTTTGTTCCAATTCGTGGGGTTTGGCTACATGAATTCTTTTTTGCAATTTGGTCTGTCCAATGCAAGATCATTATAAACACCACATTCCCACATTTCTTAACTTAAATTATCCATATACATTTTAGCCTTCCCCTATCGCCAGTCTGCACTCCAGAAACGATGCTTCATTTGCAAACATTTATTGTGGAAACAATTTATATTGGGCGCTTGTAAATTAATAATTGTCACTGTGTTTTACCATGAGTTATCTATCAGTTCCTATTTTTTGTTGGGTAACAGCCTTGCTAAGCCGGAGAACCAATTTTTGTAGGTTTTCACCTTCCTGCCCATGAGATCATTTAGCACTATACTTTATTACTTTTTTATTTGGAGAACAGTCTTAAAGTATAATGCTGACAACTTACTCAATGACATTGCTCCTTGGCGGTAATTCTATTTGTATTAATATATCTATTTTTTCTAGTTTTAAGAATGTGTTACAACTTCAAATTTGGTGTAGAACAATTAGCCTAACAAGAGAGAATAAGCACCTTACTGCAATGACTGAAAAAACAACCACTGACATTACATTTCTGATTATTTTCAGTTGTGTTCTTTTAAGTTAGCTATTTCTCAAGTAAGCTTGATGAATAAGTTAATTGGGCATTGTCTTAAGCTCTGTGTTTATTTATTTCTGCTGGAAAACTATTCCAATCGTGTAGTGGGGAACGATGACTTTCATGCGTAAGTTATGTCCTATTATTCTGAGAGGGCCTGTCAGATTACTTTATTGGTGAAGAATAGAAACAAACAAATACATGAACATTCATTATGGCAGCTAAGCACGTTTCTTAATTTTTCGTTTTTCCGCAGCTGTTACAAGTGCTGCTCGGTTGATTGGTAGCAGTGCTCAGGACCTCATGTCAGCTTTATCAACGCACCGAATACAAGCTGGGAAGGACACTGTTGCCAAAAAATTGACAATGCAGCAGGTAAGCGTATTGATGATATCTCTCATCTTTCTCTATCACATGCATACCTACATGAATGCAGGTACTGTTGTGTGTATGCCTTGAAGATAAAGGAAAATTACAACGCGTGTGTTGGGTGCGGGGCTGAAAATCCCTACCACGAGCTTCCAACATAATCTGAGGAAAAAAGTCACCAGTGAATAGCTTGGGGATCTGGGGCCAGAGCACCTTTGGTGCTGATTTCTTTTGTTATTTGCGTGGAGTACATTCAAGATATAATCCCTCCTTCTCGACTGGAATGCTGAAACTAAAAAATTTAGAGCAAGTGTCGACCTCAAAATCTGAAGTTGCATTCCACTAGACATATATTCCTTTTTAGTTTATCTCATTGGAATACATGCATTTCTTTTTAAGGAAACCTTTCCTCAATGCCATGAATTTATCATTGTCTGAACTTACAAGACTGCAGATATATGCCAATACACCACAAATTCATTTTTTTTATGTTTCTCTTGTTTAGGCAATTGATACAAGGGATGCACTGGCAAAGTTTGTCTATGCAAGCTTGTTCAACTGGCTTGTAGAGGAGATCAACAGATCACTTGAAACGGAAAAACTGCATACTGGGACATCCATAAGTATTCTTGACATCTATGGATTTGAGTCATTTCAGGTAGGTGGACAATGAAGAAAATTTGTCCGTGGTCATTACTGATAGGGCTCTTACAATCAAGAAGGTAAAATTGTTAATAAACGCATGCGTCCAATGACGATCTGATTTTCTTTTATTCAGAAGAACAGCTTTGAACAGCTTTGTATAAACTATGCCAATGAGAGACTACAGCAACATTTCAATCGACATCTTTTTAAACTTGAGCAGGAGGTGAGCATTTCAGTTTCATTGTATATTAAAACGAGCCTAACATAAACGGAGTATTTTGGTTGCCAGTTTGTCTACCTACTTTTTACGCAATGAAATGCCCGACATATTCAGTTCTTAATTTGCCGACTACAAACACTTATAAGACTCAATATGGGGAAATTCCCTACAGTTGAGTACAATTTTTCTCCTGGACATCATAAAACATTCCCTTCTAGTAGGGTATGTCTAAGCTGACCAAAAAGTCATTACACGCTCCTCTCGACACTTAAACTGTTTGTTCTTTTCTGTCAGATGAAACTCTAGGTTTTTCTTTACCAGTTTTTTCAAACTCGAAGGGGAGATATGTTAATATGGATATATGTTTACTCATATACAGTTCTTTTTCTCACTAGTGTAACCTCTCAATTTCTCATTAGGAGTATGAATTGGACGGAATCGATTGGACAAAGGTAGAATTTGAAGACAACCAAGAGTGTTTGGATCTCTTTGAGAAGGTATTTTGGGCTTTTGTTTTTCTAGAAATCTTCAGCTTCTCCATTGCTTTCAAGTTGTCCTGATATGTTTGATTTCCACTCATATCTTTGTTATCAACGCATTGCGCAGAAACCTATTGGGCTCATATCTTTATTGGATGAGGAGTCAAATTTCCCAAAGGCCACTGACTTGACCTTTGCCAATAAGCTTAAGCAGTATTTAAGTGATAATCCGTGCTTTAGAGGAGAAAGATCTGGAGTTTTCAGTGTTCGCCATTATGCTGGAGAGGTTAGTATAACGATTTCTAGATTTCTAGGTCTGCATAATCTGTGTTATAAATTGAATTTGGCAGCTTTGCATATAATTTTGCAGTCTTTTAAATCATTCATCATAAGTTGTGTTTCTGAATTTGCTGGGTAGGATCTTCGAAGTAAACATATAAAGTGAATTTGTTAAGTGCTTAAAATACAGTGAGTTTGTATGTCAGATGGCAACTTGTGCGCAAACCTAAGTTGTATTCTGAATGTAAGGCATACAAATCAAGTTTGACTAGCTCTGTTTTTTTGCAGGTCCATTATGAAACTAATGGATTCTTGGAGAAAAACAGGGATATACTGCAATCGGATACTATTCAACTTCTATTGTCGTCCAGCGGCAGGCTTTCTCGGTCGTTTGCCTCCGGTATGATGAATCAATTACAGAAAGGAAGGCAGACGGGAGTGTTCGGTTCCCATAAGCAAAGCGTTGGCACAAAGTTCAAGGTAAATATCTGACCATGAAAAGAGTGTCTGGTTCTAATATTGATTTGGTGGACTATGCCTTTAGTGGCTACTGAGCATTGCATATCCAACTTCCTTGTGAAGAAATTGTATTCTTCTAGATATAATGAAATAATACAATTGGCTATTCTTATAACAGAGTTTTCTTGTCAAACACATTTCTTCTAATGCAAGTACTTTTTACTTATTGTACCAAAAAAGTACTTTTTACTTGTATGCGATTTATTTTTCATGACATGGTCTTTTTAGAGAGGTGAATTTTATCACTAGATCTAGGAAAAGATTCTGCATGTCGGTCCACTTATGTGATATTATGTAATCTGTTCCTTCAATTCTTGTAGGGTCAGTTGTTCAAATTGATGCAACACTTGGAAAACTCAACACCACACTTTATTCGGTGTATAAAACCAAATGGTAAGAAACTTCCCGGAAAGTACGATAAGGATCTTGTCTTGGAGCAGCTTAGGTCTTGTGGAGTTTTGGAAGTAGTCCGGATCTCAAGATCCGGATATCCTACTCGACTGACGCATCAAGAATTCGCAAGAAGGTAAATCACAAAAGTTATAACTTAACAAACATCTTTGGTTGACGATAGATCATTAATAATGCATGCACGAATTGTAGGTATGGCTGCCTTCTTTCAGAGATGCCTGGACATCAAGATCCATTAAGTATATCTGTTGCGGTTCTGCAGCAATTTAATATTCTCCCAGAAATGTACCAAGTTGGTTACACTAAACTATATTTCCGTGTTGGACAGGTGGGTTCATTTATCTTTCGTCTTAAATTTACAATTTATTAATCTTATATCATTGGGGGTTTAGTGGGGTTGTATTGTCAATGATGTTGGACATCAAACTATTGGCGTGCTTCTGAACAACTTATTTGCAATCTGTCAATAAGTAGGGAGATAGGATAAACCTCTGGAATTTGGTGCATATCGCACTAGCATAGTCACACTTATGATGACAATATTGCTTGCAGCCAGATTAACTTTCACTTGTAATCATTAATTCTATACAGGCTTCCTCCCCTTTTTTTATGGGTTGGGTGGGCCATTATGCTCAGTCCTAAACATAGTGTTGGTTGACTATCTCATGTCTCTGCTAGTTTAGAACTTCATTTCTAGTTTCTTTTTAAGAGATTCATGGTATCTGGTCTAGGTAAACTACCAGAATACACCAGATACGTTTCTTCCAGAAGATTGTTATACCAATAAAACTCATACACGATGGCTAGGAATATTTTTAAAAACTACCTGCTTATCACTTATGGGAACTCTCAACAAGTCGTAATCGTATTCATGTACCAAAAGCGTTGTATATTCCTCCTTTTACTTGTAATCTTTTCAGACTTGTTGCTGAATTGCATTATTCTTTATGGTTGTAATCCTATGTTCTTTGGTTATGTTTTTTTGGGACCAATAGATTGGTGTATTGGAGATTATGAGAAAAGAAGTTGTGCAAGGCACACTTGAGGTTCAGAAACGTGTTCGTGGTCATCAGGCTCGTCGTCACTTCCATGAACTGAAGAGAGGAGTTGTAACTCTGCAATCATGTATGTGTAAATGCATCTTTAGTTATCGTTTTATGAAAGCAAGTTACATCATCAGCGTATTAGTTGCATCATATTGCTTGCAGAAAGTTAAATCTGTCAAAGGTGGATGAAAAAAGAATGTTACTTTGCAATATTTTTCGACAAAAAAGTTGGTAAAAGTCAAATATGTCTAAATTCTGCTCTATAACTTTTTTACTTCTACTTTCAAGTTTCTTAAAATGGTAAAGAAGTGGGCCATAACATAAGTACTCTCCACTTATAGTTTAGGTCAGATATGATCGAATATATCAAAATATGAATTCATTAAATTACTTTGCAGTTGTTCGTGGTGAAAATGGTAGAAGGGAGTATCAAGCTTTGATAGGCTTGAGGAAGGAGATCACTCGCAGTCGCAAGTCACTGGATATGCAAGTGAATGCAGTTGTGCAACTACAATCTTGTATGAGTTGTTCTTATTCTTACATTTCGAGTTCATCATCTATCATTATACTCCCTCCGTCCGAAAATGAATGTCCGAAAAACTTTTAAATTTGCTCTTGGTCAAGAGCAAATTTGAATTTTTTTTGGACGTTCATTTTGGGATGGAGGTAGTATTATGTTGGTCCTCATGTTTTCTTATCTGTAGTGATTCGAGGGTGGTTGGCTCGAAAGCATTTTGGCAACTTACAGAATCGAAAAGACCTTATCATTCCAAATTCTAAACGAAAGCCAGGCAGGAGGATATCCGAGGTCAAGGTACATTTTTATTGTGATTCATATTCCTTTTTCTCTTTTGCCTCCTAATGCTTTTAACTGGAGAAGGTCTGTATATGACTTAATGCATGCTTTTAATAGAAGGTTTACTGGCTATCTACCTGCTGTTGAAAGCTTTTCAGCCTTCAAAGACATGATTATTATTGTTACAAGCCACAGTAGTACACACCTTTAGTAAATATTAAATTTTAAAACATTATTACTTGAAACATATTAGCTATATAATGCGAGTTGTTGTTGTTTTAAAAAATAAATTATAAAGCTAAATGTAGGTGAATAAATAATTTTAAAGGGACATTTTTGTTATGAAAAAATAAAATAAGCTGGAGGGTTGTTACTTGGATGAAGAGTTCAAGAGTCCAACCCCCTCCCTTAATATATAATAAGATTATTACCCCCTTCATTCAAAAAAGGGTCCCAATTTGGTTGTTTATCCTCGTGAAATTCTAAAACCGTAATCGATACACCATTAATACTATCATAACTATTTACAGAATTTCATGAGGATAGATAAAATTTAATATTTTAGTCAAAGTTCAGTCAAGTTGACTTGATATTTGAAGGAAGACCATTTTTTGGATGAATTATTGTTATTGTTATTATTGCTGTTGTTAATATTTTTTTTTTGTTGGAGATAGTTCCATTAAAATCCCTTTATCCCCTAATGTTAGTCCCATTTGACTATTCAAACATTTTAACAATCTATTTTCATCTCATTCACTAACCTTATTGAGGTTTAATTATTATTCATATACTCCCTCTTCTTCCTTGGTTGACAATTTTGGAAGTTCAATCATTTTAACTTAACAATTTTGGAGACGAGACTATCTTTTTGGGACAAACAAAAATGGCAAATTGGAACATCTTTATGGGACGGAGGGAGATTATGGTTCATGGTTGTGCATGCAAAACTTTAAATATACCTTCAATACACGTATCAAGGGTTTACCAAGAACAACTGCACCATTCTTTGAGCAGGAGTGGAATCAAGAACCTATGCCTGTGGAAGAGCTTCAAAAGCGGGTGCTCAAGGCAGAAGCGACCATTAGGCAAAAAGAAGAGGAAAATACAGCACTAAGGGAGACAGTACTACAATATGAGGCCCGGTGGTCTGAGTACGAAGCCAAGATGAAATTGGTGGAGGAAACGTGGCAAAGGCAAATGGCATCTTTACAAGTAAGTTTGCATCTTCAAGCTTGGTTATGGTCATAAATTTTATGCATTGCGGAAACGGCAAGACTCTAACTAGATGAATTCAGACATTTACTGGAGCCTCAATGGTTTGCTTGTGCTCTAAACCATAATCGCACATGTGTTGTGTATATACACACACATATAAACTTACACACAAATAATAATAGGTTGATTTAATTATACTAATGTAAATTTAAAACATGTAATTGATACACCATCAACAATACCATCAATAACAAGTTTTACATTTTCATTAGGATAATAAATCAAACTAAAATAATTGCTCTAAGTTAATTCGTAGTCATGACAAAAAAAGTGAGAAGATCATTTTTGGACGGAGGGAGTATATATTTGAAGTTTTCATTGACTAGATTGACAAAAGTCATACTCTACAGTCTCTACTCGTGCGTCTGAGCCTAAGTATGTGTACTTTCAATGCAGATGAGCCTCTGTGTGTGTGTGTTTGTTTGTTAGGCTTAGGGTTTACATTGACTAGAATGACAAAGTCAACTCTATCAATGCAGATGAGTTTGGCTGCAGCCAAGAAGAGTCTAGGTTCCACATCACCCAACGATTCAGAGGATTTCCTGTCAGGAGCTCAAACTCCTGGAGGAAGCACTCCAACTGCTGGTGCAGGTCGTGAAGCTAATGGTGTTTCAAATGCAGTAAGTCACCTGGCAAAGGAGTTTGAGCAACAGAAGCAGAATTTCGACAATGAAGCCAAAGCAATTGTTGAGGTCAGGTCCTCTGGGCATCATCCTGTTGAGGATCTTCGGAAATTGAAGCACAAATTTGAGACATGGAAGAAAGAGTACAAGGCTCGGTTACGCGAGGCAAAGGCAAAAGTGTACAAACTTGTTAATTCTGAAGCTGATAAAAGTCGAAGAAGATGGTGGGGAAAGAAAAGCATTAAACTTTGATGCTTATTTGTATCCAATGTGTGTAGGAATATGAGAAAGACAGTTATATTGTCACTATACCGACAATCCCCGGAATGGTTTTCTTGTTCCCCGAAAAAATGTCGCAGTATTCTCTCTCCAGAATAGACTTGAGGGTACTTGTGAATAGTCTGTTGATATTGATGCATCGCCGGGAACCTGTTGTATGTTGTCGGTATAGAGCTCATATAGAAGAGAAATGTTCATATTTCCTCCCCTTCTGTAAGAGAACTTGTGCGATATATTAGAAAAGTAAATAATACAAGCTCCGACTATTATAAATCTCGTCTTAAAACTAATATAGATCATACGATCTTACTTCAGTAAAAAATTACAAGAAAAATAAAATAAGCTAATAAATAAAAATCAATTCCTATCCTCATACTTGACCCCAAACCCAAACAGTTCAAAACATTTGCCAACCACGATGAACATCCTAATTAATCGGCATTTTGAAGTTGACAAACATCAGATGTTTCTTCGCCTTTTGGAAGTTGACCAACATTCATTGGTTCTCCGCCATACGAGAGTTGACCAACATTTGATGGTCCTTCCCCATACGGGAGTTGACCAATATCTTCTGGTTCCTCGTCATTTGAGAGTAACAATCGCAAGCCCCAACTCATCTCCTACACGGAATGACCATACTTGAATTGCTTCTCCTTCCCGTAGCCGATTATTATGAACTACATCATTCCAAGGTTTGACCAACACATACATCTTACTATTCATATCCCATTGTCTTAAATTAATAATAATCTTTTCAAGGTTTGGTTGAATAAGCACAACAGGTATATGGTTCTTCTTATGTAATTCATTCCTTCCCTCAAGAAGAAGCTTCTCATGCTCCTTCAAGAAGTCTGATGTTTTGGCCAGTGGCATCGACAACCTTCCTTCGCCCTTCTTACAGTCTGTGGTCGTCAATCTCTTTGCTATCACCAACTGTAAGTCGGTACAAGTCCCCATCTCTAATATTTTCCTCTTGAATCTATCTGGCAAGTTCCGATGATATGGATTTGGAATGTCTATATTACCCCTTTCTAAAAGGGGTCTTGCTCTCTTTGTCTTCTTAACCTTGTTTTTTTCTTGTGGCCTCTTTCTCTTCAAAACATCTTTGTTTTCTTTTTCTTCTTCTTCTTGATGATCATCAGACGTTTTAAATGTTATCCACGTCATCATCCTTTTTCCAATATACTTTGATAAATTAAGTAGTGCTTTTTCTTTTTGTTTTCCTTTTGATCCCCTCTTCTTCTTCTTCGGGATTGGAAAATCAAACGCCCAAGGAGGAAGGTCTTGATTGTTTCGCATCATATAATTAGACGAGTCAAAATCATCTTCTTCTTCTTCTTCTTCTTCAACAACGTTTATCTCGGAGTAAATACTTGTGCTTGTGACTCCTCCACAGTCATTGTGATTGTAATATTGATGATGAGGACCCTTCTTCATCATGTTCATGGTGATAGAAGTTGCATCATATAATAATGGCCGATTTAATCTTTCGCTCTCGATTCTAGCCCTCATAAAGTCAGCAGCATCTAACAAGGCGTTCCAAGAGTATTTGTTTTGTTCTTTCATCTCGCAGCTATTGTTATTTGTTTCTTTATCGATACACAATTTTTCTTTAATTTGTACATACATATATACACAGAGAGATTGTATAATATTACTAGGAAAAGGATTCATAAATAGTTGGAATTCTGTAAAGATTCTGTAAAGATTTCCAATTATTTATATATCCAGAATTAGGAAGCTAGGAGTTGTTTTGCTGAATCATAGTTGGATTAATAATCTTCCTTATTTTAGGAAACAAATTTTTTTGAATCATAGTTGGATTAATAATCTTCCTTATTTTAGGAAACAAATTTTTTTGTCAGCTGATCCTCATATATTACATTTAATTTTACATAATATAAATAATCTACACAAGAATGAAAAATCCATGCACGCAATAAAAAATAAATAAAAAAATTATGACCCAGGCACAAATTTGGTAGCATAAACCCAAGCATTATTAGCCACAGGGTTATCAAGGTGGTCCAACAAGTTCTCGATAGGCCCTTTTCCTGTAACAATAGCTTGAACAAAGAAACCAAACATGGAAAACATTGCTAGCCGTCCATTCTTGATTTCCTTAACCTTTAACTCTGCGAATGTCGTTGGATCATCCGCTAGGCCAAGAGGGTCAAAGTATTGACCGCCAGGGTAGAGGTCGTTTCCGTCTCCGACTCCGTCAAGTCCGTTAATACGGAACCCTTCGACTAGTCCCATTAGAACAACTTGGAATCCTAGTACTGCTAGAATGCTTTGAGCATGTACTAGGTTGGGGTTTCCTAAGTAGTCTAGGCCACCTTCTGAGAAGATTTGAGCTCCTGCTTTGAACCATATTGGTTCTTTGAAGTCAACTTTGACCCATTTTTCTAGGACTTCTGGGAATACACATCCTAGTGCTCCAAGCATTGCCCATCGCCCGTGGATAACCTGAAATCATTTGGCTATAAGATTTACCAAAGAAACTGCTAGTTATCAGTATTGAAAAGGGTATTACTCCCTCCGTCCCAAATTTAATGGCATTTTTTTGTCTAAGATGAATGACTTTTGAAGCTTTTTCTTAAAAAAAAAAAAAAAAAAAAACAACCTTGTCACTAATGATATTTACCATTTTTTTTCATAGTTTATTATATGTTTGTAAAACTAAAAGTTTGAAAGTGGAGCAATAATATTTATACATTTTTTCTACAAAATCAACATTTTCAGAATGGCCTTTTAAGTACAAAATGATGATTCATTTTAAGGAGGAAGTAATTTTTGGGGAATTATTACTACCTCAAGAGCTCTGTTCTTGGCGAAAGCCTCGGGATCAGCGGATAAACCGGCGGTATCCCAGCCGTAGTCACCGGGGAACTCTCCGGTTAGGTATGAGGGTGTCTGAGCTGAAAAGGGTCCCAAGTACTTTACTCTGTCCGGTCCATACCACAAGCTACTGCTCTGCTCAAACCATAAAACAACAAGCCAATTTCAATGACTTAATATACATTGTGTGTAGTGAGTGAGTGTGTGTGTGTGTGTGTGCGTGTGTGTCTGTGTGTGTGATTCTTACCACAGTGAATTTGCCTTTGCTCATTGGAGCAACATCTCTAGGAGGGTTTGGTTTGATTCCTCTGGAGCCCAAAAATGGAGAAGCTCTAAGAACAGTGCTTGAGCTGGTAGCTGCAGACATGGATGCCATTGCAAAAAGATTCAAGCTTTACAATTGAATCCTCTTCAAATCTCTGATACTTTCAGAGGCTCTGAGAAAGATTTGTAAAGATGTTTGAAGAAGAACACTGCCTATGTGTAGACACTGAGAAGCCCAATATGAGTGGCTGACATTCAATATGTGTAACTTGTGGTTGCCTTTACAATCACCAAGTTCTAAATCAGCCAATCACAAGGCTTCAATAGATTCTTTTTATATCTCCGTGACTTCTCTCTATCTACAATTTATCCAGTCATCAAAAATATTTCAGAAAATAAAATAAAATATGAAAAATTACAACTATTCATGCAATCAATTATATCAATTATATGCTCGTGACTTATAGCTGATAACTAATTATATGCTCGTGACTTATAGCTGATAGCTAATTATATGCTCGTGACTTATAGCTGATAGCCGATGAGACTGATGAGTTGTCGTAAACTACTATGTTCCATAGTCAACGAACATTGCATTGTTGTAGAGTCGGATGAGAATAGTCAACGTATTTATCCCACAGTGGTTTATATTTCTCCATTCCGATCTTCAACCAAGGTTTTGAATTTCCATTAAAATGCAAAACTGCTCCAGTTTCAATGAGTTCAGGATCAACTGTGGTGTAGCCCAAGCCCAAAACATGCCACTGAGGATCCAACGGTTCAGTTAATCCATAAAAGGTCAACAGTCCAGGTGGCAATGTTCCGAGCTTCCACAATGTCCGATCGAGGTTCTTCTCCTGCCAATAGTGATATATTCCAGTCACATTTCTTTTTCTCCACTCGACCAGATCAAAAACGTTCATCCCAAAAGCCCAACCGCAAGCGTCAGGATCAAAATGTGCACGTATCAGAGGATGAGAGTAGTTCAAGTACTTGTGGAACCGGTGAAAAGTCTCCATACAAGTCTCCACAGCTCCGTTAACATTTCCACTCAGATCAAACGAAAACAACGGCGATAAATCCCTCTGCACCACCACATCATCATCAAGAAACACAACCTTTTCCAGTGCCGGAAAAACCTCCGGGATGTAAAACCGGAGATGGTTAAGCATAGACAAGTACTTAGGGTTACGATACTTTATTGGCGTTTTTCCATCGTCAGAACTTCCCGAGAAGTAATAGTTTTGCGTGTCAGAATCTTGAAGCTGCTTAAGGACGGGAACGTAATTTGCATTAAGCCAACTGAAATCATCAAATTTTTGAACTTCAATAGTCACACCGTGAAAAATGTTCATAGTAAACCAAGCCTTCATAGATGCATAGTTCACTTCATCCGTGACAATATGAAAAACAACCAAATTCGGATTGTTCGAGGTCAAAGCTGTAGAGTTGACCACAACTGAAGTAGCTAAAATATTATCCGAAAACACACAGAAGTGATAAAGCTTATTATCTTTCAGCTTCTCTTGAGCCCTAACCTTTCTAGCTTGTAACTTGTGATTCCTAAACCATTCTGTAGCCAATCTAACACCAAGACAATATAAGCTTTTGGGAACTTCTTCCGCTGCAATTTGACCATACTTTAAGCTCTTATCTTTGACTGCATTTGCTTGTTCTTCCAGCGAAAGAACTTTTGACTTGAGATTCATTATCAATGTGGCACTATCGTATTGGAGCTGCTGAGCTTCAAATAACATGAATGCCATTTCTCTAATGGCAGGTTTCCATTGTTTCTCTGTTAATGGAACTTGGTTTCTTGCTGCGTTTGATAGAAGGACTTGTAAGTTGCGTATCTGAGAACTTAAATCCGATGCAAACTTGAGGTTGTTGCTTTCTTTTGCAATTACGACAAATGATTTTGCTAGAGAAATTTGATCATTCAGTTGCCTTGTAACTGAGTGAGGACTCAACATTTCTTCTGTGATTGTAAAGCCTTCGGTTAAATCGTTAGTCCTGTAATCTTTCTGCAGAATAATATCAAGAACCAGTCAGCTAATTACTCATAAATTACTTATATGGATCATACTATAATACTAAAAAAGTTCTTCCAAATATCCTTTCTTAATCGCTCAATAATAAATGGTGGTAAAAGTTAGAATATCATGAAGTTGTAAGGTTAGTGTTAGAGACATTATCCCACATCGAGATGACAAACCTTGCATATAATATATAAAAATCATGGGCCACTCCACTTAACACCGATTGGTTTTAAGGTGAAACCTCGTACTTTAAAATTAATTTTAAACCGACAACAAAAACCTTTGCCAGAGTGTTACAGTAGTGGCGTAGCCAAGAATTTTTTTAAAGGGGGCAAGAACATTATTAATAACTAAAATTAGGCAAAAAAATACTTCCTCCGTCCCAAAATGTTTGTCCCATTTGACTTTTTTGTTAAACTTTGACCACAAATTTATGAGAGATTAATCATGTTCATGAAATTCTAAAAGTTGTTGTTGATAATATTATTAATGGTGAATCAATAGGAATTTTTAGAATTTCATGAACATAATTAAATTGTCATATATTTGTGGTCAAAGTTCAACAAAAAAATCAAATGGGACAAACATTTTGGGACGGAGGGAGTAAAAAATAGTGCATTTTTTTTTCACACAATTGAGGCAAGTTTCAATAAATTACACTAATATCACAATTTTTTTTACATTATTTCAACTAGTAAAAAAAAAAAAAGCAGATTTTTAATCAAATGGGGGCGGGGGAATTGCCCCCATTAAGTCTTGTGTAACTCCGCCAATGGTGTTTGACTGTTTTCTATCATTAAATCAGCTACTCCTTCCGGGCCGGTTCCGGCTCCGTCCCAAAATAGAGTGTCCATTTTGGGACGGAGGGAGTAATCATATAAAGAAAAGGCGAAAAGGAGAGCAAAGAGATGTATATACCTGCAGCATTGTTGGGGGAGACAGAAGGGGAGTAGACATGGCTGATTGGTTTGTGGAATGAAGAAGAAGGAAGAGGATGAGAGGGACGATTATGCATAATATAAGGCCGTAGATATTCAAGTACCTTTGCCTCGGCTGCCTCCGGAGATCGGAGCCTCTTCGCCTCAAGGGATGGTATTTATTCCAATCTGAGTATTTTGGAGCAAATGATATATGCATATCTTTATATATACATATATATATATATATAATTGCTGTATTTATTCTTCAAATCAAGAGAAAGATAATAAGAAAAGATGATAGATACAAAACTAGGGCTAGGGTTTTGAAAATGACATGTTTGTGATTCAAGTGGAGAAGATGAATGGAGAGAGAGAGAGAGAGAGAGAGAGAGAGAGAGAGATCCTGAGTTCGTTACTCAGTTGATGCGAAACAAACGGTTTCACAAACTTCAAATACGGAGCACTTATTTTATTTTACTCCACACGTCACCAAATTTTGTTGTATTTGAACATTTTTTTTTGTTAATTTAATTATTCTAATTAAAATTTAAAAATAATTATTAATAGTATTGTTGGGTTTGATGCTATATAACTTGAAAACATATTAGAGAATTGAACAATGGGCAAATCGATAATTCCTGTAACAGCACCTAGTGAGCGACCGCGCTAGGCAAGTAGCGCGATCGCGCAGAGTTTCTGATATTTTGGAGCGATCGCGTCCTAAAAAGGGGCGATCGTGCGGTGCCTGTTTGGGCGTGCGGGGCGATCGCGCCCTAGTGCGGATTGGACCTGATCAGCAGCAGATTTGGTTCAATACTCTAAAACCTTGCAGGGTTAGAAATAGGCAGTATAAATAAGCCCTATTACATAGCAGTTTAATTGATGTAATTCCTAGTTTGATAGATATCAGTAATTTTAGGTGTTTCATGGTTGTAATTCCTATTGCAATAGATATCAATAATTCTAGATGTTTCAAGGGTTTTCTCGTCTCTCTGTTTCTCTAGATCTAGGGTTTGCACAGTTATGAATTCTTGTGATCGAGAATTAGTGTATTAGATTAGAGATTGTATTTGGTGATTGCCAGTTGATAATAATATTCTTGCCCTCTGCCCGTGAACGTAGCCAAGTTGGTGAACCACGTATATCGTTGTGTTGTGTGATTGATTTATTTTCTGTCTTCTACATAGATCTGTTATAACAAACTGGTATCAGAGTCGGTCAGGTTGATAAAGATATAGGGGTTTTCCGCTGCAGAAGAAGATGAGATCAGTAATTGAATAACCAGTTGACAAGTTCAATGGGAAGAATAGTTGTTCTCTTTGGCAGATTAAGATGAAGGCTTTGTTGAGAGACAAGGGTTTATGGGCTCCGGTGGCTACTACAATCAGGGATCGTCAGGATTCAAATGGCAAAGCGGTAGCAGGTTCCATCTTTGCTGTCGCGGCTGCAACGACAGATAGTTCGGGGAAGGCAGCTGAGAAGGAAGAAGTAAATTTGACCGCGCTAGATGAGAGGGCCCACTCTAAAACCATCAAGTGCTTTGATGACGATGTTCTGGCGAATATTGCAGATACTGGTTCCGTAGGTGCTCTTTGGCTTGCGTTGGAACATATGTATCTGACACGATGGAAGGTGTTAGGGAGAACTATGCCCTAGTGATCGAAAAAGACAAAGGTATGATAGATACATGGATTCTTGATTATGGATATTTCTTATAACATGTGTTCGCGCAGGAAATTGTTTGCAATGTACGAATAGACGGAAGGGGGTGATATTTATATTGCTAATGGTTCTGTCTGCAAGGTAGTTGACATGGGTTCCATCAGGGTGCGTTTAGTCAAATATATTTATAGCTTTAGAATTGCTTAATCCCAATCATGATAAGCATTATTGAGGACCCCTAATTTTAACTAGACCAATTAGATTTTTCTATGTATCTTAGGTTTCCTTTAGTGCTAGTGCCAATGTTTTTATAATTGTATTTTTCCTCAAAGTATGAAGACTTGAATACCCTGAAGATTTTCCAAGTTGTTGCTGGTTACTTGCTCTGCAAGAGATCTCTCAACCGGTTGACCTCTCTAACCGGTCATGCTCGCCTTAGCCAATCTCTATCAACCGGTCATAGTCAATCGATAATGATTCCTCAGTTGCTGATCAGCCAAGCTTTCCATCAGTTGAAGCATTTAATGTTCTCACCTACTCAGCACACAACTTAGCTGAAGTTGGTAGAACAGTTTGCTATGAAGACTTTGCTGCACCTGTCAGTGACTCAAAGAGGAATGTCAAAGTTACCAGTACTCACAACAACCTTCTCTATCCAGTGGAAAATTCTTCATCAAATCTAAGGCATTTAATGCAGAAGATATTCTCATTAAATACTTGGCAGTCAAAGTCATCATTTCAACCCCTTCAGAGACAACAACTCTATTTTGAAGAACAGTATAAATACCTTCATCAGAGCATTGAAGATCTTTGAGAGTGAGTTTGTCAAGAACTGCAAGTGCAATCAAGCATTGAAGTTCAAGGCATTCAAGTCCAATATATTCACTAGTTTATTTATTAGGACATACACTGTGCACAATCAATCAATTGTTGTAAGTGTTCCCCAACAAGACTATGTCAGGAACACATTGATTGATCACACCACACACCCAAGAGAAATCCGTTTAATTTGTGAACACATCTCTTGAAAACACTTGATCAATCTTGTAGCACGATCCATTAGTGATCACTTTACTTTTGGGCGCCTTCAATCATAAGGCTTGCAACTTGAAATAGTATAGAATCATTAATATTGCATTTTATACAAATCCAAGTTTTGACCAAACTTGGTAGAGGACGTAGCAGTAATTTAACACTGTGAACCTCTTAAACAACTGTGTCTTTTTGCTTGTTTTTTTGCTCATTACTTTTTGTCCTTGTAACCTGTTGAAATCTATCAACTGGTTATAACCTTTGATTCCCGTTAACTGTTTGTTTGTCTTTTCTATTGGATTATATATTTCATGATATTTTAACCTACTTTCTTTGAAATTACCTTTCCATAACCGATCACTTTGTGTGAGTCAAACCAGTAATATTTTATCCGCTATGCAACTGATTTCCATCGGTTAGCTTGTGATAAGTTACTTGACCATTTTCTAAAGGTTTTTAAAAGAAGTTTTAACCATGCTATTCACCCCCCCTCTAGCCTGTTTTCCTACCAATTGGGCCTATCAGTGCGAATTTTGGGTGATAAGTTTTGTACATTGAACAAGGTTAGACATGTTCCTGAAGTAATGCAAAATCTAATATCTCTTAGTCGGTTAGACAAGATGGGATACAGTTTCAAAGATGAAGGTAGAGCATTAAATGTCTACAGGGGTTCAAATGTAATTCTGAAAGTGGTAAAATAAGGTTTCTTGTACGTCCTCCAAGGTTCTACGTTTTTGGATTTGGGTGTCGAGCATCATACAACAGAGGGTATGGTAGATACACATCTGAAGGAAGCATGTTGCATGGCTTTGCGTGGGATGGTTGACAAACAGGTGGAGCAGCAAGTTACTCAAGGTGGAGTTGAACTGGGCAAGCTACGTTTAGTAGGTCAACGCACACAATTGGGAAGCGAGGAAGGAATCAAGGAAAATGTATGTACTATTGGGGATTCCACGGATATGGCCGCTTCATTTGTTTGGGTTGGCAAGATCCAATTCGACTGGATTTGCCCAATTACCGATTGGGATAATTTTGAGTGCCTATTGCAGTGACACAGTTGGGTGTCTTGGAGAAATATTGGTGTACTCAGCGCAACATAGTTTGGGTGTCCAGGGGGATACATTTGGATGTATGGTATATACGTTTATTTACTTATTGAACGGGTCTGATCAACTTAGAGTATTGAATAAGGGAAAAATCGGTAATTCATGTTACAGCACCTAGGGAGTGACCGCGCCAGGCAAGGAGCGTGACCGCGCGGAGTTTCTGGAATTTTGGGGCGCGATGAAGGGACAATCGCGCGGTGCCTGTTTGGGCGGACGGGCGATCGCGCACTAGACAGGGGCGATCGCGCCCTAGTGCGGATTGGGCCTGATTTGCGACAGATTTGATACAAGACTCTAAAACCTTGCAGGGTTAATAGGCATTATAAATAAGTCCTAGTCACTAGCAGTTTGATTTATGTAATTTCTAGTGTGATAGAGATTAGTAATTATAGGTGTTCCATGATTGTAATTTCTGGTGTGATAGAGATCAATAATTTTATTTTAGGTGTTACAATGGTTTTTCTCTCTGTTTTTCTAAATATATGGTTTGCACAGTTGTGAATTTTTGTAATCAAGAATTCGTGTATTATATTAGAGATTGTATTTGGTGATTGCCAGTTGATAATAATATTCTTGCCCTGTTTTAGTGGACGTAGCCAAGTTGATGAACCACGTATATTATTGTGTTGTGTGATTGATTTATTTTCTTTGTTCTAAATAGATCTGTTATAACAAGTATTAATAAAAGTGTATCAATAATAAATTTAAAATTTTCATTAGAATAATTAACGTAAACTTATTTCTCAAATTACCTCCGTATTAAAAAAATAAGTGGAAGGATCATTTAAAATGGAGAAAATATTTATTTATTTAAATTACTTTTGGAGTTCAAAGTTTCAACTGGAAACTTTAGTAAAAAATAAATAAAAAAATCTACGGAACGATGAAAATGTATGATATGATTCAAACTTGATTGCAAGAGGTACCATTTGTTGAAGCACTTGTTGTCATACATCAGAAATAAATAAATTTTGTACTCAATTTATAAAAAAATTGGGCTATTTTCTTTTTAACTACTCCCTCCGTCCGCTTACATGGTTCACACTTTCTATTTTAGGCGTCCGCTTACATGGTTCACACTTTGTTTCTTTCCTAAAAAGGAAACCTTAAATCACTATTCTCTCCACTCATTCTCTCTCCTACATTATTTTAATACTCACAACACCATTATAATTTACTATTCCCTCCACTCATTCTCTCTCTTATTTTATTTCACACTCACAACACTTTCAATATAATACTCCCTCCTTAATAACCGTGTAAACAGTAACTGTGAATCTTCTAAGCGGATGGAGGGAGTACATCCGAAATGGTTTTTTAATTTTTTTTCAATAGACGAAGATACTTTAAGGAATATTGGCAATAATTTAATTATTATAATCAATATCTAAAAACTGTTCTTGATAGAATTTATAATAGTATATCAAGTATAAATTTAAAATTTTCAATAGGATAGTATTAACATAAATTTATATTTAACGTATCTTCGTATTGAAATAAAATAAAATAAAAAGATTATTTTGAGATGGCGGGCTATTTGTTTATTTATTTATTTTTAAATTACTTTTGGACAGTGGCGAAGTCTGAATTATTATAGAATTATAGGAGAATGGGACTGAAAATAAAATAAAATCGCCTATTGTAGTGCAGACCGATTTTCATTGATTTAAATTTCATTTCAAAACTCTAACTGAGATAATGTCAAAACATTAAATTGAAAATATAAGATTAATCTAATACTCCCTCCGTCCCACGTTAGTTGAGACTAACTTTTTGGGCACACCAATTAAGGAAAATGAATAAGATAATGAAAATGTGTGGTAAAAAATGAAGAGAGAGAATGAGTGGAGTTAATAGTAGGTTGGTTGAATAAATTGTATGGTGAAAAATGAAGAGAGAGAATGAGTGGGTGGGATAGGGTGAATATAAAATATTAAAATTTTTGCCATTTTGGGCAGTCTCAACTAACGTGGGACGGCCCAAAAGGGAAATAAGTCTCAACTAACGTGGGACGGAGGGAGTATATAATAATGTTCAGTCTATAATCGCCTATTGACTTTAGACAAAGAACGACTGAGATCGATGCATAACCGCTACGATCCAAGGGCTGTCATTTGATAATTTATTTTATTCTTCAAGTCTAACCGTAAGATTAATTATCAATGCTTTAATCCAAAAACTCTTATTAAGCGGTTTCTAAAATTATCCTTGAATCTATCAATCACAACCTCTATCAATTCTTCGTGGTATCAGTATACTTCAGCTGTTTCAAATTAAATATGATCAAGAACTAATAAAACAATTTTTATAAAATTTTAAATATTGTTGTATTAATAATAATATTTAAAATTTTATGAATAAATGAATTTTAGAAATTTTTTTGTTAAATTTCAATCAACTTAACTAAAAAAGTAAAGTTAAGAGATTTATAATGAGATTGATAGATTATAATCCGTTTTGATTAATTAACTAACTAAATGGCATGACCTAATATCGATAACAGTTAAGTCCCCCCCCCCATATCTCAAGTATAGGGACATTGAATACCAATGCTAAATCATAGGGATAAGAGTGTTAGTTATCCAATCCGAATGGGGTGTTTTTGTCCAAATTAACCAATAAATTATACCATTCCCTGGAAGATGAATAAATTATCCATAAATTATTTTCATAATTCGAAGCTAACAGTGAGGACGCCAACAATGGCTACCCTGTTCAAGACTTTCTACAAACCCACACAAACACACATCCAAACATTATCGGGGAAAAAATTTTCAACGTTCTGACTGAGTTTTTGTTGCCTCATAGCTGTTAGGCAAGTGGGACTATTTAGCAAAACACTGTTGTATAGGTCTCCCCATAAATATTATCCTTTTAGGTAAAAAAAAACCTACTAATCTCAATTTTAATTTTCAAACTTCTTAAGATTTTGATTTCAGTTAATCAAGAATTTATCCTTTTAGGTAGAATAGATAGCTATGGTTGTAGCAAGAAGAGCCTTTCCCCCGAACTACCTTAATTGTCAGAGCTGACACAAAATCCAACCCAAAGTCCTTTACCCCATCCGACTCTGGTAGCAAACACTCTTCTCCCTGAAGACGTTCCACCAAGCGTTGCTATGTGGTACATCAAAATCAGGCTACTGATTTTCACAAAAAAAAAAAAAAAGAAAGAAAGAAAGAAAGAAGGGCACTGATATGGCATTTGTAGGTATAGATTTAGTGTGTACTAACTATGTTGTTCAAATTACTTTCACCTTTATAGGATTTGACTGGTTTTCTATCCTCAATGTTGATTACTCAATGTCATCAATATTGTTGATACATGTAGATTCATTTTTATTAAAGGTATGGCATGTTGAAAATGGGTAACGAAAGTTAATGACTTGTCGTTGACCTAACTTTCTAACGAAAGTTCGTTAACTTTCAACGGAGTTTGTTATTCGTTAACGAAGTAAGTTACAAAATGTATTCTACATTTAATGTAGATTATGAAACTCATTTATTGTCACTAAAACCATTTCCGTGTGAATGAGAAATTAATGACAAAAGATTTATAACTTAACAAGAGTTAATGGGTCAAAGTTTGATTTGGGTTGGTCCCAAAATTGATTTGGACTTGTTGTGGCTAAAGGGCTGATGAGCAGGCTGAAGAAGCTTCTGCACGGCCGTGCAAGTGTCTAGGACACGGCCATGCACCATGCCTTGCCTTGCCTCTCGACCGTGCAGAGCCTTGGACTCGACCGTGCATATTGCCTTTGCAAGGCCGTGCAGTTCCTTGGACACGGCCGTGCAAGTGCTGTTATACCCGAAAAGTTGTGACTTTTCAAGAGAAAAGCCACAAACCCCTTAACTCTCCTTATATACTTCCCCTCCGAATTTCAATTCATATATTCAGTCATTTAAGCCTCTCTACCTATATTTGAGATAGATTAACCAAGCATAACCATTTCATCTTGTTGCATAAATTCCTTCAAGTCCGAAAGTTCCAAATAGTCAATTGTTCGTTAGATTTGTTAATTTGGAGTGCTCCTATTAACAAATAGAATTCGTTGCATCTCACGAGAAGTTTGTCATCAACCGTAAGCACCTGTGCGGGACAAATACTTCTTACGGAAATTGTGTTAAACACAAGCCTCGACTACATCAAGTTTGTCTTTTCAATTTCCGTTATCTTTTCCGTTATCTTTCTCTTCTTCTTTGTTATTTCCTTAAGAAGCCTTAGTAGAAAATCCAAACAATCGTAAGAAGTAATTGACGTTTCTTAAGGCGTTACTACAATGTCTAATGATAAAGACACCTCCGAGTCATCCGGGCTTACTCCCCCTCAAGGCGATGCACCGCTCAAGAATGTTGCACCCGCTACAACACCGTCTCACTCGGTTCATGGTGAGAAACCCCCAAAGTTCACCGGGGTGGATTTCAAGAGATGGCAACAAAAGATGCTATTCTACTGAACCACTCTAAGTTTGCATCGGTTCTTGAAAGAGGATCCGATTGTTGCAAATGGTGATCCCGACCCTCAAAGGCTTTTGGCCAAAGAGGCTTGGGACCATGGTATTTTTTTGTGTAAAAATTACATTTTGAATGGACTCGATGATGCACTATATAATGTGTACAAGCATCAGTCGAGTTAGCCAAGGCTTTATGGAGTACCTTGGAAAGGAAGTACAAGATTGAAGATGCCGGGTCAAAGAAGTTTGTCGTTGGCAAATATCTTGACTTCAAAATGGTGGATTCTAAGTTGGTAACAACTCAAGTTGATGAGTTCCAACTTATATTGCATGGTCTTGATGCCGAAGGAATGATAATGAATGATCCTTTCAAAGTGGCATCAATCATAGAGAAGTTGCCGCCTTCATGGAAGGACTTCAAAAATTATCTCAAGCATAAGCGCAAAGAGATGACTTTGGAGGACTTGGTTGTTTGTCTTCAAATTGAAGAGAATAATCGAGACAATGAAGCCAAGGCTACCAAAGGCAAGATGGAGGCAAAAGTCAATCTAGCCGAGGCAAGCACTAGCGGCACCAAAAGGAAGCATTCCGGGAATGCTAAGAAAGGGAAGAACAAAGGCTCCACAACTAAGAAGTTCAAAGGAGCATGCTATAATTGTGGCAAGCCGGGCCATATAGCAAAGGATTGTCGCCACCCAAAGAAGGAGGCGAACAATGTGGATGACATGGATCTTGATTTTGCTGCGGTGATCTTCGAGGCAAACGTGGAAAACTTGGATGACAATCCAAAGGAATGGTGGATAGATACCGGGGCTACCCGCCATATTTGTGCTAATAAGGAGAGTTTCTCTTCTTATACTCCCATTTCCGGAAGGAAATTGTATATGGGAAATTCAGCGACTTTCGATGTTCAAGGCATTGGAAATGTTGTATTGAAGATGACCTCGGGCAAAGAATTGACCTTGCTTGATGTGCTGCATGTTCCGGACATCCGCAAGAATCTAGTTTCCCGTGCTTTGTTGAGTAAAGCCGGTTTTAGATTAGTTTTTGAATCCGACAAGTTTGTAATAACCAAGAATGGTTTATTCCTTGGAAAGGGTTACCTCGAGAAGGGACTTTTCAAGATGAATGTAATGAATGTTATCCGCCAAGGTGCGAAGAATAAAAATGTTGTTTCTTATGTTTACTTGTCGGAAAGTCCTAGTTTATGGCATGATAGATTAGGTCATGTAAACTTCGACACTATTAAGAAGTTAGTTAAACAAGATTTAATCCAAATGACTAAATCTGATTCAACTAATAAGTGCGAAGTTTGCGTTGAGGCAAAAATGATGAAGTCGCCATTTAATGCAATAGAAAGAAACACAACTCCTCTCGAATTAATTCACACCGACATATGTGATTTAAAACTTGTGCAAACTCGAGGAGGTAAAAAGTACTTCATTACATTTATAGACGATTGCACTAAGTATTGTTATGTTTATCTCTTAAGAAGTAAAGATGAAGCCTTAGGGGCTTTCGAGACTTATAAGAAAGAAGTTGAGAATCAACTTAACTTAAAGATTAAGAAAATTAGAAGTGATAGAGGAGGAGAATATGAAGCTCCGTTTGAAGGACTATGTTGGGAATCCGACATAATTCATCAAACGACGGCTCCATATACCCCTCAGTCTAACGGAGTTGCTGAACGCAAAAATCGGACTCTCAAAGAGATGATGAACACATTTTTGATAAGTTCAGGCTTACCCGATAACTTGTGGGGGGAAGCTATACTCACTTCTAACTATATTCTTAACAAGATACCCAAGAAAGGTATTGATAAAACACCCTATGAATTATGGCATAATCGTAGGCCGTGTTATAAATACCTTAAAGTGTGGGGGTGCCTAGCTAAGGTTGAAGTACCTAAGCCAAAGCAAATAAAGATCGGTTCCAAGTCGGTTGACTGCATCTTTATTGGATATGCCAATAACAGTAGTGCCTATCGATTCATAGTGCAGAAGTCAGAAATTTCTGATATGAATGCAGGAATGACAATAGAATCAAGGAATGCAGTATTCTTTGAAAATATCCTTCCTGCCAAGGATAGGAAAGAAGGGAATTCTCAAAAGAGAACACATGAATCTACAAACGGTCCATCTCAAGTAGAAGATGAAGGACCTGGACGTAGTAAAAGGGCAAGAGTGAAAAAGTCTTTTGGTCCTGATTTTCTATCATTTATGTTGGAAAACGAACCAGCTACTGTTAAAGAAGCGTTATCTGGACCGGACAAGATACGTTACGGAAAGAGGCTATTAACAGTGAGATAGAATCCATAATGCTTAATAATACTTGGGAGTTGGTTGATCTTCCTCCAGGATGCAAACCGTTAGGTTGCAAATGGATCCTTAAAAGGAAGTATAAGGCAGATGGATCTATCAATAAGTACAAAGCCCGGCTAGTAGTCAAAGGGTTTAGACAAAAGGAGGGATATGACTTCTTCGATACATATTCTCCTGTCACAAGGATCACATCCATACGTGTTTTTATAGCTATTACAGCCGTGCATAATCTTGAGATACACCAGATGGATGTGAAAACAGCTTTCTTGAATGGAGAGTTAGATGAAGAGATTTACATGGAACAACCCGAAGGGTTTGTTGTTCCAGGTAAAGAGCAAAAGGTGTGTAAACTTGTAAAGTCGTTGTATGGACTCAAACATGCACCTAAACAATGGCATGAAAAGTTTGACCGAACTATGTTGTCAAATGGATTCAAGATAAATGAATGTGACAAATGTGTCTATATCAAAGGAACATCTGAATCATTTGTAATAGTCTGTCTTTACGTGGATGACATGTTGATAATGGGAAGTACTCATGAATTGATCATGAATACCAAAGGCTTGTTAAAGAAGCACTTTGACATGAAAGATATGGGATTAGCTGATGTTATATTAGGAATAAAGATTTCTAGAACATCAGAAGGAATAGTTCTGTCACAGTCCCATTATCTGGAAAATGTACTTCGAAAATTCGATGTCATTAACAGCCCTCCGGCTAAGACACCGGTAGACTTAACTCTACACTTAGCAAAGAACAGAGGGGAACCAGTTTCTCAGTTGGAGTATGCAAGAATAATCGGTAGTCTGATGTACTTAACGAATTATACACGTCCATACATTGCATATTCAATGAGCAAACTAAGCAGGTTCACGAGTAATCCCAGTACAGATCATTGGAAAGCACTAATGAGAGTATTGAGATATTTAAAGTATACTATGAATCATGGGATACTTTATAAGAGATATCCAGCAGTATTAGAAGGATACTGTGATGCAAACTGGATATCGGACACAAAAGACTCAAAATCCACTAGTGGATATGTTTTCACAATAGGTGGAGGAGCAGTGTCATGAAAATCCTCCAAACAAACGTGTATAGCCAGATCCACGATGGAATCTGAGTTTATAGCTTTAGATAAAGCGGGAGAAGAAGCAGAATGGCTTAAGAACTTCTTAGAGGATATTCCTTGTTGAAATAAACCTGTGCCTGCTGTACTAATACATTGTGATAGTCAATCAGCAATAGGAAGAGCACAGAGCAGTATGTATAATGGTAAGTCTAGACATATCTGTCGTAGACATAATACCATTAGACAGTTGATCAAGAATGGGGTTATCACAATTGACTATGTGAAGTCAAATGATAACATAGCGGATCCGTTTATGAAAGGTATAAATAGAGATCAACTGTATAAACTGTTAAGGGGAATGGCCTTAAAACCCACAATAAAAGAACTCATAGTGGACACTCAACCTTGAGAATTGGAGATCCCATGCCCTTGGTTCAATGAGACAACCAAGCTATAAGTTCTAGTAGAATCACTTGGAAACAACAACTCGGTTGAATGACCTGGAGATGTTGAATACTCATTCCCAGAACATCCAAGTATAAGCACCTGCAGCAGTGGTGAGGATAAG
Source organism: Adenophora triphylla var. japonica (assembly GCA_022495995.1). Taxonomy (NCBI): domain Eukaryota; kingdom Viridiplantae; phylum Streptophyta; class Magnoliopsida; order Asterales; family Campanulaceae; genus Adenophora; species Adenophora triphylla. The sequence goes on from JAFEMH010000335.1 coordinate 413,675, forward strand.
TTGAGAAAACTTTTAATGATTCCTATACCTACGGGTGGAGTAGTGCAGGATACTCCTTATAGTATGAATCACCTATATAAGTGAGAAGTAACTTGGCCGCTTCTAATATGAACGCTTATGAATGAGATACGGTCCAGGGCCGAAATGGACAAAACGTGAGAACAATAACTGTTAGAGCTATTATTATGTGAGTATTGTTGTCTTGGTATACATCATACAGTCACTGGTTCAAAGCGACTCGCTACCAAATGGCTAGTATATCCGATAATATTTCACTAGGGGAGATTCAAAGCCATAAGCTATCTATCCCGATGTAATAATGGTTCGCCGGAACTTTAAGACGAAATTGCATACATGCATTAATTGTCATTCATGTGGGGGATTGTTGAAAATGGGTAACGAAAGTTAAGTTTGACTTGTCGTTGACCTAACTTTCTAACGGAAGTTCGTTAACTTTCAACGGAGTTCGTTATTCGTTAACGAAGTAACTTACAAAATGTATTCTACATTTAATGTAGATTATGAAACTCATTTATTGTCTCTAAAACCATTTCCGGGTGAATGAGAAATTAATGACAAAAGATTTGTAACTTAACAAGAGTTAAATAATGGGTCAAAGTTTGATTTGGGTTGGTCCCAAAATTGGTTTGGACTTGTTGTGGCTAAAGGGCTGATGAGCAGGCTGAAGAAGCTTCTGCACGGCCGTGCAAGTGTCTAGGACACGGCCGTGCACCATGCCTTGCCTTGCCTCTCGACCGTGCAGAGCCTTGGACTCGACCGTGCATATTGCCTTTACACGGCCGTGCAGTTCCTTGGACACGGCCGTGCAAGTGCTGTTATACCCGAAAAGTTGTGACTTTTCAAGGGAAAAGCCATAAACCCCTTAACTCTCCTTATATACTTCCCCTCCGAATTTCAATTCATATATTCAGTCATTTAAGCCTCTCTACCTACATTTGAGATAGATTAATCAAGCATAATCATTTCATCTTGTTGCATAAATTCCTTCAAGTCCGAAAGTTCCAAATAGTCAATTATTCGTTAGATTTGTTAATTTGGAGTGCTCCTATTAACAAATAGAAGTCGTTGCATCTCACGAGAAGTTTGTCATCAACCGTAAGCACCTGTGCGGGACAAATACTTCTTACGAAAATTGTGTTAAACACAAGCCTCGACTACATCAAGTTTGTCTTTTCAATTTTCGTTATCTTTTCCGTTATCTTTCTCTTCTTCTTTGTTATTTCCTTAAGAAGCCTTAGTAGAAAATCCCAACAATCGTAAGAAGTAATTGACGTTTCTTAAGGCGTTACTACAATGTCTAATGATAAAGACACCTCCGAGTCATCCGGGCTTACTCCCCCTCAAGGCGATGCACCGCTCAAGAATGTTGCACCCGCTACAACACCGTCTCACTCGGTTCATGGTGAGAAACCCCCAAAGTTCACCGGGGTGGATTTCAAGAGATGGCAACAAAAGATGCTATTCTACTTGACCACTCTAAGTTTGCATCGGTTCTTGAAAGAGGATCCGATTGTTGCAAATGGTGATCCCGACCCTCAAAGGCTTTTGGCCAAAGAGGCTTGGGACCATGGTAATTTTTTGTGTACCGTCGAGTTAGCCAAGGCTTTATGGAGTACCTTGGAAAGGAAGTACAAGATTGAAGATGCCGGGTCAAAGAAGTTTGTCGTCGGCAAATATCTTGACTTCAAAATGGTGGATTCTAAGTTGGTAACAACTCAAGTTGATGAGTTCCAACTTATATTGCATGGTCTTGATGCCGAAGGAATGATAATGAATGATCCTTTCAAAGTGGCATCAATCATAGAGAAGTTGCCGCCTTCATGGAAGGACTTCAAGAATTATCTCAAGCATAAGCGCAAAGAGATGACTTTGGAGGACTTGGTTGTTTGTCTTCAAATTGAAGAGAATAATCGAGACAATGAAGCCAAGGCTACCAAAGGCAAGATGGAGGCAAAAGTCAATCTCGCCGAGGCAAGCACTAGCGGCACCAAAAGGAAGCATTCCGGGAATGCTAAGAAAGGGAAGAACAAAGGCTCCACAACTAAGAAGTTCAAAGGAGCATGCTATAATTGTGGCAAGCCGGGCCATATAGCAAAGGATTGTCGCCACCCAAAGAAGGAGGCGAACAATGTGGATGACATGGATCTTGATTTTGCTGCGGTGATCTTTGAGGCAAACGTGGAAAACTTGGATGACAATCCAAATGAATGGTGGATAGATACCGGGGCTACCCGCCATATTTGTGCTAATAAGGAGAGTTTCTCTTCTTATACTCCCATTTCCGGAAGGAAATTGTATATGGGAAATTCAGCGACTTCCGATGTTCAAGGCATTGAAAATGTTGTATTGAAGATGACCTCGGGCAAAGAATTGACCTTGCTTGATGTGCTGCATGTTCCGGACATCCGCAAGAATCTAGTTTCCCGTGCTTTGTTGAGTAAAGCCGGTTTTAGTTTAGTTTTTGAATCCGACAAGTTTGTAATAACCAAGAATGGTTTATTCCTTGGAAAGGGTTACCTCGAGAAGGGACTTTTCAAGATGAATGTAATGAATGTTATCCGCCAAGGTGCGAAGAATAAAAATGTTGTTTCTTATGTTTACTTGTCGAAAAGTCCTAGTTTATGGCATGATAGATTAGGTTATGTAAACTTTGACACTATTAAGAAGTTAGTTAAACAAGATTTAATCCAAATGACTAAATCTGATTCAACTAATAAGTGCGAAGTTTGCGTTGAGGCAAAAATGACGAAGTCGCCATTTAATGCAATAGAAAGAAACACAAATCCTCTCGAATTAATTCACACCGACATATGTGATTTAAAACTTGTGCAAACTCGAGGAGGTAAAAAGTACTTCATTACATTCATAGACGATTGCACTAAGTATTGTTATGTTTATCTCTTAAGAAGTAAAGATGAAGCCTTAGGGGCTTTCGAGACTTATAAGAAAGAAGTTGAGAATCAACTTAACTTAAAGATTAAGAAAATTAGAAGTGATAGAGGAGGAGAATATGAAGCTCCATTTGAAGGACTATGTTGGGAATTCGACATAATTCATCAAACGACGGCTCCATATACCCCTCAGTCTAACGGAGTTGCTGAACGCAAAAATCGGACTCTCAAAGAGATGATGAACGCATTTTTTATAAGTTCAGGCTTACCCGATAACTTGTGGGGGGAAGCTATACTCACTTCTAACTATATTCTTAACAAGATACCCAAGAAAGGTATTGATAAAACACCCTATGAATTATGGCATAATCGTAGGCCGTGTTATAAATACCTTAAAGTGTGGGGGTGTCTAGCTAAAGTTGAAGTACCTAAGCCAAAGCAAATAAAGATCGGTCCCAAGACGGTTGAATGCATCTTTATTGGATATGCCAATAACAATAGTGCCTATCGATTCATAGTGCAGAAGTCAGAAATTCCTGATATGAATGCAGGAATGACAATAGAATCAAGGAATGCAGTATTCTTTGAAAATATCCTTCCTGCCAAGGATAGAAAAGAAGGTAATTTTCAAAAGAGAACATATGAATCTACAAACGGTCCGTCTCAAGTAGAAGATGAAGGACCTAGACGTAGTAAAAGGGCAAGAGTGGAAAAATCTTTTGGTCCTGATTTTCTATCATTTATGTTGGAAAAAGAACCAGCTACTGTTAAAGAAGCGTTATCTGGACCGGACAGTACGTTCTGGAAAGAGGCTATTAACAGTGAGATTGAATTCATAATGCTTAATAATACTTGGGAGTTGGTTGATCTTCCTCCAGGATGCAAACCGTTAGGTTGCAAATGGATCCTTAAAAGGAAGTATAAGGCAGATGGATCTATCGATAAGTACAAAGCCCGGCTAGTAGCCAAAGGGTTTAGACAAAAGGAGGGATATGACTTCTTCGATACATATTCTCCTGTCACAAGGATCACATCCATACGTGTTCTTATAGCTATTGCAGCCGTGCATAATCTTGAGATACACCAGATGGATGTGAAAACAGCTTTCTTGAATGGAGAGTTAGATGAAGAGATTTACATGGAACAACCCGAAGGGTTTGTTGTTCCAGGTAAAGAGCAAAAGGTGTGTAAACTTGTAAAGTCGTTGTACGGACTCAAACAAGCACCTAAAAAATGGCATGAAAAGTTTGACCGAACTATGTTGTTAAATGGATTCAAGATAAATGAATGTGACAAATGTGTCTATATCAAAGGAACATCTGAATCATTTGTAATAGTCTGTCTTTACGTGGATGACATGTTGATAATGAGAAGTACTCATGAATTGATCATGAATACCAAAGGCTTGTTAAAGAAGCACTTTGACATGAAAGATATGGGATTAGCTGATGTTATATTAGGAATAAAGATTTCTAGAACATCAGAAGGAATAGTTCTGTCACAGTCCCGTTATCTGGAAAATGTACTTCGAAAATTCGATGTCATTAACAGCACTCCGGCTAAGACACCGGTAGACTTAACTCTACACTTAGCAAAGAACAGAGGGGAACCAGTTTCTCAGTTGGAGTATGCAAGAATAATCGGCAGTCTGATGTACTTAACGAATTGTACACGTCCAGACATTGCATATTCAATGAGCAAACTAAGCAGGTTCACGAGTAATCCCAGTACAGATCATTGGAAATCACTAATGAGAGTATTGAGATATTTAAAGTATACTATGAATCATGGGATACTTTATAAGAGATATCCAGCAGTATTAGAAGGATACTGTGATGCAAACTGGATATCGGACACAAAAGACTCAAAATCCACTAGTGGATATGTTTTCACAATAGGTGGAGGAGCAGTGTCATGGAAATTCTCCAAACAAATGTGTATAGCCAGATCCACGATGGAATCTGAGTTTATAGCTTTAGATAAAGCGGGAGAAGAAGCAGAATGGCTTAAGAACTTCTTGGAGGATATTCCTTGTTGGAATAAACCTGTGCCTGCTGTACTAATACATTGTGATAGTCAATCAGCAATAGGAAGGGCACAGAGCAGTATGTATAATGGTAAGTCTAGACATATCCGTCGTAGACATAATACCATTAGATAGTTGATCAAGAATGGGGTTATCACAATTGACTATGTGAAGTCAAATGATAACATAGCGGATCCGTTTACGAAAGGTATAAATAGAGATCAACTGTATAAACTGTTAAGGGGAATGATCTTAAAACCCACAATAAAAGAACTCATAGTGGACACTCAACCTTGAGAATTGGAGATCCCATGCCCTTGGTTCAATGAGACAACCAAGCTATAAGTTCTTGTAGAATCACTTGGAAACAACAACTCGGTTGAATGACCTGGAGATGTTGAATACTCATTCCCAGAACATCTAAGTATAAACACCTGCAGCAGTGGTGAGGATAAGTTGAGAAAACTTTTAATGATTCCTATACCTACGGGTGGAGTAGTGCAGGATACTCCTTATAGTATGAATCACCTATATAAGTGAGAGGTAACTTGGCCGCTTCTAATATGAACGCTTATGAATGAGATACGGTCCAGGGTCGAAATGAACAAAACATGAGAACAATAACTGTTAGAGCTATTATTATGAGAGTATTGTTGTCTTGGTATACATCATACAGTCACTGGTTCAAAGCGACTCACTACCAAATGGCTAGTATATCCAATAATATTTCACTAGGGGAGATTCAAAGCCATAAGCTATCTATCCCGATGTAATAATGGTTCGCCGGAACTTTTGGACGAAATTGCATACATGCATTAATTGTCATTCATGTGGGGGATTGTTGAAAATGGGTAACGAAAGTTAAGTTTGACTTGTCGTTGACCTAACTTTCTAACGGAAGTTTGTTAACTTTCAATGGAGTTCGTTATTCGTTAACGAAGTAAGTTACAAAATGTATTCTACATTTAATGTAGATTATGAAACTCATTTATTGTCTCTAAAACCATTTCCGGGTGAATGAGAAATTAATGAAAAAAGATTTGTAACTTAACAAGAGTTAAATAATGGGTCAAAGTTTGATTTGATTTGGTCCCAAAATTGGTTTGGACTTGTTGTGGCTAAAGGGCTGATGAGCAGGCTGAAGAAGCTTCTGCACGGCCGTGCAAGTGTCTAGGACACGGCCGTGCACCATGCCTTGCCTTGCCTCTCGACCGTGCAGAGCCTTGGACTCGACCGTGCATATTGCCTTTGCACGGCCGTGCAGTTCCTTGGACACGGCCGTGCAAGTGCTGTTATACCTGAAAAGTTGTGACTTTTCAAGGGAAAAGCCATAAACCCCTTAACTCTCCTTATATACTTCCCCTCCGAATTTCAATTCATATATTCAGTCATTTAAGCCTCTCTACCTACATTTGAGATAGATTAACCAAGCATAATCATTTTATCTTGTTGCATAAATTCCTTCAAGTCCGAAAGTTTCAAATAGTCAATTGTTCGTTAGATTTGTTAATTTGGAGTGCTCCTATTAACAAATAGAAGTCGTTGCATCTCACGAGAAGTTTGTCATCAACCGTAAGCACCTGTGCGGGACAAATACTTCTTACGAAAATTGTGTTAAACACAAGCCTCGACTACATCAAGTTTGTCTTTTCAATTTCCGTTATCTTTTCCGTTATCTTTCTCTTCTTCTTTGTTATTTCCTTAAGAAGCCTTAGTAGAAAATCCCAACAATCGTAAGAAGTAAATGACGTTTCTTAAGGCATTACTACAATGTCTAATGATAAAGACACCTCCGAGTCATCCGGGCTTACTCCCCCTCAAGGCGATGCACCGCTCAAGAATGTTGCACCCGCTACAACACCGTCTCACTCGGTTCATGGTGAGAAACCCCCAAAGTTCACCGGGGTGGATTTCAAGAGATGGCAACAAAAGATGCTATTCTACTTGACCACTCTAAGTTTGCATCGGTTCTTGAAAGAGGATCCGATTGTTGCAAATGGTGATCCCGACCCTCAAAGGCTTTTGGCCAAAGAGGCTTGGGACCATGGTAATTTTTTGTGTACCGTCGAGTTAGCTAAGGCTTTATGGAGTACCTTGGAAAGGAAGTACAAGATTGAAGATGCCGGGTCAAAGAAGTTCGTCGTCGGCAAATATCTTGACTTCAAAATGGTGGATTCTAAGTTGGTAACAACTCAAGTTGATGAGTTCCAACTTATATTGCATGGTCTTGATGCCGAAGGAATGATAATGAATGATCCTTTCAAAGTGGCATCAATCATAGAGAAGTTGCCTCCTTCATGGAAGGACTTCAAAAATTATCTCAAGCATAAGCGCAAAGAGATGACTTTGGAGGACTTGGTTGTTTTTCTTCAAATTGAAGAGAATAATCGAGACAATGAAGCCAAGGCTACCAAAGGCAAGATGGAGGAAAAAGTCAATCTCGCCGAGGCAAGCACTAGCGGCACCAAAAGGAAGCATTCCGGGAATGTTAAGAAAGGGAAGAACAAAGGCTCCACAACTAAGAAGTTCAAAGGAGCATGCTATAATTGTGGCAAGCCGGGCCATATAGCAAAGGATTGTCGCCACCCAAAGAAGGAGGCGAACAATGTGGATGACATGGATCTTGATTTTGCTGCGGTGATCTTCGAGGCAAACGTGGCAAACTTGGATGACAATCCAAAGGAATGGTGGATAGATACCGGGGCTACCCGCCATATTTGTGCTAATAAGGAGAGTTTCTCTTCTTATACTCCCATTTCCGGAAGGAAATTGTATATGGGAAATTCAGCGACTTCCGATGTTCAAGGCATTGGAAATGTTGTATTGAAGATGACCTCGGGCAAAGAATTGACCTTGCTTGATGTGCTGCATGTTCCGGATATCCGCAAGAATCTAGTTTTCGGTGCTTTGTGTTGTGAATATAGCCCTCCACAAACCAAGCAAACCACAAGAATAATAATCGCACACAAACAAAGCAAAAGAAAATCAAAAGCACAGAAAAGACAAGAGAAATTGTTTACCCAGTTCACCAATTTGATTGGCTACGTCTGGGGGCACTACCAAGCCAGGATCTTGCACTATGTATGTAGAATTTGTGTTACAACTGAATTGGAGGCGGAACATTGATTATATATGACCTAGGGATTAAACCAAAACCTAAACAAACAAGGAAACTAGGACTGCTGAAAAACGGGCCGAGCGCGGCCGCCCTCACCCCGAGCGCGGTCGCGCAACCCTCCAGAAACTTCAATGCCTTCAAATAATGCTCCAGCGCGGTCGCCCTTATTTCGAGCGCGGTCGCCCTCAACACGTCGTCAATCCAGCATCAGTCTCTGCCCAAGAGCGCGGTCGCGCACGCCACTAGCGCGGCCGCTCTTGTGTCCAGCAACCCCTGACGAGTTTTTCCCCCTTGCTTCGATGTCTAGCCCGGTTGGTCCTCTATCCCAACAATCTCCCACCTAGAGATCAACCACACATATAAGCCCCGTATCCGTCTTCAACCCACCCTTGGTGTCCTCCTAGTGCTCACCTCGATCATGGTAGTGCCATCCTCCTCTTCTATTCTTCGAGCCCAATTGAAGCCTTACACAGCTTCAATTTATCAAGATTAACAACCTTTGTCAACATGTCAGCTGGATTTTCTGATCCCAATATCTTCTCTAGCTCCAAGTTCTTCTCCTCCAAGAGATGTCTGATGTAGTAAAACCTCAGTTCAATGTGCTTCGTCCTCGAATGAAACGCCGGATTTCTTGCCAAATGTATTGCACTCTGACTGTCACTGTAGAGAATATTACCACTTCGCGTTTTCCCAAGTTCACCCAAGAAGTTCTGCAGCCATACCATCTCTTTACTCGCCTCTGTCACTGCCACATATTCTCGCTTCGCAGCTGATCGCGCCACGATCTTCTCGCAATTTAGAAGCCCAGAGATTGCAAGTACTCACCCAATGTAAACACATAACCCGTAGTACTTCTCCTTTTATCAAGATCACTTGATGCCAAGTCCGCATCAACATAACCCGCTAACACCACTTCCTTGCTCGAGAAACACAAAGCCTTACCAGCTAGCATTCTTCAAATAACGTAGGATCCACTTAACCGCTTCCCAATGTTGCTTTCTGGATTGCCCATGAACCGGCCGACTACTCCCACCGCATGTGCAATGTCCGCCTTGTACACACCATTGCATACATGAGACTCCCCACAGCTGTAGCATATGGAGTTCTCTCCATCTTGTCACGCTCCTCCTTGTCCCTAGGCGAGTCTTTCTCGGATAGCTTGAAGTGCAAACCCAGTGGCGTCCCTGTTGGCTTCGCCTCTTCCATACAAAACCTTGCCAAGACTTTCTCAACATATTCTGCTTGTGAAAGAACCAACTTGCCCGACTCCCTATCCCGATCAATCCGCATGCCCAAGATTTTCCTTGCCTCTCCCAAATCCTTCATCTCGAACCGTTCGACAACCGAGTCTTCAACCTCGTTTACCTCTCTACTGCTAGAGCCCGCTATCAACATGTCGTCCACATATAACAGCAGGATAATATACCCATTGTCCGTGTTCTTGAAGTAGCAACAATGATCCGCCTCACATCTAATAAAATCAATGTCGTGCATGAATCCATCAAATTTCCTGTACCACTGCCTAGGAGCTTGTTTAAGGCCATACAAGCTCTTAGTCAATCTGCAAACTAGCTCCCCGCTACCCTTAGACAAGTAACCCTCCGGGCCGTACCATGTAGATCTCTTCCTCCAAGTCCCCATGAAGAAAAGCCGTCTTCACATCCATCTGTTCAAGCAATAAGTTGTCCGCCACTACTATCCCTTGCAACCATTCTCGATAGTGGTCATCTTCACAACCGGAGTGAATACTTCGATGTAGTCAATACCGTACTTTTGCCGAAACCCTTTTACAACCGCCTTGCCTTGTAACGCTTGCTACCGTCCGCTTCCTCCTTGATCCCGTAAACCCACTTATTATGCAAAGGCCTTCTTCCCCTTAGGTAGTTTAGTCAACTCCTAAGTTTTGTTGGCCTTCAATGAGTCCATCTCATCATCCATCGCAGCCTTTCCACTTGTTACAAAGTGCACTACGAACAGACCTCCGCATAACATTCCGGTTCCCCATTATCCGTCAATAGCAAATAATAATTGGATGGAGTATACTGTCGGGCGATCCACGCAACTTGCTTGGATCTACGCAGCCGGAATATCCGGTTCCGGAGTACGTGGTTCATCTTCGTGACCTCCCGACCATGGTCATCATGAACCGCTTCTGCTCCCACCCGAGTTAGGAATATCCACCTCTACAATCTCCGGTTCGAACTAGTATCATCGATGCTCCCTTTCGTCCTTGTACAATACCTGTTCATTGAATACCACATCTCGACTAAGAATAACCCTATGATTTTGGTCATCCCAAAACTTATACCCGAAGTCATCCCCGCCATACCCAATAAATGTACACTTAATGATTTAGCATCTAATTTAGTTCTCTCAAATAATCAACATGAACATAAGAAACACACAAATATGCAAAGAAAGGACAGATTTACTCGCTTGCCACTCCACGCTTCCTCTGGAATTCCATTCCCCAATGGTACCGATGGTCCCCGATTGATCAAGAAAGCCGCCGTGTCAACCGCATATGCCTGTAACGTCTTCGGAAGTCCACACTTCAATCTCATACTTCTAGCCCGCTCATTAAATGTTCTGTTCATCCTTTCTGCTACCCCGTTGAGTTGTGGTGTCCGCTTTGGAGTCTTCTCCATACGAATCCCATTCGCAGCACAATATTCCCTAAACTCACCAAGCTCATACTCTCCACCATTGTCTGATCTTAAGCACTTAAGCTTAAGTCCCGTCTGATTCTCCACCAAAGCCCTCCACTTCTTGAACACCTCGAAAGCCTCATCTTTCCCCTTCAAGAAATAGACCCAAACCTTCCTTGTAGAATCATCAATGAAAGTCATGTAATATGACGCACCACCCAGAGATGTAACCGGAGATGGCCCCCACAAATCCGTGTGAACCAATTCCAACTTTGCTTCCCTCAAACCCCTACCTGTCCTCGAGAAATTATTTCTCCCTTGTTTGCCAAACATACAATCCTCGCAGATCCCCACGTTGACTATCTTCAAACCCGGTAGTAGTCCCTTTGAACAAAGCACCTTCATCCCTATCTCACTCATGTGACCCAATCGACAGTGCCACAAATCCGTATCACCCTTGGCTGCTGCCACCGCGATACTGTCCTTGGTGTTATTCGCCAAATACAAAGTCCCCTCCTTATTACCCCGAGCGATCTCACAATCCTCCTTGGTAATAACCCAGTTTCTGCAGCCGAATGTCACCTTGTAACCTTCGTCGTCCAACTGCCCAACTGAAAGTAGGTTCTTTTTCAAACCCGGAATGTGTCTGACCCCGTTCAGATGTAAGACCTTCCCGTCTGATGCTCCTATTCTGACATCCCCCTTCCCCTTGATTTCCAAAGGCTCGCCATCCGCCAGATAGACCTTCCCGAAATCACCGGAAGTGTAGTTCTCCATCTCTTTCTTGTGGCCGCAAGAGTGGAATGATGCCCCCGAATCCAGCACCCATGATTCTAGTGCACTACTAACACTGTAACCGCACATCATCACCTTCGATCGCCACATTCACCTGATTGCCCTTACGATTTGGACAATCCCTCTTGAAGTGTCCCAATTCCTTACAATAATAGGACTGAACAGATCCCTTCGCAACCTTCGGTTTGTCCTTGGTCTCATCAGCTTTTCCCTTTCCACTCACCGCGTTCTCCCTTGATTCGGTCCTCCCTTGTTTGCTAGTACCCGGCTACCCCTACTAGTGGTAGCTAAAGCCGCTCCCGAAGTACTTGATGTCCCCAACTTCTTCATGCGATTTTCCTAACCTAAAAGAAAGTCTTTAACATCATCATATTTCAATTTCTTCTTACCTGCTGAAGCATTAATTGCAGTCACCGTTCCGCTCCAACTTGCCGGTAAAGAAGCTAGCAACAAGCATGCATGAACCTCGTCATCGAACTTGATCTCCACCGCAGTCAATGAGTCTATAACATCCATAAACTCATCGATGTGCTTAGCCAAGGATCCTCCCTCTTGCATCTTGAGACTACCCATCTTGCGTATCAAATCGACCTTGTTTGCAGCAGACGGAGTTTCAAATCTCTCAGTAAGATAATCCAATAGCTCCTTGGTGGTTGTAGCCTTCCTGGTAGTCTTTGCAATCCACTTTGACAAAGTAGATCTGACCACCCCTAGGGCTTTCCGATCCATGAGTTCCCATTCCTCCTGACTTACATCTTCCGGTTTGACACCCTTCAGAGGCTTGTAGAGATCCTTGTTGTACAAGAGATCCTCAATTTGCATCCTCCAATATCCGTAGTCAGACCCATCGAATTTCTCAACCGCCTGTTTGTCCTTGCCCATTCTTGATTGCTTGGAACAACTCCCTTGATCTTGAAACCAAAAGCTCTGATACCAGTTGTTGTGAATATAGCCCTCCACAAACCAAGCAAACCACAAGAATAATAATCGCACACAAACAAAGCAAAAGAAAATCAAAAGCACAGAAAAGACAAGAGAAATTGTTTACCCAGTTCACCAATTTGATTGGCTACGTCTGGGGGCACTACCAAGCCAGGATCCAGCATCAGTCTCTGCCCAAGAGCGCGGTCGCGCACGCCACTAGCGCGGCCGCTCTTGTGTCCAGCAACCCCTGACGAGTTTTTCCCCCTTGCTTCGATGTCTAGCCCGGTTGGTCCTCTATCCCAACACTTTGTTGAGTAAAGCCGGTTTTAGATTAGTTTTTGAATCCGACAAGTTTGTAATAACCAAGAATGGTTTATTCCTTGGAAAGGGTTACCTCGAGAAGGGACTTTTCAAGATGAATGTAATGAATGTTATCCGCCAAGGTGCGAAGAATAAAAATGTTGTTTCTTATGTTTACTTGTCGGAAAGTCCTAGTTTATGGCATGATAGATTAGGTCATGTAAACTTCGACACTATTAAGAAGTTAGTTAAACAAGATTTAATCCAAATGACTAAATCTGATTCAACTAATAAGTGCGATGTTTGCGTTGAGGCAAAAATGACGAAGTCGCCATTTAATGCAATAGAAAGAAACACATCTCCTCTCGAATTAATTCACACCGACATATGTGATTTAAAACTTGTGCAAACTCGAGGAGGTAAAAAGTACTTCATTACATTCATAGACGATTGCACTAAGTATTGTTATGTTTATCTCTTAAGAAGTAAAGATGAAGCCTTAGGGGCTTTCGAGACTTATAAGAAAGAAGTTGAGAATCAACTTAACTTAAAGATTAAGAAAATTAGAAGTGATGGAGGAGGAGAATATGAAGCTCCGTTTGAAGGACTATGTTGGGAATCTGGCATAATTCATCAAACGACAGCTCCATATACCCCTCAGTCTAACGGAGTTGCTGAACGCAAAAATCAGACTCTCAAAGAGATGATGAACATATTTTTGATAAGTTCAGGCTTACCCGATAACTTGTGGGGGGTAGCTATACTCACTTCTAACTATATTCTTAATAAGATACCCAAGAAAGGTATTGATAAAACACTCTATGAATTATGGCATAATCGTAGGCCGTGTTATAAATACCTTAAAGTGTGGGGGTGTCTAGCTAAGGTTGAAGTACCTAAGCCAAAGCAAATAAAGATCGGTCCCAAGACGGTTGACTGCATCTTTATTGGATATGCCAATAACAGTAGTGCCTATCGATTCATAGTGCAGAAGTCAGAAATTCCTGATATGAATGCAGGAATGACAATAGAATCAAGGAATACAGTATTCTTTGAAAATATCCTTCCTGCCAAGGATAGGAAAGACAGTAATTCTCAAAAGAGAACATATGAATCTACAAATGGTCCATCTCAAGTAGAAGATGAAGGACCTAGACGTAGTAAAAGGGCAAGAGTGGAAAAGTCTTTTGGTCCTGATTTTCAATCATTTATGTTGGAAAACAAACCAACTACTGTTAAAGAAGCATTATCTGGATCGGACAGTACGTTCTGGAAAGAGGCTATTAACAGTGAGATAGAATCCATAATGCTTAATAATACTTGGGAGTTGGTTGATCTTCCTCCAGGATGCAAACCGTTAGGTTGCAAATGGATCCTTAAAAGGAAGTATAAGGCAGATGGATCTATCGATAAGTACAAAGCCCGGCTAGTAGCCAAAGGGTTTAGACAAAAGGAGGGATATGACTTCTTTGATACATATTCTCCTGTCACAAGGATCACATCCATACGTGTTCTTATAGCTATTGCAGCCGTGCATAATCTTGAGATACACCAGATGGATGTGAAAACAGCTTTCTTGAATGGAGAGTTAGATGAAGAGATTTACATGGAACAACCCGAAGGGTTTGTTGTTCCAGGTAAAGAGCAAAAGGTGTGTAAACTTGTAAAGTCGTTGTACAGACTCAAACAAGCACCTAAACAATGGCATGAAAAGTTTGACCGAACTATGTTGTTAAATGGATTCAAGATAAATGAATGTGACAAATGTGTCTATATCAAAGGAACATCTGAATCATTTGTAATAGTCTGTCTTTACGTGGATGACATGTTGATAATGGGAAGTACTCATGAATTGATCATGAATACCAAAGGCTTGTTAAAGAAGCACTTTGACATGAAAGATATGGGATTAGCTGATGTTATATTAGGAATAAAGATTTCTGGAACATCAGATGGAATAGTTCTGTCACAGTCCCATTATCTGGAAAATGTACTTCGAAAATTCGATGTCATTAACAGCCCTCCGGCTAAGACACCGGTAGACTTAACTCTACACTTAGCAAAGAACAGAGGGGAACCAGTTTCTCAGTTGGAGTATGCAAGAATAATCGGCAGTCTGATGTACTTAACAAATTGTACACGTCCAGACATTGCATATTCAATGAGCAAACTAAGCAGGTTCACGAGTAATCCCAGTACAGATCATTGGAAAGCACTAATGAGAGTATTGAGACATTTAAAGTATACTATGAATCATGGGATACTTTATAAGAGATATCCAGCAGTATTAGAAGGATACTTTGATGCAAACTGGATATCAGACATAAAAGACTCAAAATCCACTAGTGGATATGTTTTCACAATAGGTGGAGGAGCAGTATCATGGAAATCCTCCAAACAAACGTGTATAGCCAGATCCACGATGGAATCTGAGTTTATAGCTTTAGATAAAGCGGGAGAAGAAGCAGAATGGCTTAAGAACTTCCTGGAGGATATTCCTTGCTGGAATAAACCTGTGCCTGCTGTACTAATACATTGTGATAGTCAATCAGCAATAGGAAGGGCACAGAGCAGTATGTATAATGGTAAGTCTAGACATATTCGTCGTAGACATAATACCATTAGACAGTTGATCAAGAATGGGGTTATCACAATTGACTATGTGAAGTCAAATGATAACATAGCGGATCCGTTTACGAAAGATATAAATAGAGATCAAATGTATAAACTATTAAGGGGAATGGGCTTAAAACCCACAATAAAAGAACTCATAGTGGACACTCAACCTTGAGAATTGGAGATCCCATGCCCTTGGTTCAATGAGACAACCAAGCTATAAGTTCTAGTAGAATCACTTGGAAACAAAAACTCTGTTGAATGACCTGGAGATGTTGAATACTCATTCCCAGAACATCCAAGTATAAGCACCTGCAGCAGTGGTGAGGATAAGTTGAGAAAACTTTTAATGATTCCTATACCTACGGGTGGAGTAGTGCAGGATACTCCTTATAGTATGAATCACCTATATAAGTGTGAAGTAACCTGGCCGCTTCTAATATGAACGCTTATGAATGAGATACGGTCCAGGGCCGAAATGGACAAAACGTGAGAACAATAACTGTTAGAGCTATTATTATGTGAGCATTGTTGTCTTGGTATACATCATACAGTCACTGGTTCAAAGCGACTCGCTACCAAATGGCTAGTATATCCGATAATATTTCACTAGGGGAGATTCAAAGCCATAAGCTATCTATCCCGATGTAATAATGGTTCGCCGAAACTTTTGGACGAAATTGCATACATGCATTAATTGTCATTCATGTGGGGGATTGTTGAAAATGGGTAACGAAAGTTAAGTTTGACTTGTCGTTGACCTAACTTTCTAACGGAAGTTCGTTAACTTTCGACGGAGTTCGTTATTCGTTAACGAAGTAAGTTACAAAATGTATTCTACATTTAATGTAGATTATGAAACTCATTTATTGTCTCTAAAACCATTTTCGGGTGAATGAGAAATTAATGACAAAAGATTTGTAACTTAACAAGAGTTAAATAATGGGTCAAAGTTTGATTTGGGTTGGTTCCAAAATTGGTTTGGACTTGTTGTGGCTAAAGGGCTGATGAGCAGGCTGAAGAAGCTTCTGCACGGCCGTGCAAGTGTCTAGGACACGGCCATGCACCATGCCTTGCCTTGCCTCTCGACCGTGCAGAGCCTTGGACTCGACCGTGCATATTTCCTTTGCACGGCCGTGCAGTTCCTTGGACACGGCCGTGCAAGTGCTGTTATACCCGAAAAGTTGTGACTTTTCAAGGGAAAAGCCATAAACCCATTAACTCTCCTTATATACCTCCCCTCCGAATTTCAATTCATATATTCAGTCATTTAAGCCTCTCTACCTACATTTGAGATAGATTAACCAAGCATAATCATTTCATCTTGTTGCATAAATTCCTTCAAGTTCGAAAGTTTCAAATAGTCAATTGTTCGTTAGATTTGTTAATTTGGAGTGCTCCTATTAACAAATAGAAGTCGTTGCATCTCACGAGAAGTTTGTCATCAACCGTAAGCACCTGTGCGGGACAAATACTTCTTACGGAAATTGTGTTAAACACAAGCCTCGACTACATCAAGTTTGTCTTTTCAATTTCCGTTATCTTTTCCGTTATCTTTCTCTTCTTCTTTGTTATTTCCTTAAGAAGCCTTAGTAGAAAATCGCAACAATCGTAAGAAGTAAATGACGTTTCTTAAGGCGTTACTACAATGTCTAATGATAAAGACACCTCCGAGTCATCCGGGCTTACTCCTCTCAAGGCGATGCACCGCTCAAGAATGTTGCACCCGCTACAACACCGTCTCACTCGGTTCATGGTGAGAAACCCCCAAAGTTCACCGGGGTGGATTTCAAGAGATGGCAACAAAAGATGCTATTCTACTTGACCACTCTAAGTTTGCATCGGTTCTTGAAAGAGTATCCGATTGTTGCAAATGGTGATCCCGACCCTCAAAGGCTTTTGGCCAAAGAGGCTTGGGACCATGGTAATATTTTGTGTACCGTCGAGTTAGCCAAGGCTTTATGGAGTACCTTGGAAAGGAAGTACAAGATTGAAGATGCCGAGTCAAAGAAGTTTGTCGTCGGCAAATATCTTGACTTCAAAATGGTGGATTCTAAGTTGGTAACAACTCAAGTTGATGAGTTCCAACTTATATTGCATGGTCTTGATGCCGAAGGAATGATAATGAATGATCCTTTCAAAGTGGCATCAATCATAGAGAAGTTGCCGCCTTCATGGAAGGACTTCAAAAATTATCTCAAGCATAAGCGCAAAGAGATGACTTTGGAGGACTTGGTTGTTTGTCTTCAAATTGAAGATAATAATCGAGATAATGAAGCCAAGGCTACCAAAGGCAAGATGGAGGCAAAAGTCAATCTCGCCGAGGCAAGCACTAGCGGCACCTAAAGGAAGCATTCCGGGAATGCTAAGAAAGGGAAGAACAAAGGCTCCACAACTAAGAAGTTCAAAGGAGCATGCTATAATTGTGGCAAGCCGGGCCATATAGCAAAGGATTGTCGCCACCCAAAGAAGGAGGCGAACAATGTGGATGACATGGATCTTGATTTTGCTGCGGTGATCTTCGAGGCAAACGTGGCAAAATTGGATGACAATTCAAAGGAATGGTGGATAGATACCGGGGCTACCCGCCATATTTGTGCTAATAAGGAGAGTTTCTCTTCTTATACTCCCTTATAATTCTGACTTCGCCACTGTCCAAAAGTTATTTAAAAATAAATAAATAAATATCCCCACCTCTCAAAATAATCTTTTCGCTTTATTTTATTTCGATACGAAGATACTTTAAACATAAATTTAAGTTAATTCTATCCTATTGAAAAATTTAAATTTATACTTGATATAATATTATAAATTTTATCAATAACAAATTTTTAGATACTAATTATGATAATTAAATTAATGTCAATATTGCTTAAAGTATCTTCCTCTATTGAAAAAAAAAAAACCATTTCGGATGTAGTTAAAAAGAAAACAATTGATTATGAGAGGAATAGTTCAAAATCTTTATAAATTAAATGTAATTCATGTATTATAAAAATCCATGTGATCATTTGCGTGAGAGGGGTGAGGAAGTATTGCTGGCCACGGCGGGAGCACAAAAGGAGTCTTCAGGACAACCGACCATCTTCCACTAGCATCTTCTCTGGTGCGGGTGAAGGTATCATTCAAAGGAGCATGCTATAATTGTGGCAAGCCGGGCCATATAGCAAAGGATTGTCGCCACCCAAAGAAGGAGGCGAACAATGTGGATGACATGGATCTTGATTTTGCTGCGGTGATCTTCGAGGCAAACGTGGCAAACTTGGATGACAATTCAAAGGAATGGTGGATAGATACCGGGGCTACCCGCCATATTTGTGCTAATAAGGAGAGTTTCTCTTCTTATACTCCCTTATAATTCTGACTTCGCCACTGTCCAAAAGTAATTTAAAAATAAATAAATAAATATCCCCACCTCTCAAAATAATCTTTTCGCTTTATTTTATTTCGATACGATGATACTTTAAACATAAATTTAAGTTAATTCTATCCTATTGAAAATTTTAAATTTATACTTGATATAATATTATAAATTATATGAAAGGTTTTTGGGCGTAAGCCTAGTTTGCTGATCACATTGATCAGTAAGCGTAAATAACTCTTGAGTTATTGCATTTAATTTGCTTTTAATTCCTTTATTCCGCTGCATTATTTGTGGATGTGTGGACAGTTGTGAGACACATCTGTACTCACATCCTTTGCCTATTGCGTGATCTAAGTTTCCTAGCTACACGAAACTTTCAATTGGTATCAAAGCCAACTCTCAAAATATTACTGAGTGTTGATCCAGTAAGTGTAGTCATTATGGAATGCCAAAATCACCAAAATAGGCCTCCTGTCTTGGATGGCACAAATTATTCTCTTTGGAAGTCTAAGATGCGAAATTACATCAAAAGTATTGATGAAAGAGCTTGGATGTGCATTCTTGTTGCATGGCAACCTCCTACTGTGGAAAAAAAGCCATCTTCTGGTGTTGGTGAGTCCTTTTTCGAAAGAAAACCTGAAGAACAATGGACTCTTGATGAAATACAAGCTGCAAATTACAATTCAAAAGCCATGGGTGCTATTTCCAGCCATGTTTCTGGGAATATGTACAAGCTTATAACAAATGAGAGTATAGCCAAAACTGCTTGGGATATTTTGCAAACTCAATGTGAGGGAGCACCAAGTGTGAAGGCTACCGTGCTTAGAATTTTAATGGATAGGTTTGAGTTACTTCGAATGGAAGAAACCGAGGATATTGTGTCATATGCCGCTAAGATTCATGAGATTTCAAATGAATGCACAAGTCTAGGAGAATCTATCTCCAATGCAAGACTTGTTAGTAAAATTCTAAGGACCTTGCACGAGAGGTTTAACATTAAAGTAGTTGTGATTGAAGAAACAAAGGACACAAACACCGTAGGTCTTGACACCATCATAGGAATCTTGAGCGTGTTTGAGCTTAACCTTGAGGCTCGGAAGAAGAACAAAACACACGGTCTTGCCCTTAAAAGTGCTTCTTGCTCTACCAAAAGAGCTTGTGGAATTATCCTCCGAAATTGACAAGTCTAATCTTGAAGATGAGGATGTAGCTTTTTATTTCAAAGAAATTCAGTTCTATCTTGAAAAATAGAAGGATAAGCAAATTTCCCAATAGACCTACTTCCGCATCACTGAAAAGCCAAAACCTAGCACCGACACGGATTCAAGAAACCAAGTTTTGAAAATAAATCATCCGAATCCAATGTAGGGCATGTCGTGGCTTTGGTCATTATGCCAATGAGTGTGCTAACACACTTAAAAAGAAGGGAATGAGCTTAACTGCTACCCTTAGTGACAAGGAGGATGAGGAAGAAGAAGTGGCTAATATGTCTGTCTTAAATTGCCATTCTCGTGTTTAATGCCTTTTCTGCGTATATAGAAGAATATACTCACGAAAATCCCTTGGATGTGGGCTTAGTTGTGTACACATCCGGTGTCACATCCGAACCGGTGCCGAATCAAGCTTTCTCTGTAAAAGGAGATTCGTATGATGAAGATGAAGAAAGGGACATTCCCTATGAGGAACTTTTTGCCACATACAAGGAGCCGCATACGTATTGGATGAAAAGATTGGACAAAATAGAGGTACTTGTTAAGGTAAACAAATCTCTTTCGATAAATTGGCCGCTTGTGAAGATGAAAAAGTCAGTACTTTCAAAAGAAAATGATGCTCAAAAAGATACCATTGCAAGACTTGAAGTCCTTGTGACCAAAAGAGAAGTTGACCTTGAAAAATTCAAGAATGAATGTGAAAAAGCCGAAAATACTTTTACTAAGTTAAACAAAAGTAAAATGAAAATGGAAGAAGCTTTTTCTATGGGTCAACGTGACAAAATTGGTATAGGTTTTGAAAATAATTTTGTAAAGGAGGGATGTGAGGCTTCTACCTCAAAAAGTGTGAAAAAACAAGCTTTTAAAGAAAAAGTCATTTACGAGTGAGAAGAGACCAAGGAAGAGGCATTACATTTTGCCATTGCGCCTAGCTCCCGGTCACATTAGGCCCTTCGTTACAAACTCAAGGCCGATAAAAATCTGGTAATTTCAAATGCCTCGTATGTGTGAGAAGATGTATGCACATCCTAACACACATCCAAATAATCTCGAGACCTCTCGCAACCCAAAAAGAAAACTCGTTAAACAAAGGTGGCCAAACCAATTACCACCTGCAATGTTGTTTACTCTTCCCTCAAGAGTACCGTCTCTCGGCTCTTGGTATTTTGATAGTGGGTGCTCTAGGCACATGACCGGAAACCAAGCAATTCTTCTTGATTATGAAGTGATAAATGGAGGGAAAGTAAATTTTGGTGGAGGTGCTCAAGGAAAGATTGTTGGGAAAGGAACCACTAGATGTCAAGGGTCTCCCAAAATTGCACAATGTGTACCATGTGGAAGGCTTGAAAGCCAACCTAATAAGCATCACTAACCGTGTGATGATGACCTATTTGTGAAGTTTGATAAGCACTTGTGTGAAGTGTTTGATAAGGATAATAAATGTGTGTTTACCGGTCCTAGATCTCGTCGACAATTGTTACCAATTTGGTGACAATCTTTCTTGCCTAAGCTCAAAAGCTAATGATGTCAATCTGTGGCACCAAAAATTAGGGCATGCTAGCCGTAGAACTTCCGGAAGAACTTCAAAGGTTTGAAGCTATTAAAGACCTCCTAAACTGAACTTCCAAGAACCACGATGTCTCGTGGTTCATGTCAAAAGGGAAAACAAACAAAAGCATCACATAAAAAGGTCCAACAATGCTCCACAACTAGATGTTTGGAGATGATTCACACCGATTTAATGGGACCTATTGAAGTAGAAAGCTTTGGTAGGAAAAAGTATGCCTTTGTGTGTGTTGATGATTATTCTAGGTACACTTGGGTAATGTTCTTAAGAGAAAAGTCGAAACAATTGGAGAATTCAAGAATTGGTACAAAAGAGTTAGAAATCTTTATGGTCTTAAGACCGTGAGGATTAGGTCTCGACCATGGTACCGAATATGAGAATCAAATGTTCACCAATTTTTGCAAATCTAAGGGAATCACTCATGAGTTTTCTCGCACCAATCACCCCACAAAGAAATGGAATTGCCGAAAGAAAGAATAGAACCTTGCAAGAAATGGCTAGGGTCATGCTAAGTTCTAAGAACTTGTCCAAGAAATTTTGGGCGTGCTTTAAACACCGCTTGCCACATTGGCAATAGGGTGTTTCTAAGGATTGGTAGCACCGTCACCCCATATCAAATCCTCCTTGGGAAGAAACCAACCGTGAAATATTTTCATGTGTTTCGATGTGTTTGTTATATTCTCAATGATAGAGAATACCTGGCCCAAGTTTGATTCAAAGAGTGACAAAGCAATTTTCATGGGCTATTCCACAAACAAGTAGAGCTTACGTAGTTTTCAATCTCAAAACTAAGACCATTATGGAATCTCGCTAATGTTAAATTTGATGACTCACTTGATCTTAACCTCAAGATCGCCGAGGATGATGTTTCGTGTTGCTTGCCGGACTGGAAGGATGAAGAAACAACAGTCTTCGAAAAATCAAAAAGAAGCTTCCAAGGCCGATAAAAATGTTGAACCCGATAAGGATGTAACCAAGGATGTGGACACATCTCGCTCCACATCTAAACCCACATATGCTCCCACATCCACTCAAACTCCCGTAACCGAGGACAGCCTTCCGATTCCGATCGTGATGATGCTCCGTAAGGTAATGTGAATGGGTGTGTGGATAGGTCAAAGGATATCCCTTCTAAAATCCGTAAAAACCACCCCACTTCACAAGTTGTGGGAGATGTGCATGCTCAAGTGAGAACTAGACAAAAGGACAAAGTTGATTATAGAAAGATGGTCGGTTTATGGAGTTGCTCCTCAAAGATACTCCCAGGTAAGTTTCTGTTGTTTTGTTTCAAAAATTGAACCTAAAAATGTTGCTGAAGCATTGAAAGATGCTGACTGGATTATGGCTATGCAAGATGAATTGATTCAATTTGAAAAGAATGAGGTATGGACTCTTGTTCCTAGACCCTCACATGGTAATGTCATAGGAACTAAATGGATTTTCAAGAACAAAACTGATGAGCAATGTGTGATAACTAGAAATAAAGCTAGGTTAGTTGCTCAAGGTTATACTCAAATTGAGGGAATTGATTTTGAGGAGACATTTGCTCCTGTTGCAAGAATTGAGGCCATTAGGCTTTTGCTAGCCATTGCTTGTTACCTCAAGATTACTCTTCATTAAATGGATGTTAAGAGTGCTTTTCTAAATGGGATATTAAATGAGGAAGCCTATGTTGAACAACCTAAAGGCTTTGTGGACTCCAAATATCCTAACCATGTGTATAAGCTGAAGAAAGCTCTGTATGGGCTAAAGCAAGCCCCTGTGAGCTTGGTATGGTAGGTTGACCGACCATTTGCTTCAACTAGGATTCAAGAGAGGTGAGGTTGACAAAACCTTGTTTGTGAGGAGAAATAAGAAGGAGATTCTTGTGGCACAAATCTATGTAGATGACATTGTGTTTGGATCAAATTCTGATCCAATGCTAGCTGAATTTGTGGATAGCATGACTTCCACATTTGAGATGAGTATGGTAGGTGAGTTGAACTTTTTCTTAGGTTTACAGATTAAGCAATTCAAAGATGGCATGTTCATTTCACAGTCTAAGTATGCCAAGAATCTTGTGAAAAAGTTTGAGCTTGAACACTCTTCACATCAAAGAACCCCAATGGAATCTTCCCAAAATCTAAGTCATGATTCTGATGGTGAGAGTGTTGATCAAACCCTTTATAGAAGCATGATAGGAAGTCTGCTTTACCTCACTGCAAGTAGACCTGACATTATGTTCAGTGTGTGTCTCTGTGCTAGATACCAAGCCAACCCCAAAGTGTCCCATCTTAAAGCCTTGAAAAGAATCATTAGGTATGTGAGTGGAACTGTAAACCTAGGTCTGCATTACTCTAAAGAAACAAACACCAATTTGGTTGGGTACACTGATTCTGATTGGGATGGAAATAGTGATGATAGAAAAAGTACCACTGGTGGATGTTTTTACCTAGGAAATAACCTTGTGTCTTGGTATAGTAGGAAGCAAAATTGTGTGTCCTTGTCCACTGCTGAGGCTGAATATATTGCCCTTGGGAGTTGCTGCACACAATTGCTTTGGATGAATCAAATGTTAAAAGATTATGGATTAAATAGCAAAGTTTTGACTGCTTTTTGTGATAACAAAAGTGCCTTGGACATATCTAAAAATCCTGTCCAACATTCTAGAACAAAGCACATTGATATTAGACATCATTTCATCGTAGATCTTGTAGAACAAAAACTCGTGTGTCCGGGAATTTGTTGGGACCGAAAATCAATTGGCCGATATATTTACAAAGGCATTAGATTTGGAGAGATTTTCCTCCTTGAGGAAGTCTCTTGGCTTGTGTGATATCTAAGGCTGTGAGACCAGATGTGTCTCACATCCTCTAACACATCTGTAGATTAGTTTAACTGAAAAAAAAAATCATAAAAAAAAAAAAACTAAAAAATATCATGCATTAGCACGAAATTTCTCAGTGTGGTCACTTGTGAGTCTCCATCTTTGACATTATTTTTGATCACTTAATTGTGAGCACTTCCTGTTCATGTCATCTTTTGATGACTTGATATAACCTTCCTAGGTATCTCACAATGGGTGCTAAAAGAAAAAATATATTTATATATATATGTGAGAAACAGCTGCTTCACCCTTAGTATGAAGCCATACCATTGTGATCAAGTGATTTTCATAAGAAAACTTGAAGTCAAACTTGATAAGATCATTGGGAAAAAGGGCTATCTTTGGGATCAAGTAAAGTGAAAGCTACTCACATTGCAAAAATCCACAACAAAAAAATTGGTGGATGCATCCTAGAGGTCAGGCATTGGATTATTGCTCATTGACTTTTTGTGATCTAAATGTGTCCCCATATGTGACTCACATCCTATGCCACATCCATAAGCTGAGAATATTTCCATCACCTGTGTGTTTGCATCATGCTAGGCATATTGCATTTTTAGGACATATAGGAACTTTGTAAATATGCTAGTTAATTAATTTCCTTTCCTAGTTCATTCTTTGATTATATAGGTTTTTGATCTCCAATATCTTTCATGAAAGAAAAAGGTGTGTATCAATCCTTGTTTGATAAGGTTGGAAAATTCTATTGGGATTCTGTTTTTAAAATAAAAATTTGGCCGAGACATTTTTGTTTCCATAAAAATCTAACAAAATCTTGGTTTATTTTAATCCCCTATTTTCTTGGAAGGTGATTGTGTGTGGTAACCTCAAAGGTTTCTAGCCGTTGGAGATCTCTTAAGGATTTTATGCTGTGTTAAACCTTTTTGGAGAAGGTTTCCTAATTCTATTAGGAAAGGGGGAGCTGTGAGTATTTATGAGACCTCACATCCGTCCCATCCCCCATAAACCTTGATAAAACCCTTTGTTCTTCCTTTCTCTTTGCACACAATCACACAACATTGCTTTAATTTCTCCATTAACTGTTCCACCTAACCCAATTCGTTAATTCAAATGGCCGATCATTCAAACATCAGAGAGGAAGACGTTCTTGACATTGCTCCCATCTCAATAGCTAAAGGCGAGGGTTCTGTTGTCTTAAACCCTGTGATTTCCAAATTTCTTGCGGAATTTTCTTCTCCATCGCCTTCGTCTGATCCTGTAATGGAAGCTGCTCCTCCAAAATCCCCCACATTGGAACCGGTTGCTGAAAACCCTAAAGCTCCATCCTCTCCGGTGATTCCACCATCGGATGTCGCCCCTGTCTCAACCTCTGTGGAACCTTCTTCAACCAAGAAGAGGAAGCTTTCCCAAGCTAAACCCCCAAAGCTTCGCCGCTCCTCCAAAGGCCCCGTCGAAATCTTCGTCGTTCTGGTAGGGTTCGCAAATTGTCAGAAGCTGACAAGGCCAAGAATCTACAGAAACCTGGCGGGAAACCCTCTATAGCCATTGCTCTTGAGGAAGATGAAGAAGAAGAAGAGGTAATTCCTCCTCTGATTAGGACTAAGGCTCAACCCCCAATTATTCCTCCCTTAGTTGTTGATCCTGTCCCTGCAATTCCCCCTTCTGATAATGTTCCCCATATTGATCCCATTACTCCTGTTGAGGCTGCTCCCTATGTTGACTCTGTTTCTTCTGTTGATCCTATTGCTCCATCTTCTCCCATAATACCATCTGATCCCATTATCCCCATTGTTGTTTCACCTCCTGAGGATAATACTTCTGCTCCTGTTGTTGAGCCCTCTGTTCCCTTGGTCTCTAGTACTATTGAGGACCTTATATCCTTTAGTGATGAAGAGCCATTGGCAAAAATCTTAATGGATTTAAAGGGTAAGAAAAAGGTGGCTGCTACTGATTTAGAGCCCATTGATGATGAGACTGATTCTAGTTATGATAGTGATGACACTGCATCTGATGAGAACTACAAGCTAGGGAGAGAAGAGTTTGATCAAGAAAAAGAGGACCAAGAGTTAGACTCCTCTGCTGCTGATGACACTGAGATAGAATCCATCCAAGTCCCATTCCCTTCAAAGGATGTGTCTGAGGATGTGCCCACATCCAGACGCACATCTACAAGGAAGAAAGTTGAAAAGGTTATGTCTTCTACTGTTTCTGTTGTCTCTACCCCTAAACCCTTTTCAAAGAAGTTTTTAACCAAAAAGGCATCTGATAGGTTTGCCTTAATTTCTTCCAAAGCCTTTGTTGTAGAAATGAAAAGGGATAGGGAATCTTTTGCTAAGCTTGGGATGGACAAATTCTTTGAGAAAAGAGGATTATTCTTAACTGTGGACCATCCCCTTCCTTTCTATCCTAAAATGATTTATGAGTTTTATGCCAATTTGCCTAAGGGATTAGATAAGAACTACTCCTCTCCTCTCACTGTCTATGTTAGAGGAGTGTTTGTCCCTTTTACCCCTTCTGTTATCAATGATATGCTTGGGCTGAATGATTATTTGGATGAATTGGTTTCAATTGAAGATGATGAACTTGTGTCTGCCATTACTCATGGTAAAGTAACCTCTTGGCCTGTGAAGCCTAAGGATTTAGGAAGTGGATCTTTATCTTCCCTTTACTGTTTTCTTCACTCCATTCTTGTTGCCAATCTTTGCCCCTCCAATAACAAGACCTCAGTTACTAGGGTGCAAGCCTTGCTTCTTTATAGATTGGGGATTAAGAGGCACATTAATTTTGGTGACTTTATCTTTAGAAAGATTTGTGATTATGGAGAGTCTCCATCAAAGAAATGGTCTTTACCCTATCCTTCCTTAATTTCCCAAATCCTCATTGCCAATGGAGTTAAACCTGAAAAAGGAGAAGAAATTGTTGAAAATTTTGCCCTCTTTAAGGAATCCAAGACCCTACTTGACCCTAAACAAAGGCATGTGGATCTTCCTTTGGGTACAGTTCCTGAGCTTGGTATGGAAGATGTGGATACATCTGAAGCCACATCTGAAGAAAATTTTATTGCTCAGATGAAGGATCTGGATGCTGCAATTGTAGCTGCAGAAGCTCAAGCTCAAGCCTCCATTGCCCATGCCAACAATTTGAAAGCTCTTAGGGATAATCTCATTCGATGGCATGCAAAACTTTCTAGTCAAAAAGGGGGAGATGGATCTGGAAATGGAAATGAAAAGTGGGATGCTGCTGTTGCTAATGCTGCTGCTAAAGCTGTGGCTGGTTTTAAGTGGAGACATTTTGATCTTTGATTTAGGGGGAGAAAAGTTTTTTGGTTATTTTGTTTTGATGGTTGTTAAAAACAATTTTAATTCTCTGTTTTAGTTTGTTAGTTTCTAAACAATGGTTTGTAATAGTTTAATTAGGACATGGCTGAATGGTTTTTGCTTTTGCTTAATGAACTGCTGGTTTTCTGTTCTAATTCTTGTTTTGCAGTTTTTATGTGTGGATGTGTATACACGGGGAGTTATGTTTTTTCTATATTCTGTGGTCATAATAATGTGATTGTTATAAATCTTTGGTTTTGACCAGAAAGTCCAAAATAGGGGGAGATTTCGTGTAGCTAGGAAACTTAGATCACGCAATAGGCAAAGGATGTGAGTACAGATGTGTCTCACAACTGTCCACACATCCACATATAATGCAGCGGAATAAAGGAATTAAAAGCAAATTAAATGCAATAACTCAAGAGTTATTTACGCTTACTGATCAATGTGATCAGCAAACTAGGCTTACGCCCAAAAACCTTTCACTATAAAAACTTTTGTTTCTTACAAAAACAAATAAGTGAAAAACTAAAATATGAAAATACTAAACAAGTTCTAATCACCTTCTACGATATGAACAACTCCCCTTTCCCAAGTAGGACTTATTCAATCAGAAGTAAAACAAGAGAACTTTATAAAAACCTAGATGTGAGTTACGGATGTAAGCTCACAACCTAAAATCAACAAGGACGTATGCAATGAAGTATGTGTATTTTTCTCTCTAAAAACCGTAGCTTCTCTTTGTGCTGAATGCCTTGTATTTATAGTGCACCATTGAGAAGATCTTCATGCAATCGACCTCTTCCTTTGTGAGAATCCTTTTCCTATATGAAAACATAAAACACACTCACAAGGAAATCAAATATTAGTAGGTTAGTCCTAATATAAAACTATGTACATAAATAAAAGATATTTACTATATTTACAATTCCTAGTCAAAGTAGAATACTTATAAATCTCCATGAAAGTTCCAAAATCTTCTTACCATATAGAAGTCTTTTGAAATAAGGAAACAAGAATTAGTTTCCTAAAAAGCTCACGTTTTCATTATATCAATAACAAATTTTTAGATACTAATTATGATAATTAAATTAATGTCAATATTGCTTAAAGTATCTTCCTCTATTGAAAAAAAAAAAAAACCATTTCGGATGTAGTTAAAAAGAAAACAATTGATTATGAGAGGAATAGTTCAAAATCTTTATAAATTAAATGTAATTCATGTATTATAAAAATCCATGTGATCATTTGCGTGAGAGGGGTGAGGAAGTATTGCTGGCCACGGCGGGAGCACAAAAGGAGTCTTCAGGACAACCGACCATCTTCCACTAGCATCTTCTCTGGTGCGGGTGAAGGTATCATTCACCCTCGGCGGAGATTCTAGTGTAATTGCGTGAGAGGGGTGACGAAATAATTTCGTCGCTGTTTAATTAAAAATAATTAAAAATTAAATGCTATAATCAGCGACGGAATAAATTTGTCGCTGATAAATTAAAAAAAATAAAAAAAAATTAATTTATCACCGACGGAAATATTTCGTCGCTGGTTTATTTAAAAAAAATTAAAAAATATGTAATTTCCACTGACGGAATAATTTTGTCGCTGTTTAATTAAAAATAATTAAAAATTAAATGTTATAATCACCGACGGAATATTTTCGTCGCTGATAAATAAAAAAAATAAAAAACAAAATTAATTTATCACCGACGAAAATATTCCGTCGCTGATTTATTTTTAAAAAATTAAAAAAATATTAAATTTTCACCGATGGAATAATTCTGCCGCTGAGAAAGTATTAGCGACGGAATATTCCATCGGTAATCTAGGCGCCAATCTAGTGACGGTAATGAAACGAATATTCGATACCGCTGATTATTTCGTCGCTAAAGACACAGTTTCTGGTAGTGCAAGTTGCTTCCCCTCCCTCATGCTATTATGCTGACAGACTAATATTGAAAAATCCGATTTTTACTCCTCAAGGTTAGATTTCCGATTTGGGATAAAAATTAGATACTCCATTTTTTGTTGTATACAACCAACCTAAAAAGTTTATACTACAAACTGTACTCAAGTGTTGTCTTTTATTCTGTGTTTGGGTGTTTGATTTTTAAATTCTCAATATAAAGTATGGCAAACAGAAACACCATGTTCGACGTTAAATCATCTATAATATTGTAAATTGCCCCCTTCTGTCCATTGGTAGGTCCACCAATGGACGTAACACATGATACTATAAATTAAATGTAATTCATCTATTATAAAAATTTAAATGTTGTGCAGTTAGATTGCCTACAGGCCCTAGATCCTGCCTACAGGCCCTAGATCCAGATCCATAAGATCATTTGCGTGAGAGGGGTGAGGAAGTATTGTTGGCCACGGCAACAACCGACCATCTTCCACTAGCATCTTCTCTGGTGAAGGTATCATTCACCCTCGGCGGAGATTCTAGTGTGAAAAAATAGTATGATCCGTCCGTTTTATCCTGTGAGTCGAACGTACAAAACAACCTCAAACACAACTCGGTGAGGGGATGAATTTGTCTTAAGTGGAGAGTGTGTTACACACGACTCAGACAACATCAATACGATCAACTTTCGGTTTTTCTCCTTGTTTAATTTTACGTTGTATTGTATTTCAATATATTGTAATTCTTTTCTCTTTTTGTGTTTATTGTATGATTTTATCTAACAAATCGGTCTGCACTACTATGCCTTTTTTTTTTTATGTGTAAAATTTCAGTCCCATTCTCCTATAATTCTGACTTCACAACTGTCCAAAAGTAATTTAAAAATAAATAAATAAATATCCCCGCATCTCAAAATAATATTTTCGCTTTATTTTATTTCAATACAAAGATACTTTAAACATAAATTTACGTTAATTCTATCCTATTGAAAAATTTAAATTTATACTTGATATAATATTATAAATTATATCAATAACAAATTTTTAGATACTGATTATTATGATAATTAAATTAATGTCAATATTGCTTAAAGTATCTTCCTCTATTGAAAAAAAAAAAAAAAAAACCATTTCGGATGTAGTTAAAAAGAAAACAATTGATTATGAGAGGAATAGTTCAAAAATCTTTATAAATTAAATGTAATTCATGTATTATAAAAATCCATGTGATCATTTGCGTGAGAGGGGTGAGGAAGTATTGCTGGCCACGGCGGGAGCACAAAAGGAGTCCTCAGGACAACCGACCATCTTCCACTAGCATCTTCTCTGGTGCTGGTGAAGGTATCATTCACCCTCGACTTTCTACTGCTAACGTTGAAAATAACGAAAGAAACGAGCATCCACTCCTTTTCTACGCCTTGTCGTCCCCATAAGTAGAGTAAATCTGGTTCTGATGGATGCGACGCTACGTTTATCAACTCACTACGTGTCATCATCTTGTTATCTACATAAGGGAATAGTACTTCACTAATTATGGCAAATTTATGTTCCAATAGCCAAATCCCTCGCTCATAGTTTTTCAATCTCCACACATAAATAAAGCCTTGATCAAAGTCTTCTCTGACGCATCTGATTGTGTGTTCCCCTCCTGCATTCACCATCTCACCACACCAGTGCATCGAACCACTTCCAGGACAGGGAATTATACCAACTGGGTCGTAGGATATGATGCGATGTGGTCCAAAATGATCATGGAAATCGACCCAATGAAAAATTCCTTTATAACTAAAGGGATTGAAAAGGTATCTAGACGATATTGGCTGTGGAAATTGAGCTTTAAAAGATGTCCATTTATATGTTTCAGAAGTAAATTCCTCGATGGTGAGATGAGTTGTTGGACTAGGACAATCCATCTGAAGATGCGCCAATTTGTAACTAACAACACCTACTTGATCAACACGAGCGTAAAAAGCCATGGCACTCTCATTCACCACACGGGTCCGTGGTGGAAGAAGAACGAATTGCTTTGTGACAGGGTTAAATATGGAGTATGATTTCTCCATGTCCCAAGAGCATAAACATAGCCCATTGCTTATAGCAAAAACTTGGCACTTTTTCATGGAAGGACAAGGAGTAACAAGCTTAGAAATAGTAGGTGCTGACTCGAGTTGGCTTGGATCCCATAAATTCCGGTCAAACCTTTCTCCACAAGGCTGCAGATCAGCTAGGAGCATGTCTCGGGTAACAAGTGTCCATGGAAGAGGTTTGGAAGAAGCTCGAGAGATGTATTCCCGAACAAAGTATGGCTCCGAGATGAGGGTTAAGAGTTGTTTGGATAGGCACTTGAACCTGAAGACAGATTTGGAAGGCAACTTAAAGAGGATTTCAAGCAAAAACCATTCGGGGATACAACTTGATGAAGGTATTTTATGCTTGGGTTTTTTGTTTCTTGAGATTTCCATATCTTTTGATTTGATGATAGAAGAAGAAGAAGAAGAAGAAGAAGGAGAAGAAGAAGAAGAAGAATTAAGAAGAATAATTCGATTTGTCAGAGATTGGCCATATATATGGCTATAGCTATTACTGAGCGGGTTTGATTGGAGTACGTCTAGAAACAGGATGTTAATCCTTCAAGGACTAGTATAACTTAAAGGTTCTGTTTTAATCAAAGGCAAAACCATATTTTGGTCAGTAAAGAAATTATGTTTTTGCAATGTACGATTGAAGGGGTTTTTTTATTTTTTTTTGGTAATATTTTAATTCAAGTACACGATTTTTGCAATATCCTCACTTCATAAATGAAGACGTCAAATTTTTTAACGTCAGCGGGGCACATGATATCACGTATCACGTGACTAACATCTGTAATAAACTTAACTTTTCAGATCAAATACAAGCAAACATTATCAAAAATACCACACCATTTAATTTCCATTTCTTTAAAATCATATCAAAAACACCATTTTTTAATGGATTTCAATGACGAAAAGTTAAGTTTATAACGATTGTTAGTCACATGATAGCATGTGCCCCTCAGTCGTTAAAAAATTGATATCTCCGTTTACGAAGTGAGGACATTACAAAAATTGTTAAATGAGAACATTGCAAAAAAAAAAAAAAAAAACTTCGATGAGTATATTATAAAAACATATTTTTTTTAGTGATCAAAATATTGATTTTGCCTTAATCAAAATACGGCAGTTCTAAGGTGGAGAGGTTTTCGCCCACTTGGAGCAATTAAGAGTAAACTAGGATTTGGATTCGTTAATATATTTTGTGTCTCTAGTATTACTTTTCAAAGTAACACGGAAGATGGAACACGTGATCAATTTCATCATATTCACAAATTCTTAAAAAAAAAAAAATCATTTTTTTTAGAAATAAATTATAAAATAGGACCTAAATTTCACGCAGTGATATCATTTAACGGATTGACATCCAAAATTTACAAAACAAGATATGTGGTGTCAAGTTTTGATAAAAAAAAGTTTTTTAACGAAATTCATTTAAAAACTCAGTTAAGTCACATATATCATGCAAATGATGTACTTTAAGTTTGAAATTGTTTCACTTTACCTCTCCATTTATTTAACATTAAAAATGCAGTTAACTCAGTTAATTAAAATAATTGTAATCAACAATAAATAAATGATAACAATAAAAAATATATAAAAAATGAAAAATAAAAAAAAAAATAAATTGAAAATTAATTAAAAAAAGGTTAAAAAATAATAATAAATTAAAAGGTCTCATTTAAGTTTAGGAAGTGGGTTTCAATGATGGGTATTTATTTTGGCCGCAAGTAATATGTGTATTTTGGTCGGGAAGATGGGTGACTCCCGGATACTTCCTCTGATTCCTCTGACGCAGCACGGAAGCAAGATAAATTTCGTGATTAGCGTACTAATCACAAGAACCCTTTAAGCGAAGGATCCTCAAACACAATACTGGAATTCACCAGCGATAATCTGGAATCCACCAGAAATTAAGAGAAAACTCTTTGAAATTCAATTAATCAAAAACTGCGTTTAACAAAGCCTAAAAGATGTTTAAATACTATCTCTAAACCCTAAAACAAACCCTAAAACGAAATATCAAAACAAAGACTAAAATACCCCCCTAATTAAATAAACCAAACTCAGCAAACAAAGAAAACAACGCAAACAAATTTCAGTGTCCCCGTCAATTGAGGCGCCCTCCTGGTCCTTGCGAGGCGCCCGCCTCAAGATCAGTAGCATCGGCCTTGTTTACTCCGCCGTGAATTCCATCCCCAATTCCTCCTATATCAGTCAACCACTCTTCAAAAGAACTCGACCCCGAGTTCATATCCGATATTTGGCAAGATCCGCCCCAGAAGAACAAATACTTTGAATAAATCAATGTTTTTCTTGCCTTCGAAAAAAAATTTAACACATCAATCTCATCCTTCTGTTGTTCGTCCGTCTCATCTTCCTCAGAGTCAACAATGAATGAAAAATTAGCATCCTCCATGGACTCTTCCACAATCTCCCCATGATCAATAATAAAAATATCATTGTATTTAGATTCTTCTGTCCAATCAATAACAACCACAACAATATCAAAAATTGATGGTGCAGAACAAGTAATACCACCCACGTTTTCATTCATGGGCTCAACTAGGGCATGCTCATGGACCTTAATACTTACCGGAGGTTCAATATTCTTGTCCTCAATCGTTACCTCAGGTTCAGCCAAAGGAGCTGCTGAATTTGATACGTCATCAGCTACTGGCTCCGTTGCTCCTTGAATGCTTGTTTCTAATTCAGCAATCACATCAGTTTTTTCTACTTCCTCACTTGCGAGTGCTTTAACTGGCGCATCTTCGATTATTTGTACTTCACCCTGCACTTCTTCCTTGGCTTGCTGAATGACTTCCTCTCCTTTGAAATCGTCGTTCAACGTAGCAATAGCGGTGGTTATTGCAGATCTACGCGCTTTCAGTTTCTGAATCTTGGCAGTGTAGTGATCGGCTTTGTCAGCATAAAATTTGGCTTCCATCCTATGTCGCTGCCTAAGCACTCGCTCCCTTGATGCTCGATTCAGATCTCTGATTGATTTATATTTCTGCACACGTCGATCATGCTTGTCCGCTTCGTCGAGTTCTTCTTCCTCTAATAATAGAAAATATTGTTCCTGTTGCCGAGCACGATCCAATCGACGATCTATTTCGTGAATAACCTCGTCATCAGATCTTGTTACTTGATCCCCCATAACGAATCAGTAATGAAAAGACAGGGTAAGACCTGCTCTGATACCAACTGACGCAGCACGGAAGCAAGATAAATTTCGTGATTAGCGCACTAATCACAAGAACCCTTCAAGCGAAGGATCCTCAAACACAATACTGGAATCCACCGACGATAATCTGAAATCCACCAGAAATTAAGAGAAAACTCTTTGAAATTCAATTAATCAAAAACTGCGTTTAACAAAGCCTAAAGATGTTTAAATACTATCTCTAAACCCTAAAACAAACCCTAAAATGAAATATCAAAACAAAGACTAAAATACCCCCTAATTAAATAAACCAAACTCAGCAAACAAAGAAAACAACGCAAACAAATTTCAGTGTCCCCGTCAATTGAGGCGCCCGCCTGGTCCTTGCGAGGCGCCCGCCTCAAGATCAGTAGCATCGGCCTTGTTTACTCCGCCGTGAATTCCATCCCCAATTCCTCCTACATCACCCTCCGTCTCACATTATGTTACTCGTTTACTGTTGAGAACGGAAAATAAGGAGTGAATATATATAATGTTATTAAAGTAGGAGTTGTGAGTGGGTAGGAGAGAGAAAGTGGGGTAGAGAATAGTAAGTGGATAGTTGTTGTGAGTATGACAAGTGGATCCCATGAATAAAGAAGTATTAAAAAGTTTTCTTTTTAGAAAAATGAGACTTTAAAGTGGGACGCCCAAAATAGCAAAATGAGTAAGATTTTATGGGACGGAGGGAGTTTATGGTTAACGGGTTTAGTGCCTGTTTGGTAGAGTTGAAAATTAAGCTTGGAAAAAGTAGAGCTGAATAAGAAGAACATAAATCATTAATTAGATGAATTTTAAAATTTTATATTTGTCTGACAATAACGTCAAAATCTTGCAAAAAATTAGTTTTTTCATAACATAAGAAAAAAAAACTAGTTTTAAAACACTAAGTCTAACTAATAAGAGTGATGAACTGTTCTGAAAACTAATTTTTTATAACATTTTGAAAAAAAAACTAGTTTTTCACAAGAGTTACTCGACAATAACAAGTTAAATATATCTAAATATAATCAAAATTTCAGCTAACATTAAAGAATTTTGTTTGAATAATTTTCTTCTCACATATATTTGTCTCCGTATATTCCCTAATAAATAGTCTTATTTTTTAAAATAACAAAAATTATATTCTAATTGTTTAAAAAATACAAAATAAATGCATTTTTTAATGTTCAATGAATGGAGAGATAAAGTGAAACAATTTCAAACTTAAATTACATCATCATCATCATGTGCATGACACATGTGACTTAACTGAGTTTTTAAACGAATTTCGTCAAATTTTTTTTTTTATCAAAGGTTTTTTTTTTTTTTTTTTTTTTTGCAATGTTCTCATTTTTGTACACGATTTTTGATTTTTGTAATGTCCTCACTTCGTAAATAGAGAAGTCAATTTTTTTAACGACCAAGGGGCACATGCTATATCACGTGACTAACAACCATTATAAAATTTACTTTTCGTCATTGAAATTCATCAGAAAATGGTGCTTTTGATATGTTTATAAAGAAATGGAAATTAAATGGTCTGATCTTTTTAATAGTTTGTGGTTGTGTTTGATTTGGAAAGTTAAATTTATTACCGT
The DNA here is from genome assembly GCA_022495995.1 of Adenophora triphylla var. japonica. Classification (NCBI taxonomy): domain Eukaryota; kingdom Viridiplantae; phylum Streptophyta; class Magnoliopsida; order Asterales; family Campanulaceae; genus Adenophora; species Adenophora triphylla. The sequence goes on from JAFEMH010000335.1 coordinate 450,062, forward strand.
TGTTAGTCACGTGATACGTGATAGCATGTGTCCTGCTGCTGTAAAAAAATTGACGTTTTTGTTTATAAAGGGAGGACATTGCAAAAATCGTATACTTAAATATGAAGATATTACAAAAAAAAAAAAAAAATAATAATAATAAATAAAAAATCTTCAAGGAGTACATTGCAAAAACATAATTTCTTTAATGACAAAAATATGGTTTTGCCTTGATTAAAACAGAAACTTTAAGTCATACTAGTCCTTAAAGGATTAACATCCTGTTTCTAGACGTACTCCAATCAAACCCGCTCAGTAGTAGCTATAGCCATATATATATATTGCCAATCTTTGACAAATCGAATTATCATTATTATTCTTTTTCTTCTTCTTCAAATCAAAAGACATGGAAATCTCAAGAAACAAAAAACCCAAGCATCAAACACATTCATCAAGTTATATCCCCGAATGGTTTTTGCTTGAAATCCTCTTTAAGTTGCCTTCCAAATCTGTCTTCAGGTTCAAGTGCCTATCCAAACAACTCTTAACCCTCATCTCGGAGCAATTCTTTGTTCGGGAATACATCTCTCGAGCTTCTTCCAAACCTCTTCCATGGACACTTGTTACCCGAGACATGCTCCTAGCTGATCTGCAGCCTTGTGAAGAAAGGTTTGACCGGAATTTATGGGATCCAAGCCAACTCGAGTCAGCACCTACTATTTCTAAGCTTGTTACTCCTTGTCCTTCCATGAAAAAGTGCCAAGTTTTTGCTATAAGCAATGGGCTATGTTTATGCTCTTGGGACATGGAGAAATCATACTCCATATTTAACCCTGTCACAAAGCAATTCGTTCTTCTTCCACCACGGACCCGTGTGGTGAATGAGAGTGCCATGGCTTTTTACGCTCGTGTTGATCAAGTAGGTGTTGTTAGTTACAAATTGGCGCATCTTCAGATGGATTGTCCTAGTCCAACAACTCATCTCACCATCGAGGAATTTACTTCTGAAACATATAAATGGACATCTTTTAAAGCTCAATTTCCACAGCCAATATCGTCTAGATACCTTTTCAATCCCTTTAGTTATAAAGGAATTTTTCATTGGGTCGATTTCCATGATCATTTTGGACCACATCGCATCATATCCTACGACCCAGTTGGTATAATTCCCTGTCCTGGAAGTGGTTCGATGCACTGGTGTGGTGAGATGGTGAATGCAGGAGGGGAACACACAATCAGATGCGTCAGAGAAGACTTTGATCAAGGCTTTATTTATGTGTGGAGATTGAAAAACTATGAGCGAGGGATTTGGCTATTGGAACATAAATTTGCCATAATTAGTGAAGTACTATTCCCTTATGTAGATAACAAGATGATGACACGTAGTGAGTTGATAAACGTAGCGTCGCATCCATCAGAACCAGATTTACTCTACTTATGGGGACGACAAGGCGTAGAAAAGGAGTGGATGCTCGTTTCTTTCGTTATTTTCAACGTTAGCAGTAGAAAGTCGAGGGTGAATGATACCTTCACCAGCACCAGAGAAGATGCTAGTGGAAGATGGTCGGTTGTCCTGAGGACTCCTTTTGTGCTCCCGCCGTGGCCAGCAATACTTCCTCACCCCTCTCACGCAAATGATCACATGGATCTGGATCTAGGGCTGTGTTCAATCTAACTTCAGAACAGTTGGATTTTTATAATAGAAGAATTACATAATCAATTGTTTTCTTTTTAACTACATCCGAAATGGTGTTTTTTTTTTTTCAATAGAGGAAGATACTTTAAGCAATATTGACATTAATTTAATTATCATAATAATCAGTATCTAAAAATTTGTTATTGATATAATTTATAATATTATATCAAGTATAAATTTAAATTTTTCAATAGGATAGAATTAACGTAAATTTATGTTTAAAGTATCTTTGTATTGAAATAAAATAAAGTGAAAATATTATTTTGAGATGGGGGATATTTATTTATTTATTTTTAAATTACTTTTGGACAGTTGTGAAGTCAGAATTTTAGGAGAATGGGACTAAAATTTTACAAAAAAAAAAAGGCATAGTAGTGCAGACCGATTTGTTAGATAAAATCTTACAATAAACACAAAAAGAGAAAAGAATTACAATATATTGAAATACAATACAACGTAAAATTAAACAAGGAGAAAAACAGAAAGTTGATCGTATTGATGTTGTCTGAGTCGTGTGTAACACACTCTCCACTTAAGACAAATTCGTCCCCTCACCGAGTTGTGCTTGAGGTTGTTTTGTACGTTCGACTCACAGGATAAAACGGACGGATCATACTATTTTTTCAAACTAGAATCTCCGCCGAGGGTGAATGATACCTTCACCAGAGAAGATGCTAGTGGAAGATGGTCGGTTGTCCTGAAAACTCCTTTTATGCTCCCGCCGTGGCCAACAATACTTCCTCACCCTTCTCACGCAAATGATCTTATGGATCTGGATCTTCTAGGCAATCTAACTGCACAACATTTGAATTTTTATAATAGATGAATTATATTTAATTTATAGTATTATGTGTTACGTCCATTGGTGGACCTACCAATGGACAGAAGGGGGCAATTTACAATATTATAGATGATTTAACGTCGAACATGGTGTTTCTGTTTGTCATACTTTATATTGAGAATTCAAAAATCAAACACCCAAACACAGAATAAAAGACAACACTTGAGTACAGTTTGCAGTATAAACTTTTTAGGTTGGTTGTATACAACAAAAAATGGAGTATCTCATTTTTATCCCAAATCGGAAATCTAACCTTGAGGAGTAAAAATCGGATTTTTCAATATTAGTCTGTCAGCGTAATAGCATGAGGGAGGGGAAGCAACTTGCACTATCAGAAACTGTGTCTTTAGCGACGGAATAACTAGCGGCGAAATCATTCCATCGCTATATAGCAACGAAAATTATACTATAGCGATGGAAAAATTTTGGCGTCAATTTTACCGACGAAATCGAATTCCGTCGCTGAGTTCCGTTGCTAAAAACGAATATTCGTCGAATATTCGTTTCATTACCGCCTCTAGATTGGCGCCTAGATTACCGACGAAATATTCCGTCGCTAATACTTTCTCAGCGGCGGAATTATTCCATCGGTGAAAATTTAATATTTTTTTATTTTTTTTTAAATAAACCAGCGACGGAATATTTTCGTCGGTGATAAATTAATTTTGTTTTTTATTTTTTTTATTTATCAGCGACGGAAATATTCCGTCGGTGATTATAACATTTAATTTTTAATTATTTTTAATTAAACAGCGACGAAATTATTCCGTCGGTGGAAATTACATATTTTTTAATTTTTTTTAAATAAACCAGCGACAAAATATTTCCGTCGGTGATAAATTAATTTTTTATTTTTTTTAATTTATCAGCGACGGATTTATTTCGTCGCTGATTATAGCATTTAATTTTTAATTATTTTTAATTAAACAGCGACGAAATTATTCCGCCGGTGGAAATTAAATATTTTTTAATTTTTTTTAAATAAACCAGCGACGAAATATTTTCGTCGGTGATAAATTAATTCTTTTTTATTTTTTTAATTTATCAGCGACGGATTTATTCCGTCGGTGATTATAACATTTCATTTTTAATTATTTTTAATTAATCAGCGACGGAATTATTCCGTCGCTGATTATAACATTTAATTTTTAATTATTTTTAATTAAACAGCGACGGAATTATTCCGTCGGTGATAAATTGTTTTTGTTTTTTTATTTTTTTTTAATTTATCAGCGATAGAATTATTCCGTCGGTGATTATAAAATTTAATTTTTAATTATTTTTAGAACTAATTAACAAAAATAACTAACTGAAAACATTAAAAAATTAACTGGAAGCGTTAAAAAATTGACTGGAATTTCAAAAAATTAATTGAAATTTTGAAAAACTAACTGAAAACGTTAAAAAACTGACTGAAATTCTAAAAAACTAACTGGAAACGTTAAAAAACTGACTGGAATTTCAATAAATTAACTGAAAACGTTAAAAAATGACTGAAAATGTTAAAAAAACTAACTGAAAACGTTAAAAAGTTGATTAAATTCTAAAAAACTAACTGGAAACGTTAAAAAACTGATTGAAATTCTAAAAAACTAACTGAAAACGTTAAAAAAATGACCGAGATTCTAAAAAACTAACTAAAAACGTTGAAAAACTAACTGAAATTCTAAAAAACTAACTGAAAACGTTAAAAAACTGACTAGAATTTCAAACGGTTATAATCGATTAAATAACCGGCTGTTAGGGGTATAAAGTATATGATTTAGGGTTAGGGGTTGGGGTATAAGTATATGATATTTGAAATTTAGGGTTTAGGGGTTAGTGTTTAGGGTTTAGGGGTATAAGTAAATGATTTAGGGTTTAGGGTTTAGGTTTAGGGTTAGAGTTTAGGGGTATAAGTATATGATATTTGAAATTTAGGGTTTAGGGTTTAGGGGTTAGAGTTTATGGTTTAGGGGTATAAGTATATGATTTAGGGTTTAGGCTTAGGGTTAGAGTTTAAGGGTATAAGTATATGATTAAGGGTTTAGGGGTTGGGGTATAAGTGTATGAGATTTGAGATTTAGGGTTTAGAGTTTAGGGGTTAGGGTTTAGGGTTTAGGGTTTATGGTTTAGGATTTAGGGTTTAAGGTTTAGGGTTTAGGATTTATGACTTAGTGTTTAGGGTTTAGGGGTTTGGGTTTAGGGTTTAGGGGTATAAGTATATGATTTAGGGGTTGGGGTATAAGTATATGAGATTTGAGATTTAGGGTTTAGGGGTTACGCTTAGGGTTAGAGTTTAGGGTTTAGGGGTATAAGTATATGATTTAGGGTTTAGGGGTTGAGGTAGTAGCGGTAGTAGTGGTGGTAGTGTGGCAGTAGTGGTAGTAGTGGTGGTAGTGGTAGTAGTAGTGGTGGTGGTATTGGTGGTAGTAGTAATAGCAGTGGTAGTAGTGGTGGTAGTAGCGGTAGTAGTGGTAGTAGTGGTGGTGGTAGTGATAGTGGTGGTGGTAGTAGTGGTAGTGATATATAGTAGTGGTGGTAGTGGTATTAGTGATGGTAGTAGTAGTGGTGGTAGTGGTGGTAGTGGTGGTGGTGGTGGTGGTGGTGGTGATAGTGATGGTAGTGGTGATAGTGGTGGTGGTGGTGCGTGGTGGTGGTGGTGGTAGTAGTGGTAGTAGTAGCGGTAGTAGTGGTAGTAGTGGTGGTGGTGGTAGTAGTAGTGGTAGTGATATATAGTAGTGATGGTAGTGGTATTAGTGATGGTAGTGGTGGTGGTGGTGGTGGTGGTGGTGGTAGTGGTGATAGTGATGGTGGTGGTGCGTGGTGGTGGTGGTAGTAGTAATAGTTGTGGTGGTATAGTAATGGTGGTAGTGGTAGTGATAGTAGTGGTGGTGGTGGTAGTAGTAGTTGTACGTGGTAGTAGTATTATGTCGGTGTTAATTATATTTTTTTAAATTTGTTTAGCCCTATGTTTATTTTATTTTAATTTATGATTTATTTATTTTTCAAAAATAATATTTATTGACTTATACTCCCTCCGTCCCACCCAAGTGTGCACCATTGATCAAGGCACGCCGATTAAGAAATATTATTAAGATAATGAAAATGTGTGGTAGAAAATGAAGAGAGAGAATGAGTGGAGTAAATAGTAGGTTGGTTGAATAAATTGCATGATGGAGAATGAGTGGAGTTAATGAGTGGGTGGGGTATGGAGAATATAAAATATTAAAACCTTTTCCATTTTTGGTAGTTCACACTCGGCTGGGACGGACCAAAAGGGAAATAAGTGTACACTCGGCTGGGACGGAGGGAGTATTTATTTTTTTGAGAGTAATTTAAAATAATTTTATTTAAAATAATTTTCATGTTTTATATAAATAAAAATAATGATATTATTTGAATTAAAATTAATTAACATCAGCGACGGAATTATTCCGCCGCTGATGTTAGTTTTTTTCTATCTTTTTTTATATAACTTTTTCTAAAAAAACCACTAATTAACAAAGGCTAAAATATTATTTTCTAATCAATAAAAAATTAAAAAATAATAAAAAAATAAATATAGGGTAGTCTGTCCCTCTTTTGACTTTTCTTCTATATACTTTCATTTGTTTAGTTTTTTTCTATCTTTTTTTATATAACTTTTTCTAAAAAAAAAACCACTAATTAACAAAGGCTAAAATATTATTTTCTAATCAATAAAAAAAAATTTTAAAAAATAAATAAATACTCCCTCCGTCCCACAAATATATAGACTTTTTGGCCCGGCACGGAGATTAAAGTAAAAAGTGATAAAGGTAATGTGTTGTGAACGTAAAAGTAAAATAGGAAAGAGAATGAGTGGAGAGAATAATAAATTTAAAAAGTGTTGTGAGTAGAGAGAATTATGTCCCATTTTCATTTTGGGAAAGTATAGATTATTGTGGGACGCCCAAAAGGGAAATTTTTAGGTATTATTGTGGGACGGAGGGAGTATAGGGTAGTCCGTTCTTCTTTTGACTTTTCTTCTATATACTTTCATTTGCTTAGTTTTTTTCTATCTTTTTTTATATAACTTTTTCTAAAAAAAAAAAAAACCACTATTTAACAAAGGCTAAAATATTATTTTCTAGTCAATAAATTTTTTTTAAAAAAATAAAAAATAAATATAGGGTAGTCCGTCTCTCTTTTCTTCTATATACTTTCACTTGTTTAGTTTTTTTCTATCTTTTTTTATATAATGATTTATTTATTTTTCAAAAATAATATTTATTGACTTATATTTATTTTTTTGAAAGTAATTTGTTATATTTTATTTAAAATAATTTTCATGTTTTATATAAATAAAAATAATGATATTTATTAAATTAAAATTAATTAACCTCAGTGACGAAATTATTCCGCGGCTAAATATTAATTCTAGCGGCGGAATTAAAATTTCGTCGGTAGAATTAATATTTAGCGGCGGAATAATTCCGTCGCTGAGTTTATTTAAACCAACGGCGGAATTTTCCATCGGTGGTACATGCCAAGTCATCAATCCCCGTGATTACGTAATTACCAGCGGCGAAATTTTTCGTCGCTGAGGTGAAATATAAATAGAAATCGTTTATGCCCTAGTTAAACTCTCATCTCTCTCTCTGAAATTACGATCGCTCATCTCTCTCTCTCTTCCCTCACCGAGCTGCCGCCGTCGCCTCACCGCCACGATCTCTCACCGCCGTCCCTCTCAACTCCACCGCCACCGCCGTGTTAGCTGCCGCCATCGCCTCACCGCCGTCCCTCTCAACTCCACCGCCACCGCCGTGTTAGGTATAAAAACCCTTGTCCTCCCTACAGTGCAAAATTCACAAGAGCTTCTACAAATCTTCGATCCCTGAACTAGTTGCTGGTTTGTTAATTAGTTCTATTGCGTTATCTTGATTTGATACGTCGTAATTTAGTTTTGAATAGAACCAAAAATTACAAAATTGGTTCTGAATTTCACTACATTTTTTGAATTTAAGGTGAGTTCATTTTCCGTTTAATTGGGAATTTGCAGTTAGGTTTTGTGTTGATGCTTTTGAAATTTGATGATTATGGAATTGAAATTCTGCTTATTATGGCGATTAATTGTGTTTCTTGGCTTTCGGGGCATTTTAGGATACGAAACCTTCGGTCTGTTGAATGTACTAGTAGTTTTCAATGTTCATAGGTGTTGATTTTTTTTTTAATTTCTAATTATTTTCTGTGTCTTGTGTGTGTGAACAAACAATTTAATTACCTATTGGCTGACAAATTCGATATGGCTTTTCTGGATAGCTTAAAAAAGGTTGAAGTTGTATTGATGCCAGATGTAATTTGTTGGCTTTTTAGCTGCTGGGTAGTGAGCGAGTGAGACGTTTATGTGTACATTAGGTTGATTAGTTTTGCAAGAATCATTGTCAGGGAAGTAGCATTCATTGTGTGCCTTTTTCTTGCACCGAGTTCAGATTTGATAGATCATAGATATGAGTATAACAATGATCAAAAGGGAATTTAGCTGTATCTGTATCGAATTTAAGTAACCTTAGGATATTGAAGCAAGAATTATGGTTCAGAATTTTGCATAGTGGTGGCATTTGTTTATCTATGGGTATTATCCATTTAGAATTTCAATGGTTTGTACTAATGTACGATAAGCCAATATGGTGCATTGTACAACAGTATAGATCATTATATTTGGTACATTGAAATAATGTGAGCGAGAAACATACATCTTCCTCGTGACCTATGAGTCGACAGCTTAATTGATACTCTGTGGGTAATCGATTTCCATGAATCGGAGACTAGTCTCCGATTCCAGCAGAATCAGACATTGGTCTCCGATTCATGGAAAACGATTACCCGGAGAATATCAATTAAGCTGTCGACTCATAGGTCACGAGGACGAGGAAGATTTCTCGCGCACATTATTTCTATTCAATTCAATTTAATTTTTAATCCAATCCATCGTGTTAATTTTTGTTTTTTCTTGAACATTTAATCTCAAGGAGCCATATGTATTGTGAATATATTGTTTCCTATTGTTAAAGTTGTATATTTTAATATTTTTAGTGTATTTAGATATGAGTTCTAATAGAGCGGGCCAGAAGACACACCCTGTCTACACATCTATTACTGGGACGCAACCGTCCCGATCTGATACAGGTACTGATGATGTCGACCCTACACATAGTTGTACCAGCTCCTCCTCTGGGGCCGATACTACTAATAGTCCTACTCGTGTCGATTCTGAGGGGAGGACGTTTCTCTGGATATCACCACATTATGCACAGTGAGTAACTCTTCATTAATTTGATATAAATTGGTTCCTTTTTGTTTTATATGTAATTCATTATTTAAGTTAAAATATTATTGTATAAATATACTTGGCAGATTTATAGGTGCATACCCTACCCCAGGACAAGGATTGGACAAAATGTGTGTATTGTCCAAACAATGTGTTAATGGTTTTTATTTAAAACTTAAATGTTAGTTTGTTATTAAAATGTTATAATTAATAATGATTATACTCTTTTAGTTTTGTAATGTTATCATTATATGCTGTAGTTGAAATTTACATGGACGCTGGATATCGACGAGGCATCGGTTAAATTTGTTTTCAAGAAACAGTGTTCGAAGTTATTTCGGGATCATATTAGTAACATATTTATCTATCCTTAATTAGTTTAATTAACAATGATTATACTCTTTTAATTTTATAATGTTATCATTATATGTTTACGAGATATTCATATTTTTATAGGTAACACGAAGTCTAATTATTATATTAAGCGGCTCGCGGCGGGATTAGCGCCCTTGACACCTCCTTGGATGACCGAGGAGGTGTTTCGTAGCTTTTGCGAACATTGGTCATCGGATGGGGCGATAGCTTTTGCGAACATTGGTATGTATGTTAGTTTAAATGTAGTATATGCATGCTTTGAAATCAGTTTATATACGTATGTTAGCTGGGGAGCCATTTTGATGCTATGAAATCCATGGTTTTTTTTTAATTGACTTTGAAACCAAACAGGACGGTTGTATGCACGTTGTTGGTGGGTGTTAGTGTAAATGATAAGAAATACATGGGGTGTTAGTTTAAATGTAGTGTATGCATGCTTTTAAATCAGTTTATGTACGTATGTTAGCTGGGAGCCATGTTGATGCTATGAAATCCATGGTTTTAGTTTAATTGACTTTGAAACCAAACAGGACGGTTGTATGCACGTTGTTGGTAGGTGTTAGTGTAAATGATAAGAAATACATGGGTGTTAGTTTAAATGTAGTGTATGCATGCTTTTAAATAAGTTTATGTACGTATGTTAGCTGGGAGCCATGCTGATGATATGAAATCCATGATTTTAGTGTAAATGTAGTGTATGTTTTCTTTTCTAAGATTACCCCTAAATCCTAATGAAAGTAAATATTATACTAACAACTTTAGTGATTAAAGAGAACATTTTTTTATCACAAGGATAATATGGGAAGCTAAATAATGTATTTATACCATTTCAAAATAATAATCTCGCTTCTTTTATTTATAGGAAAATGAACATGGCCCGGATGTCAGTTTTTTGGATGTTTTCGTTAGCACCCATGTTCGACCTCCTACATCCGCCGATCAACCTCCGCAATGGGTTGACGATCGCTCTGCATTGGCCATTGTAAGTAAACTATCATTAAATGACTTTATTTTGAATATGTAAATTTATTTATGTACATTGTGTATATGATTATATTTGTTTAATTTATTTTGACAGAGTACATATCAAGCCCCCGTTGTTCCCGAAGGTACTCCTCCCGGCCAGCCCGTTCCTTTCGTGCCTGAAGTTTGGCACTCGGTCACCTCGGATGGACATCCAAAGAGAGGAGACCGAGTGTTAGGGATGGGGGATCACGGGCTGCAATGCCCATCGACGTCGACCGGCCGTTGGCCAAATGTTTTCACGCCCGATACTCGGTATACTACGAGGATCGACACTCTGGAGGCTGAGGTGGCTGAGGAGAGACGCGTGGCTGCAGAGGTTAGAGCACAGCTTTTGGAGGCTTTGGAGGATCAGGCGCAGCGTCAGGTGGAGAATGATCGGCGTCAGGCATAGAATGATCGGAAATTTGCGATGTTGATGGCCCAGATGGAGAATCTGCAGCAGCAGGGTAATAATTTCCAGCTTTTCCAACCCCCCCGAGTTGATTTCGTACTATTTTATACTTTTTTGTAATAACATTTGTGATATTTGTTTGTAATAACATTTTGGGTACTGGGATGTTCTCGCCCCGCCTCCCCACCGATTTGGTATTCGCGGGAGCCCCAGCCCCCCCCCCCCCCAATTTGGTACTGTGATATTTGGTTTTTAGATTTATAGTTTTATTTTATCAATTGAATTGTTATATCAGGTACAAAAAAAATTGGTTAATTGATATTTAATTTTTTTTTTATTTTATTGCATTATCAGCGACGAAAATTTCCGTCGTTGTATTAATTAAATTTTTATTCCAGCGACGGAAATTTCCGCCGCTGTGTCAATTTATTTTAATTAAATTTTATTTTCACCGGCGGAATATTTCGTCGCTGGAATAAAAATTTAATTAAAATTAATTAATACAGCGACGGAAATTTCCGTCGCTGTATTAATTAATTTTAATTAAATTTTTATTCCAGCGATGAAATATTCCGCCGGTGAAAATAAAAATTTAATTAAAATAAATTGACACAGCGGCGGAAATTTCCGTCGTTCTATTAATTAATTTGAATTAAATTTTTATTCCAGCGACGGAATATTTCGCCGGTAAAATAAATATTTAATGAAAATGAATTAATTCAGCGGCGGAAATTTCTGTCGCTGATATCAAAAGATCAATGACGGAATATTTTTTTTCGTCGGTGTATACCGACAGAATTTGGTCCGTCTGACCATAGCGGCGGCCTGACAGCTGCGGACTACCGACATAATTTTTCCGTCGATGATTAATTATAGCGACGAAATTTCTATTTTAGCGGCGGAAATTTCCGCCGCTAAAACATGTTTTTCTGGTAGTGTTGACTGCACCTCAACAAAGCAAGTCTTTTGAAGTATTAAGTCTAGCTAATAAAATACCTCAAGGGTTGCACTAGTGAGCTCCCGAGGACTAGTCTTAGAACAAGGAATTGAAGCTGTGCTACAAGGCAAGCCCTCAAGGGTGGGAGGAATGCAAATCTTCTTCAAGTGTGGGACAGGACCCCCTGGCTAGTTTTGATTCTTAGAGCCTTGCTAGCTCCCGGAGAAACACACAATAAAGAGAAGACCCAATTTACAAGTTTGGGGTGCCTCTTCTACTCTTAGGTAGGGGTGGGGGGGGGGTGCTACTTAAAAAGAAACAAATAAAGAAGAGGTGAGAGATTTAAGAACTTTTTAGTTTCCATTTGACTGTGGACATATGCAAGCACAGTAACTCAGAATCTTGCAGACAGACTGGCTCAAAAGAAAAACTTGCACACAAAAGTGTTGGTGCTACACAAGGTTAATGAACATCGTCATTTCTAGTATCGATTGTCCTGTATATAAACTTTTGATTATAAGGGCTAAGAGAAGAAGCCCAAGTTCTGATCAAGAAACCAATTATGTATACTGATAATGACATTTCCCACGTTCAATCATTAACGCCTCATTCCCAACAACAATTGTAAATGGGATCGCTAGAATTTTGCAAGCTAATTTGGACAAAACTGGATACTTGACGGACCCAGTGACTTTCCACCAATTCAATACGTCAAAATCCCTGCTCCAATCCAATACCGGTTCCTCAAAATACACTTCGACTTCGGATTTTACAGCCGCCTTATTGGAGGACTGGACAAACCAAATATACTCCTGAAATAGCTTGGGAGCACCATCACCAAAACAATCTTCTTTTATTGGCTTATAAGCTGCTACATACTCTTCAAAGAAAGTACGAATACTCATCGAAAGGACCAAAATCATCTAATCAGACACCCACTCACTTGCCTGAAGTCTTGATGTAGAAAATTTAACATATTGCAACTTCAGACCGGGATCCATCGCGAAAGCGGTGGCCAATAAAAAATGCATTTCATCCACATAAATCTCAAAAGTCTGAAGCATGTTCGCTGCCACACCTTTTCTAAACCTATTTGAACCAGTAACCTTCTTTTTCAGAAGGTACTGAACTTAAAAAAGGTCACGAAGATATGCATCTGCAGTTTGACATCGCTTCTCAAATAAGGGAAACACTAAATCATATATGTTTTTCACCAGGTCACATACATCTGAACCTTCCTCCGATCGTCCTCGGATGGATACAAAAAAGGCTTGCCGTTAAAACTTCAAATCATATTGCACTATATTGTATGTTAGGCATGTCCGAAATTTGGAATATTTGTTGATCTCTCAATGTGTGCGATTGTGTAACACGTGAGTACTTGTTGATCTTCTCATGTGTGTGACGGGGTCACACGTGAGTAGGAGTGTAAAAGCTTGATATGAGCCCCAATTTGACAAGTTAAAGGTTTTAGATCAAGTGGTAAATTAGATAGCGACTAGGCTACTATCGCATATAAACGGGTTATTAATGAGAGTTGGATCCCACGATTAAGTACTGAAGTGAGCTATCTCCTATTAGTCATTTCATGATCAACTTTTGCCGGTAATGATGCCTCCTTTTTGCCCGGTTTTACATACTATATAGATGGTGATATGGTGATATTGATTAGTTTCTTCAATATCTCAAAAAAAAAAAAAGAATTAAACGTGGGAAAAATGTTTGAATTCATTGGAAAAGCCCAACGAAGAGTAGCGAATCTTCACTAGAAAATTGTATGTTTCAAATAATTATACAAAGTGGAAAAGATACATATTACTCTTGATTCTTGAGTAGACATAAAACAGAGAAAGGAACATGTTATTCTCTATTACTTTTTCTTTAAGCAAAAACTTGTCATTTTTGGATCTTAAAAAATAAAGAGAAGTTGGCATTGTAGTCAAATGAGTGAGCACTACCTTTTGAAGGAAAGAGAAACTCTAATATGCATGATTGATAAAATATTTGTGATATGCTTTAAAGTGAAATAAAATCAATATGCTTGAAATTTTTTCCTTTGAATCATGCTAATAGATGGTGATTTGAATCATGCTAATATGGTGATTGTTGAAATAATTATGATCAAAAAATAGTTATAACTTATACGCGATTGTTAACTAATATCATTTTTACTATTATTTTTTTGAACGCATCATGTATTACTCCATCATAATATATTAAAATTTTGCAACTAATAACTTGATATTGTTGCTCTTCCTAAGATAGGTCGCACCAAAGTTGAACTTATATTTTTTTTAATCACTCCAGTTGTTGTTTCGGGTAAGTTTCAATCTTTTGAAATTCAATTTGAGATTTCAATTTAGGGTTTTATTGTTGATTAATCTGGGGGTTTTGATTTAGGGTTTTTAAATGAGATTTCAATTTCTGATTTAGGGTTTATAATATTGATTAATTTGGGGTTTCAAATTTAGGGTTTTCAAATGAGATATCAATTTTCGATTTAGGGTTTTTATTATTAATTAATTTGGAGTTACAGATTTAGGGTTTTCAAAATAAGATTTCAAATAAGAGTTATTATTTTTTATTAATGGTGTTACTGATTTATTTTTTGTAGGATTGGTGGTGTTTTCTCATTTGTTGATTATGGAGCGATTATTAAAAAAAAGGGGAAATTGTATTTTGGGCCCCAAAGTTTAGGGGGTGTTCCTAAGTCATGCCCTATTCTATCACTATTTACAATATAGACTCCAAAGTTGTTATTCTTTTAACATTTTAAGGTTTTTAACTAGTTTTGTTAGAAAAATCCGTTAAATAGTCACGTGTCATTTAACCTATAATGTTTTTGAACACAAATTCTTTCGTTGTCATTTAACATTGAGAATTTGTGTTTTGTTTGGCGTACAAGGGTCGACCCGTTTCAACTCGACCCAACCCAACTCGCACAATTACCGGACCTTGTTATAGAGAAAGGAGATTGGAAGAAGCAATTATTCTTATTGATGTAAAGAGATATATATACAAGTCTTTACCCTAACAATATCTTAGTGACCAAGCTAACAATAAAAGGAAAAGATAATTACAAAGGAAAAGATATTCACAGAATAATAAGAGATAAATACAAATACAAATATTAGGAATGTGTATCTTTATCATGCCCCCTCAAGTTGGACGATCGTAAAGTTAGTCCAATCTTGGACATTAGATCATGAAACCGAGATCGAGCTGTGGGTTTGGTTAACGCTGGCCGGCAAGTTGGTCACTGCTGGAAATGTGAGCCACCCTAAGATTTTGTCGTTGTACATTCTCTCGAACAAAGTGGTAGTCTAATCCAAGATGTTTCATTCTCGAGTAGAACTTGGGATTAGCCGCCACATATGTTGCCCCCATATTATCACAAAGAATGGGTGAAGTGTATACTTGAGAAGAAAGAGACCTTGAGTTCCTGTAACAAATTTTGTACCCATAGCACCTCAGCCGTAGCACGATACTCGGCTTCTGTGGAGGACCGAGCGAGAGTGTGTTGTTTCCTTGAGCTCCAGGATATCGGATTTTTACCAAGATAGACGATATAGCCAGTAGTGGAGGTGTAATCATCCTTATTACCGGCCCATCGGCATCGGTATAGGCATGAAGTGTAGTGGGAGAGTCACGCTGAATAAGGAGGCCGTAGGTTGAGGTACCGGCCAAGTATCGAAGCACACGCTTCAAAGCACCCAAATGTACATCAATGGGTCGATGAAGGAATTGGGACAATTTGTTGACCGCGAAAGAGATATCGGGACGAGTGAGAGATAAGTATTGTAGACTACCAAGAAGAGCTCTATACTCCGTAGGATTTGGAAGAGGAGATCCAGCAGAGAGAGTTAAGGGAGGATTATTGAGCATTGGGGTTGGGACTGTTTGGCATTCTCCATGTGAGCAGGATGAAGAAGGTCCTGAACATATTTTGTAGGCCGGGACCGAGAGTGATGCCCTTGGGATGAGGAAGGACTTCAACCCCAAGAAAGTAAGATAAATTACCCAAGTCCTTTAGTGAGAAACGAGATGAGAGCTTAGAAATGAAAGTGTCAAGGAGAGATGAACTTGACCCTGTGATGATTATATCATCTACATAGACCAATAAATAGATGACACTGACAGAATGATGAAGAGTAAAAAGAGAGGAGTCAGATATGCAATTTGTGAACCCAAGCGACAAGAGGAACTTTAACTCATTGTACCAGGCACGTGGTGCTTGTTTTAGACCATAGAGTGCCTGGCAAAGTTTACACACATGAGAGGGATAGGAAGGATCAACAAAGCCAGGAGGTTGAACCATGAAGACATCCTCCATAAGAGTGCCTTGAAGAAAGGCATTATTTATGTTGACTTGACGGAGAGGCCAACTTTGTTGAGTAGCAAGAGATAGAATGAGACGGACAGTCGCAGGTTTCACAACGGGACTAAAAGTTTCAGAATAATCGAGGCCCGGACGTTGATGAAAGCCCTTAGCTACAAGTCGAGCCTTGTAGCGATCAATGGAACCATCCGAATTGAATTTGGTACGGAAGACCCACTTGCAACCTATTAAATTTTGGGAAGGGGAAGGAGGAACAAGACCCCAGGTTTTATTGAGAAGGAGGGCATCGAATTCCTTTTGCATGACATCACGCCATACTTGGCTTTTGAGAGCCTGAAACACGGAATTGGGTTCAGGGATAGGAGTGGGTAATGCAATATGAAGGTTTAACTTTTGAATAGGCTTCCTAATGCCATGTTGAAGGCAGGTAAATGGGCGTGGTTTGGGAGGCAGAGGTGGTGCGGGTGGTATAGGGGAGACAGGAATTGGTGATGAGGTTGCTGGAATAACATGAGAGGCAGATGTGGTTAGAATAGGAGAGGAGGGTGAACTAGTTGGAATGGGATCAGGAGGAGAGGGTGGGCGGGTCGAGGAATAGGATCGGGAGGGGGAAGGAGCTAATATGGGAACTTGGAAGGTACACCACTCATCAGTCGATGGAAGAGATGAGGGTTCAGATGGTTTGGCTAAAGAGGGAAAAGGAAATTCATGCTCAATAAACTTAACGTGGCGGGAAGTGTATATTTTATTTGATTTTGGATCAAGGCAGTGATAGGCACTTTGAGTTGCCGAGTATCCTACAAATATGCAAGGGGAAGAGCGAGGTTCTAGTTTATGAGATGTATAAGGTCAGAGCCAGGGGTAGCATAAGCAGCCGAAGCTACGGAGTTTAAGGTAGTTGGGTAGACGAGTATGGAGACTAAGGAAGGGAGATTTGAGGTTTAAAGTGGGGGTAGTGTGAATGTGGTGCCCAAGATAGCGGCTCTCTTTTTATTTTTATTTATATTTTGGAACCGCTTTCTTGTGTAAGGGGATCACCGCCTCACATCGGTTTGGAAACATCCGGTTTAAATTGAAAAACGGAGTCGCCACGCCATTTTGATTTCCTCAAAACTTTGAAAAAAAGGATTTGGGTCCGGAGGTTAAGTTACCCTTTGGGAAGAACGGATCGTCGTTCACCCAAAGAGCCTTGCCGAAGCAAGTCTTCCAAGATCCGATTTTCATGCTTGCCTTTGTATTTTCGTGTGTGGGATGTGTGCTTTGAAAATGAGGGAATATACCAAGTGGTCTTCCGGATGTATAAACCATGAGTTGGTTATCGCTCGGGATTCCTTGGATTTTTATGTGTTAGGGACTTTGGTCCCGTTCTCATCTTGGACTTATGATCATCATGATGAGACCTTGGGTCACATGTGATCGGAATAGGGACACCGTTTTTATAGTCCAAGGATGAGACTCTTTAGAAAGGAAGGACCTTTGCCCATCAATCCTACATCTTGAGACGATTTGAGCTCTTTCGGGACATTTATGCTCGTCTCAAGTGATGATCGGAGATGTGAGGCTCAAGTTCATCCTTTTCTAAAGGAGAATCCGTCTATGGCATCTTTAAGTGGAGGAAATGATGTAAAGATAGGACCTTTACACCATTACGCTCCAAGAGATGCTCCAAGTACCAAAGGGGACTAAGGGAGGGATATAAAGATTGGATCTTTATACTCATCCTATGCCTTTTTGTGCCTTAAGAAGGTCACTAGGCAATCCTTGGAGAGAGATCCAACCATGAGGGACATGGGAAATGCATTTTAAGCTAAAGATGACATTTTTAATGAAAAAGATGACATTTTTATATGCAAAAGATGCTACTTTATATGCAAAGATGATATTTTAGATGCAAAGGATGCTACTTTATATGCAAAGATGATATTTTAAATGCAAAGGATGCTACTTTATATGCAAAGATGATATTTTAAATGCAAAGAATGCTACTTTCACATCACCATGTGAGAGATCCACCCAAGAACAAGCCTTTTGAGGTCTTATTGTTCATCCTTGGGTTGGATCCTCCATGGATCCTATGTGATAAGGGAATGGGGGTATATATGATTTACATGACTAAAGATATGATCTTTAATGACAATATATCAAATACCAAGCAAGTAGATAGCAATATGTAAAGCAAGGAGCAATATATCAAATAATGACAAGTATATTTTAAGAAAAAGAGGAGGAGAGGTTACCAATGGTGGTATCCCTCTATCTCCTTGAAGTTTGCCTAGGGAAGGACCAACTTTGGAAGGGTTTTGAAGAGGAGGGAGGTGGTTTTTGGTGCTCTCAGCTCTCTAGAATTTCGTGGTGATATTTTGGCAGAGTAACACTGCTTAAAACTCCCTTTTAAAATGAATAGAGGAGGCCTCTATTTATAGGCAGTCTGGTGATGGCTAATAAAGCCGTGCGGCTGTAACCCCAAGGCTAATGAGGCCGTGTGGTCTTATCCAGAGGTGACTCAGCTTATTTCTAGAACCATGCAAGGTGGCCTTCTAGAAGGGCTTTTCCAGCGAAGGACTACGTGGAATTTTAATTCCTAGCAAGTCCTTCGCCCCTCGGAAGGTTTGGAAAATTTCCCAAATTGCCCCTGAACTTTAGGAAAGTCCGGAAAACTTTACCGGAAGGCATGAGCCAGATTTGGGTAGTTACAGGTGGGGAGTCAGTTAATGAGATAGCAGGCAGTTGAGAAGGCAAGAGACCAGTGTGATAGGGGCATAGAAGAGTGGAATAAGAGGAAAAGACCCGTTTCAACAATATGACGGTGGCGACATTCAGAGTACCCGTTATGTTCGGGTGTATGGGGGGGGAGATGTAAGGTGATTTATGCCGTGATTTTCAAGAGTGGGGCGGAGGCCAAGATACTCGCCTCCATTGTCACTAAATATTGTCTTAATTGATCGACCAAAAAATTTTTCAACAAGAAGTTTGAATCAATTGAAGACAGGAGTAGCATCACTTTTGTTTTTAAGAGGGTAGAACCATATATATTTGGAAAAATGGTCTACAAAAATGATGTAGTATTTAAACCCATCGAAAGAAAATAAGGGAGAAGTCTAAACATCGCTATAAAGAATGTCAAGCGGACCATGAGAAACAATAGAGTTTTCATTAAATGGAAGTTTGTGACTTTTATTGCAGTCACATGCATTACAATGAAAAGAAGAAGAACATGGAATGTTTAAACTAAAGCTGTTGCTAATCTGCCGAAGAATAGGATAAGACGGGTGGCCGAGACGATGGTGCCAATTTATTGTTGTCGTGTTAACGGAGTAAGTGGAAGGAGAGGTGGGATTCCACTCGTAGATGCCGGATTTAACTGGACCCTGAAGGAGTGTGGTTACCGAACGTAGGTCCTTCACAAGAAAAGACAAAGGTACAAACGTGATAGAAGAATTATTATCACGACAGAATTTGGAAATAGAGATTATGTTGCGTGAAATAGTAGGAACATGTAAGACATTTTTGAGACGAAATACAGAGGAAGGAGAAAGAAGAGATATCGAACCAGTGTTCGAGATGTTGAGTCCTGAACCGTCGCCAATGAGTAACTCTTCAGTACCGTCATAAGGTGAATGAAGGGCAAGGTTGTCAAGGTCGTGAGTGGCATGATGGGTAGCTCCGCTATCTAGGAGCCAAGATGGGGAGGACTGATTATGAGAGGTGGCGGTGTAACCAGTGGGATAATTGTTGGTGTTGTTTCTGGAGTTGGTTCGAGAGTAAGGGTTGTGGGTAGCATTAGGGTTAGGGTTAGGGATGGTGATAGTGGGGTATTGTTGGCGAAACATGGGGCACTGAGATAGGTAATGGCCGGGAGTGCGGCACCATTGGCATCTGCCCTTAAATGGAACAGTAAGTCGAGAAGAGGAATTGGCAGCGGTATGGGTGGGGTTAGGAAGAATTCCAGCCGAGGTATTAGGGTTACGGATGAGGACCAAGAGGGATTTTTAGCAGCATAATTGATGGAAAGGGGAAGTGAAGGAGCAGATTTGTGCTTAAGCTTGAGTGAAAGCTCTTTGTTGATAAGCTTCTCATGAAGTTCATCAAAGGTTATAGGAGTTTCACGATTTTGGATAGCAGAGAAGATAGTATCATACTCAGAATCATTGAGTTGATCTAGTATTTTATCGATAATATCATCGGGATCTAGAGGACGACCTAGGGAGGCTAATTGGTCGGTGCAATTTTTGATCTCATGCATGTAATCAGATATCGAGTTGGTTCCCTTGGTTATGTGCCTAAGATGATCCTTAAGTTGTTTGAGATGGCCCTTGGAGGGATTGGCGTATGTTTTTGCGAGAGTTTTCCACTCATCATACTTAGTATGACAAAGAGAGATTAATGGGACAAGGGTGGAAGAAAGAGTACCGGAAAGGGCTCCTAATATGAGTTTATCTTGGCGAAACCAAGTGATATAGGCCGGATTAGATGTAGTTTTGGAAGAAGTGACGATGGGTACAGTTTCAGAGAGAGTGGTAGTACCAGGGGGGTTCACGACGACAGGCTCTTTTGATGTGGTAGTGACAGACAGATTTTTGGGTGGGGCTAGATGAGATCCATCGATGAACTTACAAAGATCTAGTCCTAAGAGAGTGGCTTCTATTTGCGTTTTCCAAGAGATGTAGTTCGTCGGGGTAAGCTTTAGAACATGGGAGAGAGAGACTACGATAAGAGGGGAATCAGGCTCAGCAGAATTTGGGAGAACAGCAAAGTCGGAGGTGGCCATGGAATAGGAAGGGAGGACGGATAAGAGACAGAAGGAGGAGCGGAAGAATGGAGGAAAAGAAAAAAATTTAGGATCTTAATGCTCTATGTACCATATAGAGAAAGGAGATTGGAAGAAGCAATTATTCTTATTGATGTAAAGAGATATATATACAAGTCTTTACCCTAACAATATCTTGGTGACCAAGCTAACAATAAAAGGAAAAGATAATTACAAAGGAAAAGATATTCACAGAATAATAAGAGATAAATACAAATACAAATATTAGGAATGTGTATCTTTATCACTTGTAAGATATTCTCTTAATTTTGTATTAAGTAAATATGGAAATGTTTTGGTATCAAGTAATTCCAAAACATATATAACCTTAATTGGCTCAAATCATTAATGATGATTGATTGTATATCATTTGGTTTTCAAAATTACACCAATAAAATATTGGTCAAATGTAATGTTATGGAAATGAATAAATTAGTCCAAATTAATCCCACAAATTATGGGGTTGATTGATTGGCTTTGTGATGGACAAAGCCTATAAATAGAGGCATCCTTGGGTCCCTAGAGTCATCCCCAATTCATACATTCTCTAGCACCATCAAAGTGAGAAGAGGCCTGGAGAGACTCTAGAAGTTCTCAAGGTTAAGAAGAACTAGTTGCTTGAATCAAATCAATGGCCGGAGGTTAGTTCTCATTATGTTTATACTTCCGCTGCATTTCTTATCTCTGATTTATTGTCTTGCATAATAATTATGCTAACATTTGGTATCAGAGCCAATTTGCCTCTGCCTTGATTTTATTATTGTATTGCTTTTGTGTATTTTTAAAGTGTATATGTTTGTATTTTACACTTTATCACACTGTTAATGATTGGAGCCAAGCCAAGAGAACCTTCTCCGTTCATATTTTTCGGATGAAGGATAGAAACATTGTTTCTTTATTTACTGCCTTGTGTATCCTTGAAACAATAGATGGCCTTTAGTTTTACCCATAGAATTTTACGATAATAATGTTCTACTATCTTAAATGGGTGTTTATATCATTTTAAAATTTTTGATATTTTGTTATGGTTTGTGTTGGGTATCAATACGCGGTGATGGCATAATATGATTATTTTCTAATCTGAGCCGAGCGTGTTCCAACTTAAATTTGCAGATATACATGAATTGATTTTATAATTCTTTGGTTGTGAACTGTAAATGAATATTGGGTTCATTTACCCACGTCAATATGCTATTCAAATAAATTAAAGATGGATTGTCCACTTCCTCTTCTTAATCTTTACAGAAACTTTTGGTGAAATCTTAGTTGGTCAACATTTTTTGTTTGGGGATCTTTTGATTGGCTATAAATATTTTATCCATGTGATATTTTTATTTCCCATTAATCTGTTGCTGCCTTAATTTTTCAAGGGAATTTTTCACCCAAATTTTTACCGGTCAACACATATTCCCATGTTACTATATGAAGACAATTTAAGAAAATAAAAGCAAAATTTTCTTTTTTAATATTGTTCTATGTAGCCATTCTGGTTATATTTCCTATGGTTCTGCAACCTTACAATTTTGCGTACTCATCCATAAAGTTGTTATATGCAAATTGGTTTCAAAACCATTATTTACAAGTTAGTCCCTATATGCAATCTGTTTACATTTAAGAGATCAATATAATTTTTTGTAATAAAAGTTTAGCCACAGTAACTTTAATTATCTAAAATTATATATTGAGTTAATGAATAGGGACATTATTTGTAGTTAATTATATTTGATGTTGTAATCTTATCCCACAGGAATTTTATGACATACAATATAATTAATTAAGATAAAATATTAAATTATATTTCTTAATTTACCCACAGGAATTAAGAAAAGGAACATAATTTGATAGTTTTATCATAAAGATATATGAATCTTTTGAATTAAAACTTTAACCCACAGGTAGGTTTTATGTCACAAGATTCGTGATTTATTTTTGCAAATGTTTTACATTGGTAAAACATTATTTATATATATTAGTCTCAATTTTCAAGTAATGTAAGCCTGTATGTCAATATTTATGCAGCTATGCAACCTGTGAAATACTCTGATAATGATATTCCCGAACTCAAAGGCGATGGTTACAAGTTATGGAAGGAAAAAGTTCTCCTTTACTTAGGGTGCATTGACATTGACTATGCTATTAGGAAAGACAAGCCTATTGTTACGGATGATAGCTCTACAGATGATTTGGTTTTTAATGAGCTTTGGGAACGATCTAATCGTCTCAGTGTTATGTTCATAAAGACCAAACTTTCTACTAGCATTCGAGGCTCTATCGAACAGCATAGAGATGTCAAAGCTTTATTGAAAGCACTTGATGAGCAATTTGTCACTTCAGATAAGTCACTTGCAAGCACCATGATAATGAAGCTGTCATCCTTAAGGCTCACTAGTGTGAGAGGTGTGCGTGATCACATCATGCAGATGAGGGACATTGCGGCTCAATTGAAGACTCTTGGGGTTGACATGTCTGACACTTTCCTTGTGCACTACATATTGAACTCGCTTCCACAACAATATGGACCCTTCAAGATCTCTTACAACACACATAAGGATAAGTGGTCAATTAATGAACTTTTGACCAAGTGTGTTCAAGAGGAGGGAAGGTTGTTGATGGAAATGGGTGAAAGTGCTATGCTTGCTACACAAGACCAAAGCAAAGAAAAGTATCAAAAATAAGCCAATCAAGAAGGGAAAGGTAAAACACCTCCGCAAGGTGGAATCAAGAAGGAAAACAAGTGTTTCTTCTGTAAAAAGAAGGGACACAGGCTTGTGAAGAAATGTAAACCAATCTCATTAGTTTGTTATGAATCTAATATGGTTGATGTTAATCATAATACATGGTGGATTGATTATGGTGCTACAATCCACATTTTGAATACCTTTCAGGGTATGCGAAACCTAAGAAAACCAGTGGAAAGAGTGCTATGCATCTTATCTGGAAACAAGAGCAGCTCACATATGGAAGCTATTGAAACATGCACTTTAGTTTTAAATAATGGTTATGTTTTGAATTTGGAAAAGACATATTATATTCCAAATTTTTCTAGAAGTTTGATTTCAGTTTCAAGACTTGTACCTTTTGGTTACTCCTTTAAGTTTTCGGAGAATAATTCAGTTTATTTTATAAATCTGATCTTGTTGGAAATGGTATTTTGTCTAATAGTCTTTTCTCTATTAATTTACAAAATAATGTCATTAATAATGTTACACACGTTTACATTGGTATGAAACAATGTATTGTGAATAAGATTCCTTTACATTGTGGCATCGAAGATTAGGACATATCTCCTTAGAAAGATTTAGAAGATTGGTAAAAGATGGAGTACTTAGTACTTTGGACTTTACTGATTTTGGTACTTGTGTGGAATGCATTAAGGAAATCAGACCAACAAGTCAAAGAAGAAAGATGCCAAGAGGAGTACAGACCTATTAGAGATCATACATACAGATATTTATTGTCCAGACTTGGACGGTTATAGTCCAAAATATTTTATCACTTTTATTGATGATTACTCACGTTACATGTATCTCTGCATGCTTCATACTAAGGACGAAGCACTAAATGCTTTTAAAATATTTAA
The DNA here is from genome assembly GCA_022495995.1 of Adenophora triphylla var. japonica. Taxonomy (NCBI): domain Eukaryota; kingdom Viridiplantae; phylum Streptophyta; class Magnoliopsida; order Asterales; family Campanulaceae; genus Adenophora; species Adenophora triphylla. Next base: position 474,304 of record JAFEMH010000335.1, read on the forward strand.
GGCTGAAGTAGAGAAACAATTAGGAAAGCAAATTAAGAACGTGAGATCAGATAGAGGTGGCGAATATTATGGTAGATACACAGAGAATAGACAAGCACCTGGTCCATTTGCGAAGTTTCTTCAAGAGCAATGAATAGTTCCTCAACTCACCATGCCTGGCGAACCAAGTCAGAATGGTGTGGCAGAAAGAAGAAATCGAACTTTAATGGAAATGGTACGGAGTATGCGTAGCGAGACTAAGCTTCCTAAGTCCTTGTGGGTTGATGCACTTAAGGCATTTGTGTATATATTGAACCGAGTTCCAACCAAGGCTGTCCCAAGGACATCATTTGAATTATGGAAAGGTTGGAAACCGAGTTTGAGACATATACACGTTTGGGGATGTCCGTCTGAAGTAAGAATTTACAACCCACAAGAAAAGAAGCATGACCCAAGGACCATTAGTGGCTATTTCATTGGATATGCAGAAAGGTCTAAGGGATACAGATTCTACTTGTCCATCTCACAGCACTAAAATTGTGAAATCAAGGAATGCCAAATTTCTTGAGAATGACTTAATCAGTGGGAGTGATCAATTGGAGAGCATAATCTCTGAAAATGATCAACCTTCCACATCAGTTAAAAGATTGGTTGCCATTCATAACACTTCTTCAGATCAAATAAGTGTTGGACAACCTGTCATTGAAGTTCCACAAACTGCTGGCAATAATCATGCAGATCAAGTTGTTCAAGAAAATCCTGAAATTTTTGAACAACCAGCTGAACAACATGATCCTCAAGAAAATGTTGAACCAGCATTAAGAAGATCTACAAGGGAGAGAAAGTCAGCAATTTCAGATGATTATATTGTGTATATACAAGAAGTGGACTATAATATTGGAGCCAAAAATGATCCTGAATCGTTTTCACAAGCCATGGATTGTAAGGAATCTAATCTATGGCATGATGATATGATAGATGAAATGAATTTATGAAATCTAATAATGTCTGGGATCTCGTCGAGTTGCCCAATGGTGCAAAAGCCATTGGATGTAAGTGGGTCTTTAAAACAAAGAAGGACTCATTGGGCAACATTGAGAGATATAAAGCAAGACTCGTAAGGATTCACTCAAAGGGAAGGAATCGACTACAACGAAACCTTTTCCCCAATTTCTAAAAATGATTCATTTCGTGTTATCATGGCATTAGTTGCACATTTTGACTTAGAGTTGCAACAGATGGATGTGAAAACCGCATTTCTCAATGGAGATATAGAGGAAGAGATTTATATGAAACAACCAGAAGGATTCTCCTCTAGTGATGGTGAGCATTTGGTTTGCAAGCTCAAGAAATCCATATATGGGTTGAAATAAGCCTCCCGTCAGTGGTATTTGAAGTTCCATAATGTTATCTCTTTGTTTGAATTTGTTGAGAACGTTATGGATCACTGTATATACCAGAAGGTCAGTGGGAGCAAAATTTGTTTTCTTATCCTATATGTGGATCATATTTTACTTGCAGCCAATGATAAAGGTTTGCTATATGAGGTGAAACAATTTCTCTCTAAAAGTTTCGACATGAAGGATATGGGTGATGCATCGTATGTCATTGGCATAAAGGTACTTTAGGTCTATCACAAGAAACCTATATTAATAAAGTGTTAGAGAGATTTCGGATGAAAAATTGTTCACCAAGTATAGCTCCCATTGTGAAGGGTGATAAACTTAGCTTGGACCAATGTCCTAAAAATGACTTTGAAAGGGAACAAATAAAGAACATTCCATATGCTTCCGCTATTAGGAGCTTAATGTATGCTCAAGTCTGCACAAGACCTGACATTGCATTTGTTGTGGGTATGTTAGGGAGATATCAGAGTAATCCAGGTATGGACCATTGGAAAGCTGTGAAGAAGGTGTTGAGGTACCTTCAAGGGACAAAGGACTACATGCTTATCTATAGACGGACTGATAATCTGGAAGTCATTGGCTACTCAGATTCAGACTATGCTGGCTGTGTTGATTCACGAAAATCAACATCTAGTTACATTTTCATGTTTGCTAGTGGAGCTGTATCCTGGAGAAGCGCAAAGCAGACTCTAACTGCTACTTCCACTATGGAAGCTGAGTTCGTTTCTTGTTTTGAGGCAACCTCGCATGGTGTTTGGTTGAAGAATTTCATTTCTGGGCTTAGTTGTCGATTCAATTTCTAGGCCATTGAGGATATTTTGTGACAATTCAGCAGCAGTCTTTATGGCTAAGAACAACAAAAGTGGTAGTCGAAGCAAACATATCGACGTTAAGTACTTAGCCATAAGGGAACGTGTTAAAGATAAATCAATGGTCATTGAGCACATTAACACTGAATTGATGATTGCTGATCCTTTAACTAAAGGCATGTCACCGTTTAAATTTAAGGATCATGTGGATAGAATGGGACTTGGTTCTCTACTTTAATTTTGTATGGAATTATTATCAATGATAATGAAATTTTATTTCAGTTGTGATATTTTCTCATTTTGTTTCGTGTACACCTTCAGTTTTGGAGAAATATCATTTTAGTTTGGACCTAGAATAAACATGAGGTTTATTCATCAAGTTAAGTGGACTATTGTTAAGATACATAACACATTGTAATACATGGAAGATAATACTTGCACTAAGAGGACCTATCACCATGATTCATGTGTTTGTCTCTTATTCTGAAATTAATGTTTTTGAGCCAAGTGGGAGAATGTAAGATATTCTCTTAATTTTGTATTAAGTAAATATGGAAATATTTTGGTATCAAGTAATTCCAAAACATATATAACCTTAATTGGCTCAAATCATTAATGATGATTGATTGTAAATCATTTGGTTTTCAAAATTACACCAATGAAATATTGGACAAATGTAATGTTATGGAAATGAATCAATTAGTTCAAATTAATCCCACAAATTATGGGGTTGATTGATTGGCTTTGTGATATGGACAAAGCCTATAAATAGAGGCATCCTTGGGTCCCTAGAGTCATCCCCAATTCATACATTCTCTAGCACCATCAAAGTGAGAAGAGGCATGGAGAGACTCTAGAAGTTCTCAAGGTTAAGAAGCACTAGTTTCTTGAATCAAATCAATGGCCGGAGGTTAGTTCTCATTATGTTTATACTTCCACTGCATTTCTTATCTCTGATTTATTGTCTTGCATAATAATTATGCTAACAGACCTAGCATGCATTTTATTTTATTTTTGTTTTTTATTCTAAAAAAATATAGAAGGCATTGCTATATTCAGAAAATAAAACATTGATTGAGTTGCTTGTTTTTTCCTTGCAAGAAGATATTGCAAAAATAAGGTCTACCTACAGTTTCAGTTTCAATTTCAATACTGAATGATGACAAAACACAGAAGAAAAAGATCCTGGTAACTCTGAAAGCAATCTGTAAAATGAGGAGCTTTACGTTTGTGATTATCATATTACATGCGAAATATAAGGGAATAAGGGATGATGTTAATTTGTATACTCTTCTAACAAAATTGCTCATCTAAATGGTTCTGATTTATGCTTGTTTGATAAAACACGTCACCGCCTGCATCTGCAAAACTTGAGCCCCAGCTATATTACCTCCTCAACGCGCCATTATTTCTCGTTACCTACAAATATTTAAGTTAACATCAGATTCAAGTCAAATATGCTGCAAGAAAGCAATTCCATGCATCTGACAAGAACAGTCCGAAAATTCCAACTTAATAACTTGAAAGTCAAGTGAAAAGACTGAAGAAAATAGAATGTCCCTATAGTGACTAATCAAGTGCGAATTTGATAATAGAATAAAATTTGACATTCATTTTTGGACGGGGGACTAGGGAGTAAGAAATTGTCTTCTTTGTATTATGGTTCACCTCGCCCACAGCTACCAGGATCGAAGGCTGTGGAAGGTGCATAAGGTCACGGGCCAATAGGTCATATCACCCAATCATGAAGATGGAACCATTACTGTGAGCTATATGATGGAAGTTAATGTCAGTAGGATTTTTATCGCCCCTTCTTTAAGGAGTAAAATAGAAATAAAAGAAATTTGTGAGATAGAGAATGTTGTTTTAAAGATCACTTACCCGAGGTTGGGACTCAGGCATTCTGTTTGGCATATCATCCTCATCATCTTTACTCAAAAGGATTTTCGGGATAGAGGATGATGAGGTGTTATCTGATTTCCTTCCCCTCTTAGCAGTTGATCCAGAAGCTCTACCCCTTTCCGTTGGAGCAGTTCTTTTATGGCCTTTGACTGAAAGATTTTCATCATCATCCTTCAAAAAAAAACCAAAATAACTCAATTCAACTGATATATTGTTAAATCAGATAAAAATGTTAATCAGATCCTCCTCCAACTTCAAATCAGGGCCAACTTTCTGTTTTGTATTGTTACCCTGAGATGGTCTACTGACTTTTAGTATGGAGCTAAAAAAAAAAAAAAGACTTTTAGTATGGTGCTGCTATCCAAAACCCCCTTTGATTTCTAAGTAACCACCTTTATGCTTAACATGTTGTACAGTACAACGTTTTAAAACATGACGGTTGACGAATTTAGAAAATTGGGGTGTGTGAATAGAAATCTTCCTAGAATTATGATTTCTTCCCAGCTTCAAGAATCAGGAACCATTTACTAGTTTCTCTGTAAAACCTATTCAAACTCCAGACACTGACAATAACAAGGAAGAAAATATATAATAGGATAGGGCAGCGTGGCTCGCGTGTATCAAACTATCAAGTGTTTCTTCTGTACACTTGAAGTGGTTATTTATCCAGAGACCGAGGTAACAATCAGGAAATAAAAAACTTAGCGCCAAAATGTGCAGATTTCATTCTGTGGAATAACTCGTAGTCGTGGATCATAAAAAGATGGAGCAACAATTGGGCAATAAATAAACAAATAAAAAATAAATTCATACCGAACTCTCCTGAACCTCATCCACTCCATATTCCACTGCTTCATCACTTGATGCAGAATCCAGATTCTCCTCCTCAGTTGCAATACTTCGGCCTGAAGCTGTTGCAGCAGCTGATGCTGATCTGCAACAATAAAGGTATCCATGAGCCTTATTCAACATATCCAGGTAAAAACTTGGGCATTTAATGGACAAAAGAGTGAACATAAGAAGAAGAAAAAGTACTCCCTCTGTTCCTTAACAAATGCCCAAATATCACTTTAATGGGCATTTGCTAAAAGGTTGAAGTTAAGCATTTTTTTAACAACATATGTACATAAAAACCCTTAATGATCTCACCATATTGCACAAAGTCTAAGTATGAATTATAACATGTTGTATGTTGAGGGAGGATTTAGTAATTTCCCAAAGAATCGGACATTCGTTTTGGGACAATTTTTTTTTTGAAATTTGGAGATTCATTTAGGGACGGAGGGAGTGATAAACGGGCTGTTTCTTCATAATCTTGTGCATTAACCAAATGGTCTTACCTCCCAGAATGGCGCACTACCATAGCTGCATCAAGTGTAGTCTGCTTCAACTTACTAGAACCCCTTCCCCTGCCCCTGCCTCTTCCTTGAGTAGAAGTCTTAGCAGCTTCAGAAGCATCAAGAGCAGATATAAATCCTTGCAATGACAATTTAGTTCCTCTAGGGACGGACTTTGAACCTGAGAGTTGAGTGGCATTTCCTGGTGCAGTCACCATATGAACAATCAGTGTCCTCACAATAGCAAGAAGCAACTAAATTGTACCATCTCAAGTAATTAATAGATATCACCCCCTATATAGTTATATTATTGAAAGTACTTAGGCATTCAATAGAGAGAGATGAAATATACCACTACTCTAAAATTATCAACAAAATTTACAAGATTCTTATGATTCTTGATAAGAGCCACATACTCACATCTCTAATTAATGGTGAGATCCACTTCTAATTAACCAATTTATGTGCGGTAACTCATGATAGTTGAGCGTAGGCAAGTGTGTCTCCCTTAAATGATGCATTACAAATTAACTGAATCGCACCCAAGAATTCAACAAGAATAACTAATACTTATTACCCTCTTCACCGGTGATCATAAAAGAAGGATCAGATAATTGCTGCTGCAATTTCTCTCTCTTGATGTGAACTATATAAGCTTTTGCAGATGCTACAAGCACATCCCCATCCGTGTAAGTCTTGTTTGGATCGAGGTCTATCAGCTTCTCGACATCTTTCGCCTTCAAAAACTTGGCAAACTCCTTCACAGCTTCAAATATTATACGAGCCTTTGATGATATCTTTTGTGTCTTTTTCACCTGATATTCCTCTTCACTGTCAGAGTCGGAATCTTCAAACCTCACAACTCTTTTACAATCTCTTTTTACCCCTTTCTGCATATCATTTTCTTCTTCGATTTCCTTTGGCCTTTTTAGAAGCCTCTCCCTTCTCAAAATTTCTTCCCTCGGCATACCCTCTGTGAATTCAGACTTGTTGTTGATTACTCTTTGACTAGTCATTGCCATCTTTTTCTCAAGCTTTGATATATCAAAAACTGCTTCTTTTGTTCTAGCCTTTTTCGGGATTGAAATATCCTTCTTCTTGCAAGCATTATCAATGGCAAGAGGTTTTTTAGCGTTTTGGCCAGAGAAATATTGATTACCCTCTTCACCGGTGATCATCGGAGAAGGACCAGATAATTGCTGCGGCAATTTTTCACTCTTGAAATGAGCTTTAAAAGCTTTGGCAGTCGCTACAAGCACATCCCCATCCGTGTAAGTCTTGCTAGGATCAAGGTCTATCAGCCTCTCAAAATCTTTCGTCTCTAAAAACTTGGTAAACTCCCTCACAGCTTCAAATAATATATGAGTATTTGATTTTCTCTTTTGTGTCTTTTTCACCTGATATTCCTCTTTACTGTCATAGTCGGAATCTTCAAACCTGACAACTCTTTTACAATCTCTTTTTACCCTTGTCTGCATAATATTTTCTTCTTCAATCTCCTTTGACCTTTTTAGAAGCCTCTCCCTTCTCAAAACCTCTTCCCTCGACATACCCTCCGAGTATTCAGGCTTGTTGCTGATTACTCTTTGAGTGCTAGTCATCGCCAACTTTTTCTCAAGCTTTGATATATCAAGAACTGCTTCTTTTGTTCTAGCGTTCTTGGGGATTGAAATATCCTTCTTCTTGCAAGCATTATCAATGGCAAGAGGTTTTCTAGTGTTTTGGCCGGAGAAATATTGATTACACTCTTCACAGGTGATCATCAGAGAAGGATCAGACCTTTTTGATGATCTCTTTTGAGTCTTCCTCACCCGACATTCCTCTTCACTGTCAGAGTTGGAATCTTCAAACCTCACAACTTTTTTACAATCTCTTTTTACCTGCATCATATTTTCTTCTTCGATTTCCTTTAGCCTTTTTAGAAGCCTCTCTTTTGTCAAAAATTCTTCCCACGACATACCCTCCGGAGATTCAGACATGCTGCTGATTACTCTTCGACTAGTCATCGCCATCTTTTTCTCGAGCTTTGATATATCAAGAACTTCTTCGTTTGGTCTCACCTTATTCGGGGGGATTGAAATATCATTCTCCTTGCAAGCATTATCAACGGCGTTTTTGCCGGAGAAACATTGGTTACCCTTTTCACCGGTGATCATCGGAGAAGGATCAGATAGTTGTTGTTGCTGCTGCTGCTGCAATTTCTTTCTTATAAAGTTAGCTCTCATATATTCTGAAACATCTACAAGCGCATCAAAACCATTGTAACGCTTGTTTGGATTGAGGTCTACTTCCTTCTTGTCTTCTTCCGCCTTGGAAAACTCCTTCTTCATCGCTTCAGATGTTATACGAGTATGTATATTACTGAAACACAAGTAGAAATAATTCTTTAGCAGAATTATGGATGCATTGCAAAATTAACAGAACGCGCGCGCACACACACACACACACACACACACAAGAATTGAACAAGAATAACTAATTAACTATGAGTAGATTAAATATTGTAATCAAACAAACCTGTAGAACAGAAGGGATTGGGATTATTGAACGCGGGGACAGAAATTTTAGGGTTCTATGATTCTTGTTCTTGTTCTTGTTCTTGTTCTTGTTCTTGTTCTTGAGAGAGAGAGAGAGACGAGTGTTTGTGTGTGTGAGCGAGTTTTGAATTTGAGCAGGCCTTGGAACCTATTGTTTATGAGAGGGAAAATTATTTAGGCTACAATGCTGAATTTGGGGGCTTGCACAAAGTACTACTCCTCCTCCTTCTGTCCCAATGAAATGTCTATTTGGGGTTAAGGATCATTTTAATAATATTATTTTTTTAATTGAAAAAAAATATAAATTGCTACTTTAAAATTTTAGTTTTGCAAAATATGATGAACTATGAAAAAATAAATTGAAAAAATAATAATTTAGGGACAAATAAAAATAATTATCCCCTTTAAGAATTACGTTCAAATCGGGAAACTTTGGGAGAATTAATCCATAAAACAACTCTTCTCCAAGTCTCCAATAACTGGTGTTCTAAAAATCGTTCGCATATGCCGCCTAATAATTTGTGCTTAGGCGCTAGGCGGCTATTAAGCATCGCTATTAACTTCAAATTCGCCTATAAACATGTTTATTCAGAAAATAGTCGTTGCCTTAAACGACGACTAGTCGGGCTAGACAACGCCTACCGCAAGATCTGCCTTGCTATTTTAATAAACTTATCATGTAGTTTTAAAACGACGTCGTTTATTATCCTTGTAAATTCCAAAGCAATCCTCGAACCGAAAACTTAAGTATTAAGTATTGGATTGATTCTTTGAAATCTCATATCTTAATCTAGTGCTTACATATCGGTAATAATGGCCAAATGGGATGGCCCATCCTGGCTCGATCCGTGCGGACCAACCCGCGCCGCGGGCGGGACGGGTTGAAGCCCGTCTGATGAAACGGGCCTAAACCCGGCCCGGCCCATCCCATTATCCATGTCCAAGCACGTCAGTTTGGCACGGATCTGAAGATCCACGGGTCAAACGGGTTTTCCTATTTTATTTTATAAAAAAAATCAGAAAAAATATGAAAAAAATAAAAAGTAATTTAGTATTTAATAAACTATTTTTTAAAATATAAAATCACTTAGACATAAGAAAATTAGTTGTTTTATATATAAAAAAAAAATAGAAAAAAACTAAACAAATGAAAGTATATAGAAGAAAAGAGAGACGGACTATCCTATATTTATTTTTTATTTTCTTTTAATTTTTTATTGACTAGAAATAATATTTTAGACTTTGTTTATTAGTGATATTTTTTCAAAAATGTATATAAAAAAAGATAGAAAAAAACTAAACAAATGAAAGTACATAGAAGAAAAGAGGGACGGATTACCCTATATTTATTTTTTATTTTCTTTTAATTTTTTATTGACTAGAAAATAATATTTTAGACTTTGTTTATTAGTGATATTTTTTTCAAAAAGGTATATAAAAAAAGATAGAAAAACTAAACATATGAAAGTATATAAAAGAAAAGAGGGACTGACTACCCTATATTTATTTATTTTATTTTATTTTAATTTTTTATTGACTAGAAAATAATATTTTAGACTTTGTTTATTAATGATATTTTTTTCAAAAGGTATATAAAAAAAGATAGAAAAAAACTAAACAAATGAAAGTATATAGAAGAAAAGAGGAACATACTACCCTATATTTATTTTTTATTTTTTTATTTTTTTTATTGACTAGAAAATAATATTTTAGACTTTGTTTATTAGTGATATTTTTTTCAAAAAGGTATATAAAAAAAGATAGAAAACAAACTAAACAATTTAAAGTATATAAAAGAAAAGAGGGACGAACTACCCTATATTTATTACTATTATGTAATATTCGATTATCAATAATATTAGTAAACATTTATTTATATACTCCCTCCGTCCCACCTTATTACAAACCATTTTTTCGGGCACAATAATTAAGAAATATTATTAAGATAATGAAAATGTGTGGTAGGAAATGAAGAGAGAGAATGAGTGGAGTTGGTTGAATAAATTGTGTGGTAGGAAATGAAGAGAGAGAATGAGTGGGTGGGGTAGGGTGAATATAAAATAATAAATTTATTTCCATTTTGGGCAGTTTGTATTCACGTGGGACGAACCAAAAAGGAAATAGGTTTGTATTCACGTGGGACGGAGGGAGTATATGGTAATGATTTAGGATATGCATGAAGTTTAGAAGTTTAGGATATGTAATATAGGGTTTAGGGTATAAGATATATGATAAATGGTTTAGGGTATAAGGTATATGATAAATGGTTAATGGTATAAGGTATATGATAAATGGTTAATGGTATATGGTATAAGGTTTAGTATATATTGGTATATACTATAAGGTTTAGGGTATAGGGATATATACTTTAGAGTTCAGGTATATGATTTAGGGTTTAGAGAGTACGTAGGGTATATATATGATTTAAGGTATATGGGTTAGGGTATGGGATATATAGAATTTAGGGTTTAGTGTTTAGTGTTTAGTGTTTAGTGAGTGGTATATATTACAAGGTTTAGGGTATAGGGGTATATACTTTAGAGTTTAGATATATGATTTAGGGTTTAGGGTACGGGGTATAAATATGATTTAAGGTATAGGGGTTAGAGTATGGAATATATAGGGTTTAGAATTTAAAATTTAGCGTATAGTGGTATATACTTTAGAGTTTAGGTATATAATATAGGATTTAGGGTATAGGGGTAAATACTTTATTATTATTGTTATTGTTATTGTTATTGTTATTGTTATAATATTAGTAAAGATTATTTTATATTGTGAATGGTTTAGGGTAAGTATGGCCTTAGGGTATATGATATGGGGTTTAGGATATATGATTAGGGTTTATGGTTTAGAGTATAAGGTAAATGATAATTGATTTAGGATTTAGAGTGAGGTTTAGGGGTTGGGTATATTAATAAGCATTGTTAATTATTTTTTAAGGTTAAATTATAATTAGTGTATACTATATATGATAATTGGTTTAAAGTTTATAATGGGGTTAGGGGTTGGGGTATATTAATAAGTATTATTTGTATTTTTTTAAGGTTAAATTATTATTGTTGTTAATAAGTATTTTTTATAACTTATTTCTATTATTTTATATGGTGAGCGGTTTAAGGTATATACAATATGGTTTAGAGTTTAGGGTATAGGGTATGGTAATTGGTTTAAGTATTAGAGTGGAATTTAGGAGTTGGGTTGGGATATACTCCCTCCGTCCCATTAAGCTTAAGAAGATTCCATTTTGCGCGGGAATTAAGGAATATTATTATAGTATTAGGAGAGAGAATGAGTGGAAGAAGTGTTGTGAGTGTGAAAAATTAAATAGGAGAGAGAATGAGTGGAGGGAATAGTAAATTATAATGTGTTGTGAGTATTAAAATAATGTAGGAGAGAGAATGAGTGGAGAGAATAGTGATTTAAGGTTTCCTTTTTGGGATTTCTTAAGACTTATGAGACGCCCAAAATGGAAAGTTTTCTTAAGACTTATGGGACAGAGGGAGTATTATTAAGCATTATTGTATTTAGGTATATTTTTTTCTAATTTATTATTATTATTCTTGTTATTAATAACAAGAATAATAATAATAACAAAGACATTTTAGACATTTACAAAGAGATCTGTGTAGACCTCTTTGACCCACGGGCCACGGATCAAACGGATCTTTCAATCCGCGTGCCAAAGCCTGGTCCGTGCGAACCTCTTTGATTCAAGCCAGTCCCGTATACAAAGCGGGCTGGACAGGTCACAGGCAGGACGGGCACGGGCTAAACGGGCAGCGGGCCACGGGCCGGACGGGCTGCCCACGAGTTTGAGCCCATTTTGGCCATCACCGTTACAAACCAAACAAAAATCTCAAATTGGTTTCTCTCTCCATCATATCTCAGTTCTCTTTTAAACTTCAAATTCATCATCATCATATTCGTCGGTTCGTTTTCGACACCGGTTGTTGAGTTAAGGCTCGAGAGGTTTCGCCATCCTCCTACATCTCCCAATCAAATCAAGTTATTTCAATAGGATATTATAAATCGTGTCTAATTTCTATGCCCCGTCTAAGCCTCAACTAAGCCCCGCCTATACGTTCTTGACGCTAGGCCCAACTACGACGCATAAAAGTCGCCTAGCGCTTTTTAGAATATTACCAATAATAATGAAAAGCATTGCAACTGCAAGAACCAACTGAATAAACAGTTTGCGGTTTGAAATTGCGTAATTAAATCGAAATAATTGAAATATAATATCTTAAAACATAAGATAAAATTTGCTTATAAAACATAAGATAAATGATTCAATGATGTGTATGTAGAGCCCACTACTTATTAATTCAAAATCTTATAATTTATTGTCAACTATATTAATTCAGGGTGTTCACGTTTCGAATTGATCTGAGTTTTGTCAATTTTTTAGGAAATCGGGAGCAACTCAATTCTTCGGTTCCCGTATAAAATTAGGACCAGGACCAGATCAACACATTTTAGGACCGGTTTCATTGGTCCGGTTTCAATGGTTTGATTCGGTCCGATTCTGTCATTTATATAAATTACAGTCTACGATAGTTTTTTAAAAAATAAAACAAACAACAATAAAATATTTCATTCATTCTGCCAACCAAAAAAACAGAAAAAACTAAACAAAGTGCTCACAAAAATTTAATATTTCAAACATTAATTGTTCAAACATTAAACATTAATTAATTGTAGATAGAAAATATTAGAGAGAGAATGGGATGGAAACTGCACAAATGAAAGAGAGATTTAGGGTTAATGACTTACTCGGTTGGGGACTTAGTTTTTTGTTTTTTATTTTAACGAATGACTTAGCGTTACCATAAAAACATTAAGATTCTAAAATTATAAATAAGTATATATAAATCATATAATATATAATTTATAAATAATTGGTTCGATCAGGTCCAGATTTTTTTGAAAATCAGGACTACACCAAATAATTGGTTTAGAAATTTGAAACCAGAAGCAGACCAATACTATTGGTTCGATATGATTTTTATTGGTTCGGTCTGATTCCACAAATTTTTTTCATTTGTAAACAAAATTTTGTAAATCTTTTTGTAACTCTAGCTAGAGCTGTCAATTCGGGAATACGAGACGGAATGGGACGAAATTACGTTGTCCCATGACGAAAACGGGACGAGACGAGACGAAACAAAACGGGACGGGACTAAAATACTCTGTCACATCCCGTCCCATTTGCGGGACGCGGGACCCATACGGGATGAGTATATTTCAAGTGCCACCAATCTGTGTTCTGATTGATAGCCCTCAAATGAAAACAATCTATTAACCATGATCAATTTGAGAAGCTCAAGTAGACGAAAGTAAAACAAGTAACATGGAAAACTCAAAGAATTGATAAGCTCATCAACAGATTACATAGCCAATTCATCAATAACAGAAGAAAGGCCCTCCAATGTTTTGTATATTTCCGCCAGTTCTTCATGAGATTTGTCATTGCATGCAAAATGAAATGTATGACCTTTAATTTCGGTCCAACTGCAGGCCACCTCTTTCTTTACTTCCTGACGTTTCAATATTGCTCTAACATTTGTTGAATCTTCCCACATGCCTCTTACAGCATACTCCCTCCGTCCCATATTACCTTCCCCGGTTGTTCTGAACTCAGTCAATTGAGTTCAACTTTGACCAAACTTTAATATCAATTTACTTATCATAATAAAAATCTAAAAATTGTTATCCATAAAATAACAAAATGATTTATCAATAGCAATTATTAAAATTTCATTAGAATGAATAGATTAATATTAATATTTGGTCAAAGTTCATCTATATTGACTTGCTACTGTAGAAAATGGGTAGGTATTAGAGACGGAGGGAGTATATATTTGACTGAAGCACAGACACTCCCACATTAAGAGGGAACACTGAAACCATAGAGATATACAGGGCTTAGTGAAATCCATATTGATAACACTTAAATCAGAGAGATATACAGGGCCGAGATATGGGGAACGGGCGGGACTGCACCATGTTGTCCCGCGACGAAAACGGGATGAGACGGGACGGGACGGGACTAAAATACTCCATCTCATTTCATCCCAAATCTATTACGGGACGGGACAATCCAACGGAACCGTCCCGACTTAACTTGATGGCTCTAACTCTAGCCTTGCTCATAAATTAAATTGATCGAATAATGCTGATTGATAAGTTAAAGGCAAAACTAGTATTTGGACCATCCAACTTTAACACATTAGTTACATAGGCCGCCCATGTCCCAAAATATTCACCCTTACCAATCAAATTTGTCAAGCGATTCACATAGGCCACCAAAATTTCAAAATATTCAAATTGTCACTCAACTAACTAATTTTTTGCAAATAAACCTGACAAATGGATGACCCTTGACTTTTTTCGTTAGTTGGTTCAAAAATCTTCCTTATACCCCTCATTAAAGTAATCATGAATTACATTTTTGAATCTTAAATTGTTGGTTGCAATTTTTATTTATAAATAGTACATATGAGAGCAACTTTAAGATTTTATAAATGAAAACATGGAAATTGAATAAGAGAAATCAGTATAAAGTCAATAAAGTTTGAAGAAATGAAAAATTACAACTACAACTTAATTGGCTGTCAACAAATTATTTTTATACCACTTAATTTAAATTTTAAAATTATAAATTTTCTAGTTAAATTTCTATTAACGTATTTATGTTTATAAAAATGTTAACTTATAATTCATGAGTTGTATTTAAAAATTTGAACAACTACATGCAATTTTAGAAAAATTAAATGAAATTTTAAATTTTATATTAAAAAGATAATAATTTTAGGATTGTAATTTTAAAGTTCAAAAGTGCGTACTGACGTTTATAATTTTGTTGCGTATAAAAATCTTAATATATAAAATTTTTGTTGATTTTTTTATGTTCAACTTTAAAGAACATGTTTATATCTAAAAAAATGATGTTTTATAGGTACTTTGAAAAAATTAAAACAGTAACTAATAATTCAAAATATCGATTCATGACTACTTTATTGAGGGTAGAAAGAAGATATTGAAACTAACTAAACGAAAAAATTAAAGAAAATCATATAAGGGGTATAATAGAGACTTTGAAATCAATTAACGGAAAAAAGTTAACGGTCATTCATTTGTTGGGTTCAATTGCATGATGGTAGTTAGTTGAGTGACAATGTTGAATATTTTGAAATTTTGGTGGCCTAAGTGAATTGCTTGGCAAAGTTGAGTGGCAAGGATGAATATTTTGGGACTTTGGTGGCCTATTTGAATAATGTGCTAAAGTTGGTGACCCAAATGGTAGTTTTGCCTAAGTCAAAAGAAGGTTGCTATTCACCCCAAATCTTTAAGTACACTCCTTTTATTCACTTTTGTAAAATATAAAGATGGATATACTTAGAATTTATAATTTAGAATTCAGCACTTCCTTCGTTCAAAAATGAATATTAAAAAAAATCAAATTTATTTTATTTTATGAAGAATAAATTTGAATTTTTTTGGACATTTTTTTTTTTTTGAACAGAGGGAGTAAATTGCAATAGTTGGTGAGACGGACAGGCTTCAAACCATGCAACAAGATGCACTTCATTTGGCAGCCAAAGCACTCGACTTCTTTGATATGTACTGAGATTGTCCGTTTCATCAAACAGGTAAACTTGACATTACTTATGGTCCATAAGTAATGTCAGTGTACCTGTTTGATGAAACGGAAATCTAGCTCCATAAGTTATGGAGCTATAGATGGCCTTCTCTCTCTCTCTCTCTCTCTCTCTCTCTCTCTCTCTCTCTCTCTCTTTCTCTCTCTCTCTCTCTCACACACACACACAAACACAAGCAGATCAGCGTTCTAAGATGAAGGCCCGGCCATTGATATTGATTTGGGGGTTGCTGGTGCAGGAATTTGACAATGCTAATGGAGCTGGTTGGCAATGCATTAGGGACTGTACTTGAAGTACTAAGCGGTTTAGGAAAGATGATGAGGTAGCACGACTTATACGAACAAGAGGAAAAGTAACCCCGCATAGGCACATTTGGCTCATTTGTAACTCATTGCTACGGCTCCTTTATCGGCCACTTTCGTATTGGCAGTCTTGTCATTTTATTCTTCGGGGATCAACATGCCCTCAAGTTGAAGTTGATACAGAATTTACAATTTACCTTTCTGAAGCAGAATCTGTGCCTTTCCAATCTAGACTAGAAACAAGATAAGTCAGAAACATTTTCCATCATCAAAAAGCTAAATTCCGCAATAGGATTTTACATTGCAGTATATTGAGATTATAAGTTTATGCAGACCCTATTTTTGCAATAATTTCTAAAAGGGCAATGCCCCTAAATTTTATTGAAATAAAAAGTAAAATCAAAATGTGATGGAGGCTAGACCTTACCATCAAATAAGGATGAGGAGACATACAATCTTACCTAAAAAAAAAAACAAACTAACAACAAGAAAGCACTTAATAATCTAAATTTTAGAAAAAAGAATATTCGATGTACAGTCACTTTCGATCCTCATACTCTGGAGTTGAAATAACATCATCTGGTTCTTCGCCATTCACTGAAGTTCCTGCACAGTCACTTTCGATCCGGAGTTGACCAATATTTGATGTTCCTTCTCCATACGAGAGTTGACCAACATTTGATGGTCCTTCGCCATACAGGAGTTGACCAGCATTTGCTGGTTCTTCATCATCTGAGAGTCTAACAATCACAAGCCTCAACTCATCTAATTCTCCCACACGAAATGACCATACCTGAATTGCTTCTCCTTCCCGTAGCCCATTCTTCCGAACTACCTCATTCCATGGTTTAACCAACACATACATCTTACTAACACCCCTTGGTATCTTACTAAGACCCCTTGGTTTCGGCATATCCCATTGCCTCAAACTAATATCAATGTCTTCATGGTTCGGTTGTGTGAGCTTAACCTTTTTTTCATTCTTCCTATTCGATTCGTTCCTTCCTTGAAGATGAACCTTCTCATCATCAAACAAGAACTCTGCTATTTGGGAAAAGGGCATTGACAGTCTTCCTTCGGTTGTCGTACAGTCCGAGACCGTTAGTCTCTTTGTTATCACACATTTTAGGTTTTTACCCCCCATCGCCGTTATTCTACTCATGAACTTCTCTGGTAACTCTCGAGGTGGATTCGGAAAACTACCCTTGTTCTTCTTCTTCTCCTCCTTCTTACTACTATTATCTTCTTCTTCTTCTTCTTCTTCTTCTTCACTGTCGTAGTCAGAGTCTTCAAACCTTACAACTCTTTTACAATCTCTTTTTACCCTTTTCTGCATAACATTTTCATCATCAAACTCCATTGGCCTTTTTAGAATCTTCTCCCTTCTGAAAATTTCTCCCCTCGTCATACCCTCCGGGTACTCAGACTTGGTGATTACTCTTTGACTAGTCATCGCCATCTTTTTCTCGTGCTTTGATATATCAAGAACTGCTTCTTTTGGTCTCACCTTCTTGCAAGCATTATCAATGGCAAGAGGTTTTCTAGTGTTTTGGCCGGAGAAATATTGTTTACACTCTTCACAGGTGATCATCAGAGAAGGATCAGACCTTTTTGATGATCTCGTTTGAGTCTTCCTCGCCCGACATTCCTCACTGTCAGAGTCGGAATCTTCAAACCTCACAACTTTTTTACAATCTCTTTTTACCTGCATCATATTTTCTTCTTCGATTTCCTTGAGCCTTTTTAGAAGCCTCTCTTTTGTCAAAAATTCTTCCCACGACATACCCTCCGGAGATTCAGACATGCTGCTGATTACTCTTCGACTAGTCATCGCCATCTTTTTCTCGAGCTTTGATATATCATTCTTCGGGGGGATTGGAATATCATTCTTCTTGCAAGCATTATCAACGGCGTTTTTGCCGGAGAAACATTGGATACCCTTTTCACCGGTGATCATCGGAGAAGGATGAGATAGTTGTTGTTGCTGGTGCTGCTGCAATTTCTTTCTTATAAAGTTAGCTCTCATATATTCTGCAACATCTACAAGCGCATCAAAACCATTGTAACGCTTGTTTGGATTGAGGTCTACTTCCTTGTTGACTTCTTCCGCCTTGGAAAACTCCTTCTTCATGGCTTCAGATATTATATAACTGAAACACAAGTAAAAATAACTCGTTATGCAGAAGAAATTGGGTGTTAGATAAGAGACATATATAGGCTATTGGGGTGGTTATGGTTAGTTCATCTTGGTTTGGGAATCCGACATCTGCATGGATTATGACTCCAAATTGAATAATGAAAACGCGTTGTTTAAGTTAATCAATAAGAGAGAAGGAGCCCAGAAAAAACAAAAAACCTGAAAGAAGTCCTATTTGATTATTGCAAGGTTGCCCCTAACATCTCCTATTCCGTCTAGATTTCTAATATAATTACTCCATCCATCATAAAATACTAATAGTCTCACTTTTTAATGGTTAAATATAATTGAATTTTGACAAAAACATTTAAGAAAAACAATTCTAATAATATTCTAAATTTTGTCATAATATTATTAAGGATATTACGGAATCTCCTTCTAAAGCTTCCTAATGTTACTTATTTGACTTTCTCTAGATTATTCCTTATCAATATTCTCATGTATTTAGATTAGGCAACTAAATATTGTATTATGATTAGAATAAGGAAACTCCTTCTCCTTATTAAAATAGGACTCCTTTTCCTTATTAGAATATGACTCTCTCTTGTATATATATTAAGAGTTTGTGAATAAACAACCCAAGAATTTTCTAAATCTTACATGGTATCAGAGCAACAAAGATCTATAGCCTAAAATCCCTTCAATTTTCGGCAGCCCCTCCCCTTCTCCCCTATGGCCGGCTCCCCCTCCTCCACCATCCCCAACTCCGCCGAACCCGATCAACCCCTCCTCTTAGTTAATTTATCCTACTGTCATTCCCTTACTCCTCTAACCTACCTTACATGGGCATCCCAAATAACCTCTATCCTCTTTGGCCTCGACCTTCTAAAGTTTGTCGATGGCACCCACCCCAAACCCATGGATAACATTACCACCGCCAATCCTGCCGTCGCGAAAACCGACGATGAACCGGCTAAACCCGCCACCACTATATCTATCCCTAACCCGGCCGCCATTACATGGTCTCGCCAAGATCGCCTCATCATTGGGGCCCTCATAGGTACCTTAGATCCTACCGTAGCTCCCCTTGTCCACCAAGCCACCACCTCCCATGAAGCTTGGACCACCCTTAAAACTACATATGCCAACCTCTCCCGTGGTCACATTCTTCAAATAAAGGACAACCTTGCCAATCTTACCAAAAACCAACTCTCCATCTCGGAATACATGAATGCCGTCAAATCCTACACCGACAAATTCGCCATCCTAGGTAAACCCATGGATTCCGAAGACATAACCTACACCATCCTCAAAGGTCTAGATTATGAAACATTCAAACCCGTTATAGACTCAACCCGCCCGTGATAACCCCATCTCCTTTGAAGCCCTCCATGAAAAACTCATCCAACATGAGCTCACCATTAAACAATCCTCCCCCACCAACCCCCTCCCCACCACCGCCTTCACCGCCCAAGCCAGCCCAACACCAAATCGAAACACCTACCGCCCCTCCAACCCTTCTCCCTCTCCTCCCCCCCCCATACACCCTCACGCCTTCCCTTCAAGGGCAAGTGCCAATATTGCCACAACATTGGCCATGTCATCTCCCGATGTCGCAAATTCAAACGTGACCACCCCAGTAAAGCCTCCCCCTCAAGCTCGCCCAACCAAAACCCGATTCCCTGACAACAATACCCCCAAGCCCACACTGTCGCCTACCTCAACCCCTCTCCCCCTCCCTCTTGGCTCATAGATAGCAGTGCCACCAACCACATCACTAATGACCTCTCCAACCTAGCCTTACACACACCCTACAATGGCAGTGACGACTTCATTATCGGCGATGGTTACTCCCTTCCTATTGCTCACATAGGCTCATTCTCTCTCTCCACCTCCTCTCCTCCTCTTATTTTCAATAGTGTCTTATATGTTCCTCTTATCACTTGTAACATCCTCTCCGTGTCTCAATTTTGTCGTGACAATAATGCTCTCATTGAATTTTCACACTCTTCTTTTCTCATCAAGGACAAAGCTACGAGTCAAACTCTCATCCACGGAGACCTTGAGGATGGAGTCTACATTTGGCACCCTCCGCCCATTCAAGCGTTATCTCTTCACAATTGTGGCATCATAGATTAGGACATCTCGCTCCCCCCCATCCTCAGTCTACTACGTAGCAAATTTCAATTGTCTACTTCTACTAGTTTATCTCCGTGTAATTCTTGTCTTATTAATAAAAACCACAAATTACCTTTTGCATCATCTACTCTTATTTCACATGCTCCTCTAGATCTCATTTTTCCGATGTATGGACTTCCTCGATTCACTCCCTTGACAATTTCAAATACTATGTCATCTTTGTCGACCACTACACCAAATACATTTGGTTCTACCCTCTAAAACACAAATCTGATACCTATAACACATTCCTTCGTTTCAAAACCCTAGTCGAAAAATTCTTCCACCGCCCCATCATTCAAATCTACTCCGATAACGGGGGTGAATACCTTAAACTCGCACCCACTCTAGCTCAAAACGGAATCACCCATCTCACCACACCACCTCACACTCCTGAACATAATGGGTATGCCGAACGTCGTCATCGCCACATTGTCGAAACGGGTCTCACCCTTCTCTCCCATGCCAACCTACCCCTCACCTTTTGGCCCTACGCCCTCACCACTACAACCTACCTCATAAACAGAATGCCCACCCCCACCCTCAACAATGATTCTCCCTACCTCCGCCTATTTCATTCCCTTCCAAACTACACCAAACTACGAAGCTTTGGTTGCCTCTGTTATCCTTGGCTTCGCCCTTATACCCCCCACAAGCTAGCCCCCTAGTCCATTCCGTGCATCTTTGTTGGTTACTCACCCACGCAAAGTGCGTATTACTGCCTTGACCCCACCACCCATCGAGTCTACACCTCCCGTCATGTTCGCTTTGTTGAATCATCCTTTCCATACACCTCCCTCACCTCTACTACCCCCATTGCTTCCACTCCCTCTCCCTCAGAATGGCACACCCTTTTCCTCCCCGTCCCAAACACCACACCCTCCGTTCAACCACCACCCAATCCCCCCACCCCACCCCCTACCCAACCCCCCTCAAACCATCCCTCCCCTAACCACCCTTCACCCTGCAGTCAGTTTGCCACGCCCAGCCAGAAAACCCGTGCGATCGCCCCCCAGAACCCCGCGATCGCCCTTCCATTCCAGTAATTTCGCGTGATCGCACCCTCGATTCGCGCGATCGCCCCCCTGCCCCTCCAGAAACTCCGCGCGATCGCCCCCTCTCACCCGCGCGATCGCCCCCCTTCCAAGCAAAGACCTTGTTCCCCTCCCAGTACCATTACTACTCGAATTTGTCCGTCCCATGGAATTTTCAAACCCAACCCCAAATATACCAACCTATCCTACCTCCCCTCTCTCACAAGCCTTCCCACAACCACCAAATAAGCTCTCTCTATCCCACACTGGCGCAATGCCATGATCGAGGAATTTCAGGCTCTCACTCGAAATAATACATGGAATCTAGTTCCCCCTGCCACAGCCCATAACATTGTCGGGTGGAAATGGGACTTTCGCATCAAGTACAACCCTGACAATACAATTCAGAAATACAAGGTTCGGCTTGTAGCCAAGGGCTTTCACCAACAACCCGGCATTGATTTCACTAAAACCTTCAGTCCTGTTGTCAAACCCGCTACTGTTAGGCTCCTTCTCTCCCTTGCCACAACCAACCACTGGCCTCTCCGCCAGCTTGATGTCAACAACGCCTTTCTTCAAGGCTCGCTCTCTGAATCCGTTTTTATGACATAACCCCTCTCACGTTTGTCATCTCTCTAAAGCCATCTATGGTCTCAAACAAGCACCTCGAGCTTGGTTCCAAGAACTTAAAACCTACCTCACCACTTATGGCTTTCACCCGTCCCTAGCCAATCCCTCCCTCTTTATATTCAACAAAACACCGACCCCAATTTTTCTTTTGGTTTATGTTGATGAAATCATTGTCACCGAACCATCACCTACACTCCTTCAGTCATTTATCACTAGCTTGTCCAAGTGTTTCTCTCTCAAAGATCTTGGTCCTCTGTCATATTTCTTGGGTGTTGAGGTTGTCCCCAAAAAAAATGGCATCCTCCTCTCCCAAACGAAGTACATCCATGATCTTCTCACCCGTCACAACATGATTGACTGTAAACCACTCCCCACGCCTATGGTCACATCACCATCCCTTGTGAGATCTACTACCACTCCCGCTATTGAACCTACTTTCTATCGTGCTATTGTTGGAGGTCTTCAATACTTGTCATTTACTCGCCCTGACATTGCCTTCTCAGTGAACAAACTTGCACAGTTCATGCAAAATCCCCAATCATCTCACTGGGGGGCTCTCAAGCGGCTCCTCCGCTATCTTCATGGCACTATGCACTTGGTTCTCCAGATTTACTCTGCATCTTCCCCCTCTCTTCATGCATATTGTGATGCCGATTGGGCTGGTGATAAGGATGATTTTGTATCCACCTCTGGTTTTTTTGTTTACTTCGAGCGTAACCCGGTTACTTGGTCATCCCGCAAGCAACGTGCTCTTGCCCGCTCTACCACTGAGGTCGAGTTTCGTGCCATTGCTGACACCACTGCTGAGATTACTTGGGTTCGAAATCTGCTTATTGAGCTTGGCATTTCATTTACTTCTCCGCCTGTTATATATTGTGACAACCTTGGTGCCACAACTTATTTAGAAAACCCGGTCTTTCACTCTCGGATGAAGCATGTGGCTCTCTCGTTTCATTTTGTCCGTGAACAGGTTCAGTCTGGCTCTCTCCGTGTGCAACACATTTCTGATAATGACCAACTTGCTGATGTTCTAACGAAACCACTATCTCGTTTGCACTTCAATCAACTCATTTTCAAGATTGGTCTTCTCCAAGGATCCTCCATCTTGCGTGGGCGTATTAAGGATATTACGGAATCTCCTCCTAAAGTTTCCTAATGTTACTTGTTTGACTTTCTCTAGATTATTTCTTGTCAATATTCTCATGTATTTAGATTAGGCAACTAAATATTGTATTATGATTAGAATAAGGAAACTCCTTCTCCTTATTAGAATAGGACTCATTTTCCTTATTAGAATAGGACTCTCTCTTGTATACTCCCTCCGTCCCGGCCGACTTAGGATTTTTTGAAATGGCACGGGGATTAAGGAAAAGGTAAATGTTGTGAGTGTAATTTAAAAATAGGAGAGAGAATGAGTGGAGGGAATAGTAAATTATAATGGTGTTGTGAGTATTAAAATAATGTAGGAGAGAGAATGAGTGGAGAGAATAGTGATTTAAGGTTTCCATTTTGGGTCGTCCTAAGTCGGGTGGGACGCCCAAAATGGCAAAAAGTTCTAAGTCGGCCGGGACGGAGGGAGTATATATTAAGAGTTTGTAAATAAACAACCCAAGAATTTTCTAAATCTTACAAATATTACTATCGTAGATACTATCAATAATAATTTTTAAATTGTGATTACTAGAATATAAAAACGATTATGATCGTGAATTTGATAATAGCTAAAATCATCTAATTCTTATTTTTTAAAATCAAAACAAACTAACATTTTATTAAGTGCACATGTACGAAGTTATTGATAGATTTTACATAAGCATCGGAGGCTCAATCAAAATATTACTATATAGTTGAGCAGCTCGAATCAAGAATTTTTTTTTAAAATATTGCTTTTTAAAAATTTATTTATCAAAATAACATTGTAAAAAACTTAAGTATCAAAATAGCATTTTGACTACCAATTTCGGAATTGATAATTCCGGAATAATGTAATCCGGAATTACCATTCTAGAATTGCTTTTTTTTTTTTTTCAAAACTGAATTTAACAAAATAATATTTCTGTAAATAGGGAGCGATCGTGCCTAATGTAATCCGGTGTTATCAATTCCGGATTCCTTTTTTTTTTTTTTACAAAACTGATTTTAGCAAATTAATATTTTCTGAAAAAAATAGAGAGCGATCGCGCCATAAGTGGGGGCGATCGCGCCCAAAGGCGTATTTCAAATTCGGAAATGCAAATTCCGAATTTATTTAAATTGAAATCCGGTATTACCATTTCCGGATTCAAATATTGAAGAGAGAGAGAAAAAGTTGTTCCTTTTTTCAGATTCAAGGAGAGGAAGAGAGTTTGAGTGCCTGAAAGAAAGAAAGAAAGAAAGAAAGAAAGAAAGAAGGAGAAGGACTTTGGAGAAGGACTTCGGAGAAGGAGAAGGAGAAAGAGAAAGAGTTTGAATGGGAAATTTGTTGAAGAAAAAGAAGAAAGTTTTTGAGAGAAAGAGTTTGAAAGGTTAGTTTTATTTCTTCTTTTTATTTGTTTTGAGTTCTTAATTTTAGCCATATAAATTTTTCTAAGAGTTTATTTGTACATTTTTATATAGTTTATTGTTAAAACTATTATGATTTATGTACCTAATTGTAATCGTCAATGAATTAAACAATTATAATTCAATTTTAGCCTAGTTAAAATTTTCTTAAGTTAGGTTTAATATCAAGTGCTTGTTAAAATTAGTTTGACAAACTTGTTGCAATTTTTCTACTTAATTACTAATTTTTAAGTGTTAAATTTAAAATTTGAGCTTAAATATAGCAAAATTTTAAGTCCCATTTAAATTTAATTACTATTTAATTTATGTGTTTCAGATGAATCAACATGAACAACAACCTTTTATTGTTCCTGGGCCAATCGATCCACATGTATTAACTACTCATGAGACACATAGGTCTAACTATATTTGGGATGGACAACAGTTAACCAATTTAAGACCTAGGCGTAGCACAGAGCTTCCAGCTAGAGTTGATTGGATGATAGAAAATGAGCTTATAAATGTTAAATTTTATGGAGTGTATTTATTAGGTCATTTACAATATGATTGGCACTTGATTGAGGCATTGATTGAGAGATGGCATCCAGAGACCCACACCTTTCACTTATATGTAGGGGAGATGACCATCACCTTAGAGGATATTGGTATGTTGTGTGGTCTTCCTGTAGACGGATTGGCTGTGACTAGTTCAGAAACTAGTAGGAGAAAGGGAGAATGGGTTGAGATTGTTGAGGAATTATTTGGGGTTACAATATTTCCCGCAGACATCAAAAAAGGTAGAATGGTGTCTATGAGATGGGTTCTAGATCACTTCCCTCTTTTTGATCAGCTTCCTAATAATGCATCCGAGTATATGATTGAGACATATACTCGAGCCTATATTTTTCAGTTATTGGGGTCATACATTATGCCCGACTCGTCTGATAACCTAGTGAAGTTGATGTACCTCTCACTTCTTAGGCTTAACCATGGAGCAATATAAGGGAAGCCTCCTTACTTTTGCTAGCCCTCAGAGTGATCCCACTTCTCCGGTTAAGGCAAGCTGCCTTACCGATGGCCTCTATTGCTGCTGAGTTACTGAAACTTTCATTTGCGGAAATGATGAGCTTAAAGCCTAATGAATTTCTTGCTCCAGCTACTCCTCAAGGTTCACCTTCTGAGTCTGGATGAGGAGATTGAGATTTTTCCAACAGGTAATGTGTCAAGAACCGGTCAGCCTCCAACTCTCTTGATTACCGATTCCTCAACCGATCCTCCCATCGGTTCAACTGCCTCTCTTACCGATCCCTCCACTCCTCTTATCGATAGGCCTCTTACCGATTCTCAGCCTACCACTCAGCTGTTCACACCTCAAACGGTTACTCCTCTTACCGATGCTCCCTTACCAGCCTCCCAACCGGTTACTCAACCTGCTACTCAAGCCTCTCCTCAACCGGACTCTGTTACCGATGAAGATCCCTTACGGCCAGTTGTGGCTCTTGACTTGGCATATTTTTATGAAGAAATGCTTAAAGGGGTTGCCGATGTAAACCGTGAGCTGGTTAGTTTGTGTGTTAAGTCCAATCAGGAGGAGGAGGATAACAGAGAACAAAGGCTTAACAGCATGCTTAATCGAATGGAAACTGGCTTTGCAATGGCTATTGCAAATTTTGTGGAGCATTTGAACAAAAAGGATGCCGTCAATAATGATCTTCAGCAACAACTTGATAAGGCTCACTGGACAAACAAAGCGCTTTGTGAAGAACAACTATCCGGTAAGCCATTGTGGACTGATCAATTGAGGAACTTAAACGGTCAGCAGAAGCCCTTAGCAGTTGTCAGCAGAAGAATCGTGAGCTAGAAATGGAGTTGGCTAAAGTTAAAGCCAAAAATGAGGTGCTTTTGAAGGTTCGTGAAGATAGGAAGAAAAGAAAAAGAGAAGAGAAAGAGAAGAAGAAGGAGAAGAGATCATCCAAGAAAGCCAAATCCTCTGACCCTGTGACATCGGCTACTCCTACCTCTAATGCTGCTCATTCACCGGTTAAAGACTCAGCAAATCCTCCAGCTGATCCTCCAGCCGACGCAGCTTGAGAATGTAACCGATGAAATATTGTCTTTCTTATCTCAGTCACCGGTCTGCAACCTAATGAGAATCTCTTATCCTTAAACTTTGTGTTTTGTTGAATTTCTTTTGTTTTTTTAATCATTTTGAATGTTCCAAATGCTAATAACTGTTTCATTTTCCAGGTCTCATTCAAAATCTCTTTCTAGTTTCATTTTGAAGTTTCCTTTAAGCTTTCACTTTGTTTGTAAGCTTACTTAGGTAGCATCAAGTTGTCATTTGACTTAGGGGATGATATGCCTAATAGACAAATTATTTATCATTCTTTTACTAAGTCAAAAAGATGCTAGCCTAGGGTGATTGGACTTAAGCAATTAGGAGGAGATTGTTAGTCAAATATATGTTTAGATTTAGAATTGCTTAATCCCAATCATAACAAGCATTAATGTGGACCCCTAATTTAATTAGATCAAATAGAATTTTTCTATGTATGATAGGTTCCCTTAGTGCATGTGCCAGTGTTTTTATTATGTAATTTTCTCAAGCTTTGAAGACTTGAAGGCCAGAGAATTTCCATCAGCATGTGAGTTACTTGTTGAAGCTGCCTTACCGGTTGACCACTCTAACCGGTATTCATGCCTTACCGGCCACCTTACCTAGCCGATATCTCCCTTGCCGGTTATATCCTTCCCCTTAACAGTTAAGGCTTACTCATCAAGCTTCCTCCAGTTAGCAGCTAGCCGATGCATTAAATGCTCCCAACTGCCCAACCATCAACTTTAGCTAAAGTTGGTAAAGCAATCATGCTGACATGACATATCTGCAACAAATCAGTACCTTCTTAGAGCATGTCAAAGTAACCAGTACTCACAGCGCCCCAACTCTCTATGGAAATCCTCTATATCCAATCTCAGGCATTTAATGCAAGGATACTCTCATTTAATGCCTGCCAGTCCAAGTCATCATTACAACCTCTTCAAAGACAACGGCTCCTTTTCAAAGTTCACTATAAATAGTTTCCCCGGAGCATTGAAGAGGTTTGGTGCATTTATGATTCTTGAGAGTGAGCTGCTTGGAACTACCAACCTGCTAATTCCTTAGTTCAAAGCATTCAAAGCAAGTCCCTTTATTCACTAGACATCTCTGTAGGACTTAAACACTGAGCACCTCAATCAATTCTGTAGTGTTCCTTCATTAGACTATTTATGGAACACATTGATTGATTCACACACAACACCCTAGAGAAATCAGCTCAACTTGTGAGCACATCTCTAGAAAACACCTGGTCTTTATTGTAGCACGATCCGTTAGTGATCACCTTTATTTTGGCAGCCTGCAATCATTGGCTTGCAACTTGTAATAGGTAGGATCCATTAATATAGTAGTGCACTTTCACAAATCCAAGTTCTGACCAAACTTGGTAGAGGACTGTGAATGTGTGCCCCAAAATTTTTGTTTATTGGAATTCACGCGAGTTTGAAGACATCCGAGTTATTTGAAAAACGGAGTCGCCACGCCATTTTGATTACCTCAAAACTTTGAAAAAAAGGTTTTATGGGTTCGGAGGTTAAGTTACCCCTTGGGAAGAACGTTTGGCGTTCACCCAAAGTGCCTTGCCGGAGCAAGTCTCCCTAGATTTCATTAATCGTGTTTGCTTGCGTGCTTTCTTTGTGTGCATGTGTTTAAAGATAAGGGGGGGGAATGTCCCAAGTTATCTTCCGGACGTACAAACCATTTGTTGGTTGTCGCTCGGGATTCCTTGGAATTTATGTATTTGGGATTATGATCCCGTCCTCATCTTATGACTTATGATCATCGCATTTTAAACCTCGGGACCCTCGGGACTTGCGTGATCGAGAGAATGACTCTCTTTTGGGTCAAAGATGAGGTTCTTTAGGAAGGAATGTCCTTAGCCCATCAATCCTACGCTTTAAGACGGTCGAGCTCGTATAGAGGCTTCATACTCATTCTTAAGCGATAATTGGAGATATAGGGTTCAAGGTTATCCTTTTCCTAAAGAAATCATGAACCTTTAATGGAAGGAACGATGCAAAGATGAGAACTTTTACACGGTCCGTTCCAAGGTTAGGGGAAAAGGGAAATGCATGATAAAAATGACTCTTTAATGAAAAGATGACATTTTGGTTATAGCAAATGATGCTTGTTGATTGAAAGAAATGATCTTTATGCAAATGATGCATAAAGATAGCATTTTTATGAAAATGATGCATTAGAAAAGGGGTTTTGATGCAAAGGATGCATTTTTATTGAAAAAGATTTGATCTTTATATGCAAATGATGCATAAAAGATAACATTTTTATTGGAAAATAGGGATTTTAGGTGCAAAGGATGCACCTTTATGAAAAAGACTACATTTTTATGACAAATGAGGTCTTAATGCATGCAAAAAAGGGAAGGGGATGATAAAGATGTGATCTTTAAGCTACGAGTCCCAAGCAAGATATATGAATGCAATGAGCAAGTATATCAATTAAAATGCAAGGTTAGGGCGTGCGAGGTTACCAATGACTTCCTTTGCTTCTCGGGACGGAGCTAGGAGGAGAGGTCGATCTTTGGTCTTCTTGAGGAGGAGGGATGTAGCTTCTTGGCCTTCCTTCTTCTTCTTCTTGAATTCAGCGGTTTCTTCACGTATTTCAGAGTGTATTGTGTATTTTCTCATATATTGTGTGTGTTGAAATGGGTAGAGGAGGGCTCTATTTATAGGCGATCTGGATAAGGCTAATGAAGCTGGCCGTGCGGCTGCGAGGCCCTTCGCAAATGAGGCCGTGCGGTCTTATCCATTGTGACTCGGCATTCTAGAACCATGCAAGGTGGCATTATTCTAGAACCTTCTCCTAATTAAGAAAAACGTGTTTTCTTAATTAGGAAGGCTCCTACGGCCCTAATTTTAATTTGGGGCTGCTCAGGACATTTCCGGAACACTAGGAAGGTCAGGGAATTACCGGGAAATTTACCGAAATGTCGGGAAAATTAAGGAAGGCATGAGCGGATTTGGGTACTTACAGAAGCCCCTCGGCAACGTCACTTGCAAGGCGAGTGGGGTTGTCGATAGAAAAGGATCCGATCGGCGAATGCCGAGACGGATTGGGAGACCAAGGTGGTCGAGTGGGTGAACCTTTTGGAAGGCTACCTACGTATCCGGAGGAATCAAGCCGGGTCGTAGTTCGGGATTAGGATCCATTTGGGGAAGGAAGAAGAGAAGCGGTCTCTTGCGGGAAAAGAAGAGAAAATGACCTAGGAGGTCAAGCAATTGATCCTCTTTGGGGATATGCTAGGAGTGACCCGAGGTGGTCGAATATTTGAACTTTTATGAGGGCGCTTTATCAGCGAGGAGTGACAAAGAAACAGGGTGACCAAAGTGGTCGAATGGCTGGACCTTTTATAAAAGGCTACCTACGTATCCCGGAGGAATCAAGCCAGGTCGTAGTTCAAGCATCACTAGATAGTTAGGAACGATGTCTAGGATCCTTGAGATTTTGACAATTCGGAGGTTGTCACCTGATGAAGCTAGAGCTTATGGCGCTATCTCTTTATGACGGAGATAGAGGTAACTTAAGTTGGGAAACTTGAGCGTACGTCACTATTCGCGGATAGTGGTATCACAAGTTGAAATGATTTGGGCATACGTCACTATTCGCGGATAGTGGTAGCACAATTTGAAATGACTTGGGCATACTTCACTATTCGCGGATAGAGGTAGCACAATTTGAAATGACTTGGGCATACTTCACTATTCGCGGATAGAGGTAGCACAAGTTGGAATGACTTGGGCATACTTCACTATTCGCGGATAGAGGTAGCACAAGTTGAAATGACTTGGGCATACTTCACTATTCGCGGATAGAGGTAGCACAAGTTGGAATGACTTGGGCATACTTCACTATTCGCGGATAGAGGTAGCACAAGTTGGAATGACTTGGGCATACTTCATATTCGCGGATAGAGGTAGCACAAGTTGGAATGACTTGGGCATACTTCACTATTCGCGGATAGAGGTAGCACAAGTTGGAATGACTTGGGCATACTTCACTATTCGCGGATAGAGGTAGCACAAGTTGAAATGACTTGGACATACTTCACTATTCGCGGATAGAGGTAGCACAAGTTTAGAGTTCTGACAATTCGGAGGTTGCCACTAGTGTTATCCCGTTATAACGCGGGAATTCACGGAGGTGACCGGGAATAGAGCTTGATTGCTTTACGAGATGAGAGATATTTTACGAAAAGATGTTATCTTGGTTAAAAGATAACGGAAATTGCATGCCCAGTGGAAGGTCCGGGCGGGATTGTAATTTCTGCTCAGAGCGAATGAGGCCGCCCGGCATGAGATGGAGAAAAAGAAGCCGTACGGCTAGAGACCTGTTTTTTCCAGATTATTTAAAATCAGGTTTTGAACGGGCATTGGGCACTTGTTGCCGCCCACTTCAGCCGAGAGAGAGAAGAGAGAGAGAGAATTTCGAAATTCTTCAACCCCTTTTTGCTTCCCTTTGATTTGAGATGGATCCGGAGGGCAATCCCATACCGAGGCAAGCAAGGAGAAGCATCTCGGCGGCCGCGAGAAGGAGGAGAAAGGAACTCGTTCGGACGGAGAGGAAGTATGACTTCCTTACGCCTCCATCGGAGCTTTACCCGGGGAGAAGGGAGCACAAATCGACGAACCCGCGATCGGTTGGGGTAAGCATTCTCATTTTGCTCAAATCCGATGATTTTGCTTGATTTTTGAATGATTTAGGGCTTGACCCGAATTATAGGATTTTGAATGATTTTTTGAATGATTTTGAGATGCATGAACAACCCATGAGGCTAAGAATGTGCAATGTGCAACTTGTTTGATGAAAATTATGAGAATGACTCACTTTTTTCTCGCAAAATGAAGTAAGAATGAGAATTTTTTTTCAAAATATGAGACGGAGTTTTTGCCTTGTGCTAGAACTAGGTCAAAAATTCTGATTTTCAATGAGAAAACATGATTTTGAAAATGATTCATGCATGCCATTTTTTTTTTGAAAGAATAATGCTTATGTGCAAAAAATTGTGATTTTGTGCTTTAGGAAAGCAATGACGCGTTTCAAGTGATGAAAGACACGTTTTTGATGCAAAAGATATGCTAGAAAAACTTTTATGAATGCTTTTCTTTTGAAAATATGTGCACTTTTGAATATATGCATGCTTTTAAAATGATATGAAGGACGACGCTTCTTTTGATGTGCTTGTCTACAGGAGAACAAGTCTAGAGGACCGTCGGAGATTGCAGTTAAGCTTTGGCAGAGGATGCCGGATTTTGAGAAGAATGGGGCAAATCCCAAGCAGCTGGTGAGGGCTACCGGCCTGAATGCATTTGTAGAGGCCATCGGCAGGGGTGTTCACATTACTTCTAAAAGCAAGGGCTTAGTCCAGGCCCTTTACGAGTTACGGTGGGACAGTACACATAGCTTTCACCTGGTGAGAGGCGACAGTGACTCCTGCCGATTTCACGGCTATTGCGGCCTACGAGTTCACCGGGAGGCCCGTGACTTGGAGAGACCATATTGCGGCCCGAGGAGTTCCGAGGCTTTGGTAGGGTTTGAGCGATTCCCAAGGGCAGGGATGGAGACACGGAACGTCGAGGTGGCAATTCGAGACTTGCATGCGAATTTTCTTTGCTAATGAGGTGGCCCCTTGACCAGGTGGCTAGAGCATTCATATGGTTGATGCTATCGGTCACCATTTTGCTAATGCAGGACGCGGCCATGACTTGCCTCCTCGACTCTTTGGAGGATGTTGATGGGATAGGGACGGTCTCTTGGGGAGAGGCCGGATTGGCGGAGCTCTACTTCTCTTTGGACATGTACGGTCGGAACAAAGGTTTGCTTCCATGGGTACTTCTCATTGCCCTTGAGGTAGTCTCCTTTTTCTTTTCTCTTTTCCTGTCTTGAGACTTTTATAAGAGAGAAAATGACCTTTTGATGTTTTGAACATGCGGGCTGGTTTTGCGAGGTGATCGGGTTCTTCCCTTGGAACCCGGCCAGTGATGTCACCATCTTCCCTGCTATGGTTATTTGGAGGAGATGCGAGAGATAAATTCACGGGAAGACCCGGATTACCTTCGACTACAAAATGGTGAGGCCGGTCATCAACGGGGATGGGCACGATGGAGTGGACTTCTACCCCTGGGGGCGAGTATCCGAGAGATTTTCTTTGGGGAGATGCCATCGAGGTGACGAGGCGAGAGGAGGTGGCTCACGGGGCGACATGTGATGTCATTTACTTGGGGACCGCTTCTCGAGCGGCATGGCCATGTCCCTCCATTGGACGCCATTACTCCTCGGGATCCTCCCGGCCACGGATCTTGCGGCCCGGGGATTGGCCGAGAGGATGAGATAGCGAGGTACCGGGCGAGGCGTGGGCTGCGGAGGAGTATTTTGATATGGGTACCCCCTACGCTGTGTTTGTGGAACGGCGCTGAGGACGCCACGAAGCTAGTGAAGGCGGCGGTCACTCGGGGATATGGGGAGGATGAGCCTCTTGACCCGCCGATCCCTCACCTGCACATCTGCCCCTATGTGGTCCATTGGAGTGCCGAGGAGGATGAGGATACTGTCCCCGATGCTAGGGAGCCTCAGTACACCTTGCCACCTGATAGCACTGTAAGTGTACTCTTAGGGTCTTATTCCCTTTTTAGCTTTCAGATTTTCTGCTTTTGCAATTTTCTGAGATTTTCTGAGATTTTTCTCTTCCTTTTCTCAGGTTCCAGCTCGTACTTACGATAGGCTGGTCAGGCAGAATAGGGGCTGGAAGGACATGTGCCGGTCTCTTCTGAGGAAGCTGGCCTGCGCTTCGAAGGCGGCAGCGGATGCACAGGAGCCTGGGCGCAAGAGACGGCACGTCGGGGGCACAGCGTCTACCTCATCGGCCTCGGAGTACTCTTCCAGTGCCGTGCCTCGAGGGCGGGGACCCAACGCTGACATTCTGGAGCAGCTGGCTGAGTACGGGCACGATAATGTCCATTTGTCTGACGTGAGCGACCAGGAGGACTTGATGAGGGAGGCTAGCATTTATGAGCTGAGCAGCGATGAGGAGGAAGAAGAATCGGAGGCCTAAGAGGTCTCTAGAATAGATTTGGAACGAAAACAAACAATGAACAATTTTTATGCACACTTTGTTTATTTTTTGCTTTATTTGGGCGCCGATGGGGCGAAAACATTGTATTTATGTTTTATTTGCTTTTCTAATTCATGCTTTTTCAATTTGCATATTATCTGAGCCTTGGGGCGACTTTTTTGCTTGGAATTGGGGCTGAAACTGGGCCAAAATGATTTATAATGGTGTATAAATGCTTGAATGGCTTCTGGATATGTTTCTGTACAGGTTTTGGTTGAAAAAGTGGGGTGAAAACTCCAGCAGGCAGCAACTTTGGTTCTTTGCGCAGAATTTTGCGAGAGGGCTAATGTAGCCGTGCGCATGGCCTTGATGGCAAATGAAGCCGTGCGGCTTACGGTTACTGTCTGAACTGGTTATTTTCTGAATAAAAGCAAGGCTTGGCCATTTCATTTCATTTTCACTCTAGACTTGTCCCAATTGTTCCCAGAGCATATTTTGGACCTAAAAGCACCATCTTTGAACACTTTGCGATGGAGAAGCCCGTCAGATTGCAAAGGGGGAAGCGAGACCATTTTCTATCCGGTCTTCAATCTTGGGCGAGACATAACTTCCAAAATCACAAGGGACTGCTTGATTCTTCCTTCAAGATCAAGTCTTTATGGCATTTGAGGGATCTCCCGCCCGATTGGGACCTGTTGAGAGCCGCAGCAAAGTTCTAGGACGTCCGGAGACATGTTTACTGCTTCTCTTACAACGAAATTGTCCCAACGCACGAAGACTTCAGAGCCTTGATTGGGGGTCCCGAGACTGAGGCTATATCTATTCCGCTGATCGGAGACGTGCCGGTGACGGTAAAGCTTGCATCTTTTCTGCAGATTCCTTTGGGAGAGGCTGAGAGGATGATGGTAGCCCCGGATAGGATTGACCTTTCTGATATCCCGGGCAGGTTTGGGTCTCCAGATATGGCTGCGACCACGGTGGCTATGGATGCTTTCATTCTCTGCGTATTCTCTGTTTTGTTCACTGCTGAGTCTGTGGGGATCTGTCATAGTGGCCTCTTGGACATGGTCAGAGACTGCAGGGCTGGGAAGGATATTGTCCCGCTGGTTTTGGGAGAGACATTTCATGGGATCGATAGGATGGCTCGGGGAGACCGTTTCATGAGGTCCGGGAGTCCGGCTATGTTGACTCTGTGGCTACAGGAGAGGCTCGGGGCTTTGCCTGGGGCTTTGCCGACTCAGTGCCCTTGGGTGATTTCTCGGAGAGGTGCACCTAGGCAGCAGGAACAGGGTAGCTGGGAGCTGATGATGGCTAGGCTATCCACTTCGGACATCCGTTGGTGGATACCACACTGGAGGTTGCAGACCAGGAGGATATTTCAGGAGTCTTATGCTGTGAGGGTTCCAGGATTCTGCTGGTCGTCCTTCTACATACCCTGCTTGGTATCCAGGCAGTTTGGGGCTTTACAGGAGCCATTGAGTGATTGGGAGGACATCCGGACCATGGAGGTGGTGTCATTGGATATGAGAGATCCAGCCAGCTTCTCTTTCTTCTCGAGGGCTTGGACACATACTGCTTTCCCACCCAGGGCTATCTTCAGGAGCAGGAAGAGCACCATCTTGACCCTTTGTCTACTTGGGTAGTACGAGAGGGAGATGGGAGCGACTCAGGCTATCTTGGAGGATAGACGTCGAGCTTTATTGGGAGCTGACTGTGACTCGAGTAGGACTCTGAGGGAGACTGAGGCTAAGGCGAGTTGCCATAACCAATCAGGTGACTTGGTCAGAGATATGGAGGCTCGGTACAAGAGATTGTCCGAGGTCGCTCCTTTGACTGAGGCTCAGAGGGAGGAGGTGCGGACTCGTGCTCGGATAGAGAGAGCGCTTATTGACACGGGGTTGGTAGAGGCTCCAGCGAGGATACCAGAGATCGGGATGAGGGATACCGACATTATTGAGAAGAAAAGGAAGAAGACTCGACGAGGCCGAGGAAAAGGGAAGAAGACTGAAGAAGACTCAGCGAATGACGACTGACAAGTCTTTTCTCAAGATCCTCTTATTGCCATTTGCAAACACATTAGTTTATTTAGGCATTTTATTGTATTTTAGATCTTTTTAGCAGGTTAGCAGAGTTAAGAGGTAGACCGTGCTTGAACTCATCAAGAAGTTTTTAACTTGTAATGAACAAGGCATATTGTGAGGACCCCGACCCGGAACCTACACGTGTCCCGAGTTGGAGCGTCCTCAAACTAACCCAAAAACACTAAACTTTTAAAACTTTACTTTGACTTTCAAACATAAACATTAATGATATAACATTTCAAAAGAACTCCACTCAACTCCACATTGGAGGAGGAGTTAACTAACTTTAAAAACGGTTAACTGTTTAGTTACAAAAGATTTAAGGTTATGACGTAGAGTTTAAAGTTTATAATTACAAACTCCAAGAATGGAATTACCAAAATACAATTTATACGTCACCCTATACATACCCCGACAAAACCCAAAAGATTACTCCAAACTCCTTCCCGTCCTTACTTAGCCGGTCCGCCTGTCTCGGGATCTAAAACAGTAAAGGGAGAGGGGTGAGAATAAATCTCAGCAAGCTATTATGGATGCAGCAATATGCCAAATAAATGCAACATATAACAGGTCGCACATAACACATTGGGAAAGCCATAAACACATTCCATTACCTTGGTTTACCTTTTCCCGTCGAACAAGTAGTCGTACAACATTGGGTATAATAATACTCCAATTACGGTGAAATTTGCTAAGCAATACTCACGTCTTATAAGACCCGTTTTCCAGGGAACCATATAAGACAGTAGCAACTCTGTAAGGCTTTTGGCTCAATACAGACGCTATACCCCAACCTGTGGCCACAGGAGGGGACGGTCACAGATATAACATAATCCGATCACATTAGGTCACACTTCCATAATTGATCGTATTCTGTTATACCCCCAACGTCAGCTGACTCACACATAATCAAGCACATAATAGATACTTGAATAAAATCCACAAAAAGGGATAACAACATATCAACATGGTAAACTATACTCATGTCCAACCAATATCATAGTGAAGCACTTATTCAATACACTATGCAATAGAAACAATGTATATGAACTCAATGTAAGGCAAGGAAGTAGCATAAATCCATCCTACAAAGTCATTATACAATAATACATAGCCTCTTGAAAGGTCTAAGGGAAATCTACCAAGTTGGGATCATAATTGTTTAGTTACTAAACTAGTTTATCTAACGTTTTCCAAGCAACATTTAAGGTACTTCCGCTATTCCATTTTAATCACTTAGAACGTCATTGTGAAGCCAAAGTATTCTACTTTAATCTAGGTTAAAAGGATTTCATTATGGTTCGAGTTTGATTAGGTTTGAATAGCTATAAAGTTGAGGTGAGAAAATCTGGCCAGGGGACGACTCGTCCCCCAGGGCACGACTCGTCCCCACTTTACCCCCCACTGAACCTGGCGTCCCCCTTTAGGTCACGACTTCCCTTCGTCCAAGGGACGACTCGTCCCTCGGCCCAGAATTTGCACAAACAGCAGTAACAACAACAATGGCTCTAAAATCCCAAGATTCCAACCAAATGCATCCTAAGTTATGAACCTAAAGGGGCATTTCCAACTTGGGTAACTTTAATCTACTCCTTTAACTCCATGAAATCAAGTCTTAAACCTAGATCCATTCAACTTCCATAACTCACAATATTTCTACAAACCCAACAAGGTTCTAAATCAACACATTCAACTCCCAATAGTTTTCCCAAGCAAGAAATCACCAACATAAGAACAAGAACCACAAGAAATATTCATGAGCATTCATGAGAAGAGAAGTCATAACAACTTACTTGGATTTTAGAAGGGAAGATTGATCTTGATAGGTTCCTCTAGGAGATTTAACTTCAAAGATGATCTTAGACTTGATTTTTGATGAAGGAAAATCTTGACTTCAAAGCTTCATGCTTGGGCTTCCATGGGAGTCCTCTAGTTTTTCTCTAGGTTGAAGATGAGTAGTGAGTGAGGGAGGAAGGGGGGGAAGGGAGTAAGAGAGTTGAGGTGGGTGTGACACTTGGCACAAGGAGGGGAGGGCAAGACAATTGGCCCCTCCTAAAATATCTAGCAAGAAGGCTTCATCTTTAATTTAAATTTAAACTTAACCCAAATTCATCCTACTCACTCAATTAACCTTCTCCCACACTTATCTATTTAATAAATTCCCACTTTTTATTATTTCCCTTAGTTTCTTTATTTAATGTCCAATAAATTCTTATAAGCTCCTAAATTTACTTTTCACCCAACTTATTCTAATTTAAGAATTTTAAGATATAATTGAACATATAAAGATAACATAAATATTAAAAGCATATAATTTAATATTTAAAATGAGTGCCTAGGGTTGGGGTCGTCACACTCACTCCCCCTTAAAGAAAATTCGACCCGAATTTTAAAAGAAAACTTACTTGAAATTTCAAACAACCACGGGTATTTTGCTCTCATCTCCGACTCTAGCTCCCACGTCGCTTCCTCTACGGTGTGGTTCTTCCAAAGGACCTTCACTATAGGGATACTCTTAGACCTCAACTCCTTAGTTTGGAACTCTAGGACTCTCAAGGGTTCCTCAACATAAGACATGTCCGCTTGGACATCATCGGGAGGAGAACTCAAGATGTGGGAAGGATCATGACAATACTTCCTCAACATCGAAACATGGAAAACGTCATGAAGTAAGGAAAAGACGGAGGCAACGCTAACCGATAAGCCAAATCCCCAATCTTCTCTAGAATTTCAAACGGACCAACGAACCTCGGAGACAATTTACCCTTATTACCAAACCTCTTGATTCCCGTCCTCGGAGAGACCTTCAAGAACACAAAGTCACCAACCCGAAATGATAAATCCCGTCTTCTATTGTCGGCGTAGCTTTTCTGTCGACTCTGAGCTGTCTTCAACCTATCTCGAATCACCTTGATCTTCTCCGTAGAATCTCGAACCAAATCCGGGCCCCAAAGTCTCGCTTCACCAACCTCGTCCCAACACATCGGAGATCGACACTTCCTACCATACAAAGCTTCATACGGAGCCATCTCAATACTGGACTGATAACTGTTATTGTAAGCAAACTCCACTAAAGGTAAATGATCCTCCCAAGATAACTGGAAATCCATCACACAAGCCCGTAACATATCCTCAAGTATCTGAATAGTTCTTTCGGACTGACCATCGGTTTGAGGATGAAACGCGGTACTAAAACACAACTTAGAACCCAAGGCTTCATGCAATGCTCTCCAAAATCTAGATGTAAATCTCGGATCTCTGTCGGACACAATACTAACCGGAACCCCGTGTAGTCTAACAATCTCTTTCATATACAACTGAGCTAACTTCTCTAACGAAAACTTGGTTGATACCGGAAGAAAATGAGCCGACTTTGTCAATCTATCCACAATAACCCAAATAGCATCCATCTTCTTCGCGGTGAGAGGCAAACCCGAAACAAAATCCATCGAAATTCCTTCCCATTTCCATTCCGGAATATCCAATGGTTGAAGTAGTCCCGCCGGTCTTTGATGTTCTGCCTTAATCTGTTGACACGTCAAACACTTAGATACATAATCCGCTATTTCCCTTTTCATTCCATTCCACCAATATCCACGCTTCAAGTCTTGATACATTTTGGTACTCCCCGGATGAATCGCAAACTTGGACTTATGGCCATCCTCTAAAACACGCTTCTTGATTTCCGGCGATGACGGAACGCAAATTCTCCCTTGGAAAGTTAAAATCCCATCTCGATTCAAAGCAAAATCCCCGGTTTTTCCCTCTTGCACTTGGTCTAATATCTTCTTCAATTCCGGATCTTCTTGTTGAGCTTCCTTCAAATCACCATACAATGTCGGAACGGCTCGAACATTCGCAACTATCACTTCACTCTTCAACTCCCGAGAACTCAAGGCTGTCACATACGCCTTTCGGCTAATCGCATCGGCCACCACATTGGCCTTCCCCGGATGATAGGATATGACACAATCAAAATCCTTCAAAAACTCTAACCATCTTCTTTGCCGGTTGTTCAACTCCTTTTGGGTAAATAGGTACTTCAAACTCTTATGATCGGTGAAAATCTCGAATTTCGCTCCGTAAAGATAATGCTTCCACTTATGCAACGCAAATACAATCGCCGCCAATTCCATATCATGAGTAGGATAATTCTGTTCCGCCGGTGATAACTTCCTAGAGGCATACGCAATAACCTTTCCATCTTGCATTAACACACATCCCAAACCCGCCTTCGAGGCATCACTATAGATCACAAAATTCTCACAACCATTCGGAAGGGTAAGAACCGGAGCCGTCGTCAACCTCTTCTTCAATTCATCAAAACTTGCTTCACACTTGGAATCCCATACAAACGGTACATCCTTCCGAGTCAACCTAGTCAACGGAGTCGCTATCCGAGAAAACCCTTCAATGAACCTCCGATAATATCCCGCCAGACCAAGAAAACTACGGACCTCGGTCACAGTCGAAGGTTGCTTCCAATTAACCACGGCTTCAATCTTTGAAGGATCAACGGAAATTCCCGAACTCGACACAACATGCCCCAAGAAAGAAATCTGCTCAAGCCAAAACTCGCACTTACTGAACTTGGCGTACAACTGCTTCTCACGAAGAACGGACAAGACAATCCTCAAATGATTCTCATGCTCTTCCCGGGACTTAGAATACACAAGAATATCATCAATAAAGACCACCACAAAACTATCGAGAAAAGGCTTGAAGACACGGTTCATCATATCCATAAACACGGCTGGAGCATTAGTCAACCCAAACGGCATCACCACAAACTCATAATGACCATATCTAGTTCGGAAAGCTGTCTTAGCAATATCATCCGGTCTAATCTTCAACTGATGGTATCCGCTTCTCAAATCAAGCTTTGAGTAGATAACGGAACCTTGGAGTTGGTCAAACAAATCATCTATATGAGGAAGAGGATACTTATTCTTAATGGTGGCTTGGTTCAACAAACGATAGTCAATGCACAATCGTAAGGTACCATCCTTCTTCCTAACAAACAAGACCGGTGCTCCCCACGGAGACACACTAGGACGAATAAAACCTCGGTCTAACAATTCTTGCAATTGGACCTTCAACTCTTTTAACTCGGCCGGAGCCATTCTATAGGGTGCTTTAGAGATAGGAGCGGTACCGGGTACTAAGTCAATACAAAACTCTATCTCACGATCCGGAGGCATAGAGTACTCACTAGAGAACACATCACTAAATTCATTCACAACCGGAACATGAGCTAACTCGGGAGACTTCTTATTGGAATCTACCACATAAGCTAAGTAACCCGTACACCCTTAGATAGCATCTTTCTAGCTTTTAAGGCGAAATAACATGTAACCCGAACATAGATTTATCGGCATCAAATATAAATGTAGGCACATCGTGCATAGCAAATGAGACTCGCTTCCTACGACAGCCTACCAAAGCATGGCACCGACTCAACCAATCCATACCAAGGATCACATCAAAATCACGGATTGGTAACTCGACCAAATCCACCGGCAATACATGCCCACATATAGTCACATCACATCCACGATATATCAAAGAAGATTCAAGGCTCTCTCCCATAGGAGTAGAGACCTCTAACACATAAGGCATAGATTCGGGCAAGATATGCAATGAGAATGCAAAATGAGACGCCACAAATGAATGGGAAGACCGGGATCTATAAGAATGCGGGCCTTAACTCCTGAGACAGGAACTATACCTCTAATGACGGCATTAGGATCGACCTCCTCGACCCAAAGCAAACACACGACCTTGGACTTTATCCTTAGGTTTCCCATCAACATCTCTCTTCACACCACTACCTTGACCCCGAATCCGGTACTGCCGTCGCTTGCTTATTCTGTAATCTTGGGACAATTCCTCCCGAAATGGCCCGGCGATCCACACTCCAAACACTTGCCTTGTTTGCTCCAACATTTGTCTTCGGAATGCCCTATCCGCTTGCAAAACCCACATGTTGTCCCAAACTGATCGGAAGTCGCACGATTTGCCGGAGCCGCCACATGACCTCCTCGATTCGCTCCCGGGTGAAAGTCCTCTGGCTGCACTCTATTCTGTCCCGATCCTTGACCCCGAAATCTGTTCTGTTTCCTCCTTCATTCTTACCACGATGCTCCTCTATGTCGTTCTCAATCCGGTACGCCATATTCACCGCCGCTTGAAATTGGCGAAGTTATGCGTCAACAACCGCTTCCGAAACTCAACTCTTAAACCTTTCACAAACCGGTAAACTCGCCTCTCTTCATCCGCACCAAATGAGGACAATATCGGGCCAATTTCATGAACTTTGAATACTGAGCTACTGTCATGGTTCCTTGCTCCAGTTTCAGAAACTCGCCTTCTTTCTTGTCTCTAGTAACCATCGGCACAAAGTGATCTCGGAACTTGAGCGTGAAGTTCTCCCACGTCTGCGGTGTCAAATCTCGGTCCCAACCATCCTTTACCACTTGCCACCAATGCTCCGCTGGTCCTTCCAATTTGAAGACGGCGCATCTCACCTTCTCCGCATCCGTACTCTCCATAGCTGCGAAAATCTTGTTCATAGCCTCAAGCCACCTCTCAGCCTTCACCGGATCCGGATCTCCGTTGAAGCTAGGAGGAGACATCTTCACGAACTTCTCCAAACCATGTTGCCCTTGTCTGCCTAGATTCTGATTCAAATTCTGATTCTGAGTTGCCATATGCTGAAGGAACCCTCGGAACATGTCCATCATCTCGGCGTTCGGATTACCAACACCACCCAAACCCAGATTCGGATCACCTTCATTTCCCGCCATTACAACAAACTCCTGCATTAAACACTCGACGTCAGTTACCACACACTCTCACTCAGCTAGACTCTACCCAAGAATTCTAACCGAGCTCTGATACCAACTGTGAGGACCCCGACCCGGAACCTACACGTGTCCCGAGTTGGAGCGTCCTCAAACTAACCCAAAAACACTAAACTTTTAAAACTTTACTTTGACTTTCAAACATAAACATTAATGATATAACATTTCAAAAGAACTCCACTCAACTCCACATTGGAGGAGGAGTTAACTAACTTTAAAAACGGTTAACTGTTTAGTTACAAAAGATTTAAGGTTATGACGTAGAGTTTAAAGTTTATAATTACAAACTCCAAGAATGGAATTACCAAAATACAATTTATACGTCACCCTATACATACCCCGACAAAACCCAAAAGATTACTCCAAACTCCTTCCCGTCCTTACTTAGCCGGTCCGCCTGTCTCGGGATCTAAAACAGTAAAGGGAGAGGGGTGAGAATAAATCTCAGCAAGCTATTATGGATGCAGCAATATGCCAAATAAATGCAACATATAACAAGTCGCACATAACACATTGGGAAAGCTATAAACACATTCCATTACCTTGGTTTACCTTTTCCCGTCTGAACAGTAGTCGTACAACATTGGGTATAATAATACTCCAATTACAGTGAGCTGCTTAAGCAATACTCACGTCTTATAAGACCCGTTTTTCAGGGAACCATATAAGACAGTAGCAACTCTGTAAGGCTTTTGGCTCAATACAGACGCTATACCCCAACCTGTGGCCACAGGAGGGGACGGTCACAGATATAACATAATCCGATCACATTAGGTCACACTTCCATAATTGATCGTATTCTGTTATACCCCCAACGTCAGCTGACTCACACATAATCAAGCACATAATAGATACTTGAATAAAATCCACAAAAAGGGATAACAACATATCAACATGGTAAACTATACTCATGTCCAACCAATATCATAGTGAAGCACTTATTCAATACACTATGCAATAGAAACAATGTATATGAACTCAATGTAAGGCAAGGAAGTAGCAT
The DNA here is from genome assembly GCA_022495995.1 of Adenophora triphylla var. japonica. Classification (NCBI taxonomy): domain Eukaryota; kingdom Viridiplantae; phylum Streptophyta; class Magnoliopsida; order Asterales; family Campanulaceae; genus Adenophora; species Adenophora triphylla. The sequence continues at coordinate 517,850 of JAFEMH010000335.1, forward strand.
AAATCCATCCTACAAAGTCATTATACAATAATACATAGCCTCTTGAAAGGTCTAAGGAAATCTACCAAGTTGGGATCATAATTGTTTAGTTACTAAACTAGTTTATCTAACGTTTTCCAAGCAACATTTAAGGTACTTCCGCTATTCCATTTTAATCACTTAGAACGTCATTGTGAAGCCAAAGTATTCTACTTTAATCTAGGTTAAAAGGATTTCATTATGGTTCGAGTTTGATTAGGTTTGAATAGCTATAAAGTTGAGGTGAGAAAATCTGGCCAGGGGACGACTCGTCCCCCGTGGCACGACTCGTCCCCACTTTACCCCACCGAACTGGCGTCCCCCTTTAGGTCACGACTTCCCTTCGTCCAAGGGACGACTCGTCCCTCGGCCCGGGAATTTGCACAAACAAAGAAGAATAACAACAATGGCTCTAAAATCCCAAGATTCCAACCAAATGCATCCTAAGTTATGAACCTAAAGGGGCATTTCCAACTTGGGTAACTTTAATCTACTCCTTTAACTCCATGAAATCAAGTCTTAAACCTAGATCCATTCAACTTCCATAACTCACAATATTTCTACAAACCCAACAAGGTTCTAAATCAACACATTCAACTCCCAATAGTTTTCCCAAGCAAGAAATCACCAACATAAGAACAAGAACCACAAGAAATATTCATGAGCATTCATGAGAAGAGAAGTCATAACAACTTACTTGGATTTTAGAAGGGAAGATTGATCTTGATAGGTTCCTCTAGGAGATTTAACTTCAAAGATGATCTTAGACTTGATTTTTGATGAAGGAAAATCTTGACTTCAAAGCTTCATGCTTGGGCTTCCATGGGAGTCCTCTAGTTTTTCTCTAGGTTGAAGATGAGTAGTGAGTGAGGAGGAAGGGGGGGAAGGGAGTAAGAGAGTTGAGGTGGGTGTGACACTTGGCACAAGGAGGGGAGGGCAAGACAATTGGCCCCTCCTAAAATATCTAGCAAGAAGGCTTCATCTTTAATTTAAATTTAAACTTAACCCAAATTCATCCTACTCACTCAATTAACCTTCTCCCACACTTATCTATTTAATAAATTCCCACTTTTTATTATTTCCCTTAGTTTCTTTATTTAATGTCCAATAAATTCTTATAAGCTCCTAAATTTACTTTTCACCCAACTTATTCTAATTTAAGAATTTTAAGATATAATTGAACATATAAAGATAACATAAATATTAAAAGCATATAATTTAATATTTAAAATGAGTGCCTAGGGTTGGGGTCGTCACACATATTATCTTAAAAATTAATCAAGACACATTTCATGGAAATTCAAATGTCTTTATTGATTGGGACCCGTTTTATGAAAACTGAAATGCCCTTTACTATTTAGGACGCACTTCATGGAAGCTTAATCGTCCTTTTTATTATTTAGAACGCATTTCATGGAAACTTAATCGTCCTTTTTATTATTTAGGACGCATTTCATGGAAACTTAATCGTCCTTTTTATTATTTAGACCGAACCATATATGGCTGCCTACGTTCCCCTTTTACAAGAAAGGCTAAGGGGCTCAGGTCTTCGTAGTTCATTCTGGTGAACCAATTTTTTATGTGCAGCCCTGTCTTTTGCCTAGACCGCCCTTTTTGGGGTTTTCGGCCCTAGTGGGCATTACTCTTTTTGCACTAAGATTTTTTTTTTTTTTTTTTTCTTTTTTTATATATGTGCAACCCCGTCTTTTGCCTAGACCGCCCTTTTTGGGGTTTTCACTAGCTGGGTATTACTCTTTTTGCCCTTTTTTCTTCTTTTTTTTTTTTATCAGACATAGTATCTTCGGAGTTTATCACCGTTGACCGGGTGGACAAAGGGATTGCCATCCAAGTCTGCAAGCTTCATTGCTCCTCCCGACGTATTTTCTCGCACCACATAAGGGCCGATCCAGACGGGTTCCCATTTTCCCAGGGGTTGTCTCGGTAGGGGCTTTACTTTCAAAGACTAAGTCGCCCTCTTTGATGTCTCTGGCCTTGACCTTTTATCAAACGCTCTGGCCATTCGCCTCTGGTAGGCTCGGGTGTGTTCCATGGCTTTTAGCCTTCTCTCGTCAAGCAGGCTAACTCATCATGCCGGCTGCGCAACCATTCCACTTCATTGACACTTTGTTTTCCGGGAGGACCCTTAATGACGGGATTTCCAACTCCACTGGTAACACTTGCTTCCATCCCGTAAGTTAGGGCAAAAGGAGTTTCTCCTGTGGCCGTTCGACGGACGTTCTGTAGCCCCGCAGTGCTAGGTGCGGCTTTTCGGGCCAATCACGACCACGGGTGGCCATCTTCCCGATGATCCGCTCGAGTGTCTTATTAGCGGCTTCCACGGCTCCATTGGTCTGAGGTCTGTACGGGGACGACTTGTGGCGAGTAACTCTGAATTCGACGGCGGTCTATTGCAGTCTCCTTCGAAGTGTGACCCATTATCAGAAATGATCTCGTTGGGCACCCCATATCTGCACATCATGTTTTCTTTGATGAACTGGGCCACTTTTCTGGAAGTGAGGACCTTGTAGGACTTGGCCTCTACCCACTTTGTGAAGTAGTCAATGGCTACCAACACGAACTCGTGCCCATTGCTTCCTGCCGGGGATATTTTCCCTATCACGTCAATGCCCCAAGTTGCAAACGGCCAAGGAGTCGTCATGCAGTACAGGTCATGAGGTGGGAGATGGTTGAGGTTGGCAAACCGCTGGCATTTGTCGCAGGTTCGGACGTGTTGAACGCAGTCTGTTTCCATGGAGATCCAGTAGTAACCCATTCTGAGGATCACTTGCATCAGGGCTCTGGCATTCATGTGAGGACCGCAGGGACCATTGTGGACTTCGGTCATCAACTCTCTGGCTCTTTCTTGAGTGACACATAAGAGGAGTGGTCCTTGATACCGCTTCTTGTATAGGTTGCCTCCTAGAATGACATAATGAGAAGCCAACCTTTTCAGGGCTTGTAAGCTCTTGGCTCCGATACCTTCTTTTGGTCTACCTTCTTCGTCTCTGAAAGCTGACTCTCCGTCTTTGAGGAATTGGTAAATCTGATTGTACCAAGGTTCCTTTATAGGCTCAGGTCCCAGGTCCACTTCACAACAGAAAGCTGGGGCTTCTCTTCTACCCACTCTGAAGGGCTTTATGGCTTTTCCCTCGGGGATCTCTACCAATGAGGCTAGAGTAGCTAGGGCATCTGCGAATCTGTTCTTTTCCCTCGGCAAGTAGTGGAAAGTCACTTCTCTGAACTGTCCAGTCAACTCCTCCATATGGGCATGATACCGTTGTAGATTAGGGTCCACAGTCTTCCACTTGTTGGAGACTTGGTTGATGATCAGGGCTGAGTCTCCGTAAACTTCGAGCTCCTTGACATTTCTTTCTAAGGCAGCCTCCAAACCAAAGAATGCGGTGCTTCATACTCGGCGGCATTGTTCGTGGCAGGAAAGTTCAACTTGAGGGCTATGGGGGTATGCTCATCTTTCGGATCGACCAATAGCATTCCTACACCATTTCCTCTTTTGTTAGCGGCTCCGTCAAAGAACAACTGCCATCTATTTTCGTGCTCAACCGCAAAGATCCCTTCATCTCGGAAATTGGGGTTCAGCCCTTTGTCTTCATTACTGGGAAATTCGCCAGTGTGATCTCGGGACAATGCTTGACCCTTGATGGCCTTTCTCTGGTCACATAGTTGATGTCGTATTCTGCCAAGAAGAAGGACCACTTCGCTAAACGCATCGAGAGGGAAGGCTTGTCAAAGATGTACTTGATGGGGTCCATTTTCGAGACCAAGTTCACAGGGTGGGCTTGCATATAATGCTTCAACTTGCCGACTACCCCGCACCCGCTCCCGCACAAGTCTTTTCACATGCCGAGTAATTGAGCTCACTCCCTGTAGCTTCCTACCGACAAAGTAAATGGCATTTTCTACCCGAGAGTCTTTCTTCTCTTGAGCAAGCATAGCCCCAACTGCCGTGTCAGTGACAGTGAGATAGAGCAGAAGAGGCTTCTGTCTATGTGGGGGGCATAGTACCGGGGGATGTACTAAGTATGCCTTGATCTGGTCAAAGGCATCTTGGCATTCTTCGGTCCATTCTGTGTCCACATTCTTCTTCATGAGCTTGAAGATGGGCTCGCACATAGTGGTCAACTGATTGACGAAACGGCTAATGTACTGCAATTTACCCATGAAGCTTTTGACTTCTGTCTGGGTTTGAGGTGGCCTCATATCCATGATAGCTTTGATCTTTCGGGGGTCAACTTCTATACCTCGCTCCGTGACCATGTACCCGAGCACTTTTCCCCTTGTCACTCCGAAGGTGCATTTGGCAGGGTTTAGTCTCATGGAATGCTGTCTCAGCCTCTCAAAGAATTTTCGTAGGTCAACAAAGTGCTGCCCACCTTCTCCTTTGGAGTGGATTATCATGTCGTCTACGTAGACCTCAATCTCCTTGTGGATCATGTCATGAAAAAGTGCGGTCGCTGCCCTTTGGTAAGTAGCCCCAGCATTCTTGAGCCCGAATGGCATTACTGTATAACAGTAGGTTCCCCACGGTGTGGTGAAGGCTGTCTTTTCTTGGTCTTCCTCGGCCATCTTGATCTGGTTGTAGCCTGCAAAACCATCAACGAAGGATTTGACTTCGTAGTTGGCAGTGGAGTCCACCAGGATGTCTATGTTTGGCAGAGGGTAGTCGTCTTTGGGGCTGGCCTTGTTCAGATCTCGGAAATCCACACAGCAGCGCACCTTCCCATTGGCCTTGGTTACGGTCACGATGTTGGACAACCATGTCGGGTATTCAATAACTCTGATGAATCCTACCCGCAGTAGCTTCTCAATTTCTTCTTTGACCTGTAGAGACCATTCCGGCTTGATCTTTCTCAGTTTTTGCTTTACTGGCTTAGCATCTGGTGCTAGAGGGATTCTGTGCTCTACTATCGAACTGTCTAGCCCCGGCATATCTTTGTATGACCATGCAAACACGTCGATGTATTCTCTGAGCAACTCGATTAGTCTGTCCCTTTCAACCCCCTGGAAGAAGCTTCCAATCTGTGTCTCTTTAGGTTCCTCAATAGTACCCAAGTTCACACTTATCAAAATCTCCTCGGCAGCTTGGGCCCGGTTTTCCTCTTTTTCTGAAACCTGCTTAAAGATTTCTTTAATGTATTGTTCGTTTAGTGTGTTTGCATCTTGTTCAAATGATTCATTATTAACTGTTGTTAAGTTTTGAGTTAATTTATCATTTGTTAAGTTGGCAATAAGAGGATAATCAGAAAGATTTGTCATTTCATTCAAGATAAGGGGAAAGATGACATCGATTACATTTTCATAATCCTCGGGCGTGAGGCCTTCGGATGACTCTGAGGACTGGAATTCGAAGATTCCTGACTCAACTGAATAGACAACACTGACTCTGGACCCTACACTACTTATTGACTCGAGGGGGACTTGACAAGGGTTGGACCGGGATCTCACTCCTTCTTGCTGTTGCCCTGGGAAGTAGCAGTCTTGCCAGCGTTCTTCAGAAAGTCGGAGACTTCGAACTGATCAAAAGCTTGCCGGAAATCATTAACAGGCCGGTACTGTGGAAAGATGGTGAGGGGAACTAAAGTAACTTGTTGCAATCTTCCAGCTAGCTCTTCCGTAGACTCGGACTCATTGGATGAAGGGTCTGGCTCATCTCATCAATGCACTGCTGATAACTCATTTTCTCTTTACTGATCTTGGACACCACGACCTTGTCAGTGTAGCCAACAGAAGGGTTGGCTTGGATAATGCTGATGAAGTCTTCTTCAGAGGGGATCTTGATTCTTCCTTGACTGGCTACGTATTCAATAGGCTTTCTGTGTTCTGCTTCCAGATCTGCTAGCTTCTCATTGAACTTCACGATGGCCACAAATTCAGCACTTTCTGCTTCAAGAAGATCCCTGTACATGGGGATATCAGGCTGGACTGTGCTTGGGGTGACGGGTTCTTTGACAGGTTCTTTGGCATAACTGACATAGTAGTCGAACTTGCCCGAAGGCTCTCCCAAAGTTCCTACGCTCTTGTCCCCAGCTTCGTATCTTTCCTTAAGCTTTTGCTGTGTGGACTTTCTCTTCTTCTTCTTCCTTGAAGGAGCGTCCTCATTGATCCATTCTTGATACTCATACTCTAGGCAGTCTTCGCAATCACATACATCATACCAGATGTGAGGCTTGGGTTGAACTGGGATAGCCCCTCCAACTGCTTGGTTATTACCGTTGTGGATTACCATGTTGGCCATTTCGATTAATCGACAAGCCGACAAAACCGAGGATTACAGCGAACCGTCCGAGGATTAGCGCTAACAAGTCGGCCCTAAGACCAGGTGTTCTCACCCACTTCTTTCTCGGCTAGGGAAAGGGATAGGAAAAGGTTTAGACTCGGGGTAGGTGTTTAGGGTGAAGGCTCAGGCAATATGCAAATTAGAATCTTCAAGTTTACTTAAAACAATGTCTTTTATTAATATCTATTTGGTTGGAAAAGGGGTTCTGCCCTTCTTTTTTCACAACTACTCTAGATCCTGGATCAGTGGGTTCCGTCACTACGTCTATAAGCCCCTCGTATTCCACCTGTATTTCGACCTCCCAGGGTGGACAGCCACAGGCGAGGGTCCTATAGTGGCACGCGGATCACACCGACCGAGAGTAAAGAACGCTCCTATCGGGTATAGCGGGTCATAGGACCTATCAACGCACGAGCGATGCGGATTATAGTCAAGGCAATACCGGGTAAGTCTCGTCTCTTCCGCCTTGACGGATCTTCGACGTAGTTTCGCTTGAGCGAATGACGGTTTTTGACTTTCGGTAATGTCCGAGAATATAATAGGCATGGGTCGGGCGGCAAAAGCCGGATGACACGGTGTCACATTGAACTTCGTTGCATACGCGGTCTTGCGAGCTCGGAATCGAAGTCAATGCGGTCAAGATCTTGCCAATTTTTCCTTGTCGGAATTTTGGCAGTAGCTTCGCTGAGCGAAAGATCTTTTATTTTGGCAAAGACTTGGTCTTGACTCTTACGCATTCCGTGCGGGTCAAGGTCAATAGTCAATGTCGGAGTCAAGATCCCACCGATTTTTCCTTGTCGGAATTTCGGCAATTTCGCTTGAGCGAAAATCTTGGTTTCCGTTATGAGCTAAGGCTTGACCTTTACGTGGGTATGCAAGTGGGCTATATGACACGGACTAGACCAAAAACCAACCAAAAGTCACGGATTTTTGAAACGTGTGACACGGACCGTGCATTGGTCGACACTTTGTTTGCCATGGGGAGGTTGGGATGATTCCGTGCGCGCCGGGAGCATCGTAAGAGTGTCCGTGGATCGCACTGGAACCACCCTCGGGTTTGAAGGACGTGCGTGCAAAGTGTACGGGATATATCGGAGTGCGCGTAGTGTGCGGTCTCCTAAAAATGTTCCTTTTTGAGTTAAAACAGATTTTCATAAATGTGTTTTAAAGGAATGATTTTCGGGACGGGGAAAATGCAACACATAAGCACGTAAATTTTCTCGGGAGCCCCGGGCCGCCATGGAGCCGAATAGCCCCAAGCCGCTAGACCGCTGTGATTAACCATGATTTTTCCCCGGTGGAATTGCACGAGGTCGCCCGGTCAATCCTATGAGGATTAGCCGTACGGCCGCATGGATCAATTTTCCGTGTTCCACTCCTTTTGCTATTTTTCGGGTTATTTCCCGTTCAAAGTATGCACAGATTCCAAGATGCAAATGATGCAATGCATGGTAAAAGAAAGCAAACACGATTAATGAAATTGGCGATGGGAATCTAACCCGCTCAAAGGGAAAAGCTTTTTGTATTTTTTTTTTCAAAAGTTTTTTTCGAAAAGGGATAATGGTACGTGGGATTGTTAAACCACCTTGTTATCCCAAGCCCCCGGGTTAGGGAGCGATACGAGGAAGGGTAAGTGGGGTCCACCTATATACCAAGTATCGACTTTTGTTTTGAAAATAAAGCTTTTCTCCTTTGGGATGATCCCAGTGAGTCGCCAAACCGTGAATGTGTGCCCCAAAATTTTTGTTTATTGGAATTCACGCGAGTTTGAAGACATCCGAGTTATTTGAAAAACGGAGTCGCCACGCCATTTTGATTACCTCAAAACTTTGAAAAAAGGTTTTACGGGTTCGGAGGTTAAGTTACCCCTTGGGAAGAACGTTTGGCGTTCACCCAAAGTGCCTTGCCGGAGCAAGTCTCCCTAGATTTCATTAATCGTGTTTGCTTGCGTGCTTTCTTTGTGTGCATGTGTTTAAAGATAAGGGGGGGGGAATGTCCCAAGTTATCTTCCGGACGTACAAACCATTTGTTGGTTGTCGCTCGGGATTCCTTGGAATTTATGTATTTGGGATTATGATCCCGTCCTCATCTTATGACTTATGATCATCGCATTTTAAACCTCGGGACCCTCGGGACTTGCGTGATCGAGAGAATGACTCTCTTTTGGGTCAAAGATGAGGTTCTTTAGGAAGGAATGTCCTTAGCCCATCAATCCTACGCTTTAAGACGGTCGAGCTCGTATAGAGGCTTCATACTCATTCTTAAGCGATAATTGGAGATATAGGGTTCAAGGTTATCCTTTTCCTAAAGAAATCATGAACCTTTAATGGAAGGAACGATGCAAAGATGAGAACTTTTACACCGGTCCGTTCCAAGGTTAGGGGAAAAGGGGAATGCATGATAAAAATGACTCTTTAATGAAAAGATGACATTTTGGTTATAGCAAATGATGCTTTTTGATTGAAAGAAATGATCTTTATGCAAATGATGCATAAAGATAGCATTTTTATGCAAATGATGCATTAGAAAAAGGGGTTTTGATGCAAAGGATGCATTTTTATTGAAAAAGATTTGATCTTTATATGCAAATGATGCATAAAGATAATATATTTTATTGGAAAATAGGGATTTTAGGTGCAAAGGATGCACCTTTATGAAAAAGACTACATTTTTATGACAAATGAGGTCTTAATGCATGCAAAAAAGGGGAAGGGGATGATAAAGATGTGATCTTTAAGCTACCAAGTCCCAAGCAAGATATATGAATGCAATGAGCAAGTATATCAATTAAAATGCAAGGTTAGGGCGTGCGAGGTTACCAATGACTTCCTTTGCTTCTCGGGACGGAGCTAGGAGGAGAGGTCGATCTTTGGTCTTCAAGGAGGAGGGATGTAGCTTCTTGGCCTTCCTTCTTCTTCTTCTTGAATTCAGCCAGTTTCTTCACGTATTTCGTAATGTATTGTGTATTTTTCTCATATATTGTGTGTGTTGAAATGGGTAGAGGAGGGCTCTATTTATAGGCGATGCTGGATAAGGCTAATGAAGCCGTGCGGCTGCGAGCCCTTCGCAAATGAGGCCGTGCGGTCTTATCCATTGTGACTCAGCATTCTAGAACCATGCAAGGTGGCATTATTCTAGAACCTTCTCCCTAATTAAGAAAAACGTGTTTTCTTAATTAGGAAGGCTCCTTACAGCCCTAATTTTAATTTGGGACTGCTCTGGGACATTTCCGGAACACTAGGAAGGTCCGGGGAATTACCGGGAAATTTACCGAAATGTCGGGAAAATTAACCGGAAGGCATGAGCCAGATTTAGGTACTTACAAGGACGTAGCAGTTATTTAACACTGTGAACCTCTTCAAACAATGTGTCATTTCTTTGTGTGTTTGTTTATTTCTTGTTATGTAGTTGTAACTAGTTGATAATCTCTCAACCGGTCACAACCTATTGACTCAACTTACTATTTAACTTGTTTATCTTACCTGAAAATAAAACTTGTCATTGTTATTGTTGCATGAGAATTTGACTTACTGGCTTTTAAACTTTACCTTACCGGTTTTACACCTAGCTAACCGAAATCTCCGCTGTGCAAAATTACTTCACCGGTTAGTAAGTGTGTTTCCCTCAATCATTTTCAAAGACTAAGAGTTTTTAGCAAAAAGTTTTAATCAGGCTATTCACCCCCCCCCTCTAGCCTGATTCCTACCATTTGGGACCTAACAGAGTCGTTGAATTAAAACATTGATAAATTCAAGAAAATAAATTATCAAATGACAGCCCTTGGATCGTAGTGGTTATGGATCGATATCAGTGTTCTAAAAATTGGCCTAGGCGGCCGCCTAGGCGCTAGGCAGAGGCCGGGCGCCGCGATTTATGGCTAGGCGGGCTAGGCGAGGCTAGGCGGTCTAGGCGGTCTAGGCGGCTGGGCGGGATTAGGCGGGACTAGGCGGGGCTAGGCGGGGCCTAGGCGAAAATAGTGCTGGATCTGGTTATTTTTGAGAGCCTGCACCACCTGTTGAAAATTATATGGGAATCACAATCAATAGTTCTCAACAATTTGGGGTACCAGCTAATCAAACAGGTCAGTATGTAAGCCAATATGGTGGTGGCTTTTAGTTTCAAAAATATGTGAGTATATTTTTTTGGTTATGCATAATGGTAATCTGTGTTTATCCTCTTGAATTTGTCACTATGGACAGAAAACTATGGAATATATATAAAAATGTGTGTAAATTCGCGACCCCACCTAGGCGCTCTAGGCGCTAGGCCCGGCCTCGCCGCCTAGGAGCCGCCTAGCGATTTTTAGAACCTTGATCGATATCAACCGTTCTTTGTGTAAAGTCAATAAGCGGTTATGAACTTAGGTGAGAGAGAAAATGAGATAGAAAATAGTAAGACGATAGTCGTTATGAGTATTAAAAATGAGTTTCGTTAATAAATAAATATTATATACTGTAACGCAGCTGGGATTGTGTTTCCTTCTTTGATGTTTCCGCCTAGCAGTTTCCGCCTAGCCCAAATAGACTAGGATTGTGTTTCCTTCTTTGATGTTTCCTTTTTCCTTTGGGTTTCTTATTTCCTTATTTGATGTTTCCTTTTTCCTTTGGGTTTCTTATTTCCTTATTTGATGTTTCCTTTTTCCTTTGGGTTTCTTATTTTGCTTAGAGTTTCCTTTTGACTACAACTCTTTTGTAATCTCATATAAATCCTTCCTCCATGTGAGAAGAAGAACAAGAGAAATTATTATCCCAATTTAAATTTCTACATGGTATCAGAGCTAGCATACACAAGCTTTTGATAGATGGCGGAACAAGCACCACCGGCCGGTGGTGGTGATGGAAGACCTCCTCCGATTTTGAAGATTGAATACAACTCTCCTTTCTACCTAGGTCCCCAAGATCAACCTGGTGATTTCATAACTCCTACTCGCTTTCGTGGTGATAACTATGATGATTGGGCTGGCGATATACAGACCGCTCTTGAGGCTAGACGCAAATTCGGCTTCTTGGATGGATCTATTCCATCCGCCGTTTCTCCTTGCACCGAGTTAGATTGGAATACTATTCATGCTATGTTGGTATCATGGCTCATGAACACTATTGATCCCGAGGTTAAGAGCACGCTGCCCAAGTATAGGGATGCTAGGCGTTTGTGGGATTCTCTCAAATCTCGATATGCGTTGGTGGATGGACCTCGCATTCAACAATCGAAGATGTCAATAGCACGATGTGAGCGTACCAAGACCATGCCTCGTTGCCGTGTATTTCGGTAAGTTGACTGGATTATGGGAATCTCTGCACAATTACGAGCCGCTTATAGATTGTTCTTGCTGCGACAACCGCACAAATGGGACAGAAGCACGCGGCACGAAGGGAGACCGGCAAGCTTCATGAATTTCTTATGGGTTTAAATTCGAATACTATGCCTCTCTTCGTACTAACCTCTTGTCTCGGGATCCCTTGCCCACTCTTGATCGAGCTTACCAATTGATAGCACAGCCGAACGAGTGCGACTTGCTAAACCAATTCTTGATGAACCTCCGAATGCGGTTGGCTTTTCCCTCAAAACCGGTGGTCCTCGTGGTCGTGACAAGCCCGATAAATCCCACCTTACATGTTCACACCTTTGTCGAGAAAAAGGGCCATGATGTCTCTTCTTGCTTTGAGCTTGTCGGTTATCCGTAATGGTGGGGAGACAAAGAGCAAAACAAGTGCTCGTGGTGGCGGTCGTCCTCAACAAGGTCGAGGGAGAGGAGTTGCGCGGACCAACTCGCTTGCCCAAGTTGGTGCCGCCCAAGTCGGCATGGCCGCCGGATCCGCCCAAGCCGGTTCTTCATCCTTGTTTACCGCAGAACAATGGAATGCTTTGGCCGCCTAGTTGGTAACACTCGTATTCCTGATAATCGCCTTCATGGTACGTCTAAGACATCTTCTTGGATCATTGATACGGGAGCATCCAATCATGTGACCGGAAACGCTGCTTGTCTCTTTGATTCATACTCTATACAAGCTTGCCCCGTCAAGCTTCCTAACGGCACCTCTGTGTTTGCACATATTGAGGGTTATGTTCGCCCGACGTACACCTTGTTCTTCATCATGTTCTTTATATACCAAATTTAAACTGCAGCTTCTCTCTGTTTCTCAATTATCTCGATGATGTTCATTGCACCGTCCATTTTAATGCTTCTATGTGTGCTATACAGACCGGCCGAGGAACCCGATTGGAACGGGTGTTAGGCGGGATGGACTATACTACTTCGGAGGCGCACCTTCGCTTGTCACGTTTCGTCAACAATGCATCCGCTTTGCTCGAGTTGTGGCATAATCGTATGGGGCATCCTTCCGAAAAAGTAGTAAAACTTCTTCCTCCGGTCTCTCATTTGTCGGGTAGTCTTCATCAACCTTGCGACGTTTGTTTTCGTGCTAAACATTCTAGAGATAGCTTTCCTATTAGTGAGTATAAATCTACTAGAGTTTTTGAGAAAGTTCATCGTGACTTGTGGGGTCCTTACACCCATGTTTCCTCTTGTGGTGCCCGTTATTTTTTGACTTTGGTAGATGATTATTCACGTGCTTTGTTTGGATTTATTTACTAGTTGATAAAACGGAAGTTTTTCGCATGTTTATGGCCTTTGTTGCAATGGTGGATCGACGCTTTCTCAAAAATCAAAATTGTTCAATCGATAATGGCACCGAGTTTAACTCCTGTTTGATTATTTTCTTTCCACCGGCATTCTTTTCAAACATCATGTGTTGGCACCCCTCAACAAAATGGGCGTGTCGAACGTAAACACCGTCATATTTTGAACATAGCTAGAGCCTTGAGGTTTCGTGCTCACCTTCCCATTTACTTTTGGGGCGAAGCGGTCCTTACCGCCGCTCATTTGATTAATCGAACCCCTTCCCCATTGTTGGATAACAAAACTCCCTACGATATCTTGTTTGGCAAAAACCCCTTTTATGATTCTCTTCGAGTTTTTGGTTCGATGTGTTATGCTCATAATCGCAGCAGGCTAGGGGTGACAAATTTGCTAGTCGCAATGTCGTAAATGCATCTTCGTGGGGTATCCTCTTGGTAAAAAGGGGTGGAAGCCGTTTGATCTTGAGACCAAGAAATTTTTCGTCTCTCGTGATGTCAAGTTCTTTGAGACCGTGTTTCCATACGCCGATTCTACTATTGTTCCTCATATCCAGGATTCTGTTGATGTTCTTGCTGAGGAAGAAGCTTTTGGTCACATTGATTTTCCTATTGAAGAAGACTCCGCTGCTCCTTCTGTTGTTCAGACTGCAGCCGAGCCCACTCCTCTATCCGATGTACAGAAGAGGTTGCTCCGGCTCCCATTGATCCGGCTCCTCCGGCTCCCACTCCCCTCTCGCATCAACGTCGGTCTCTTCGATGACTCGGATCCGATCTTTTAGGGAGGGGTATGAGACAGTAAATTGCCTTCTCGTTCGTCTTCGCGATTTTGTGGCCCTTACTACATCTTCTAGTCCATCTCCCGCCTCTCCGTCTTCAATCGCTCCTCAGTACTCCCTATCCTATAGCTCACTATATAAACTGTGATCGGTTTTCTGCGAAATAGCGTACCTTTCTTGCAGCTCTTACAGTGGCTAAAGAGACGACTTCCTTTCGTGAGGCCATGGCTCATGATGGCCGGGAAACAATCAATGCAAGAGGAAATTCGTGCCTTGGAGGATAATGGCACATGGTCCATGGTGTCTACGCCTCCCGGCAAACGGGCTCTAGGATGTCAATGGGTCTATAAGATCAAGTACAATTCGACGGAGCAATGACCTACGAAATCTCGGCTAGTTGTTCTTGGCAATCATCGTAAAGAAGGCATCGACTACACGTAAACTTTTGCTCCTGTGGCTAAAATGGTCAGTGTTCGGGCTTTCCTTGCTATTGCCGCTTCCAAGAATTGGGAGCTTCATCGATGGACGTTCACAATGCCTTCTTGCATGGCGACTTAGCGAAGAAGTTTATATGAAACCCCTCCGGGCTTTGCGGCACCGAACACCAACACGGTTTGTCGTCTTCATAAGTCCCTATATGGTCCGAAGCAAGCCCCGCGTTGTTGGTTCGCCAAGTTGTTGACTTCCTTGAAGACTTATGGCTTCCTCCAGTCCTACTCTGACTGCTCTCTGTTTACCTTCACCAAAGGTGCCATCCAGATAAATGTGCTTGTGTATGTTGACGATCTCATCATAGCCGGAACGATTCCGCCGCCTTGCTATCCTTCAAAAAGTACCTGTGAGTGCTTCAAAATGAAGGATCTCGGGTCTACGAAATACTTTCTTGGCATTGAGGTTGCTCGCAATCCCGATGGCCCGTTTCGTGCCAACGAAAGTATACATTGGATATTATTTCGAGGCCGGTTTACTAGGTTCAAGCCCTCTAGCTTCCCCATTGAACCTAACCATAAGCTTGGTGTTGCTACCGGTGCTATCTTGGAAGATCCGAATGCTATCGACGCCTAGTTGGGCGACTCATTTACTTGGGCCGTAACTCGGCCGGATCTTGCATATTCGGTCCACATCCTTTCTCGCTCATGAATGAACCTCGTTCCGAGCATTGGGAGGCTGCTCTACGGGTGGTTCGATATCTCAAAGGCACGCCGGGGCAAGGCATTCTTTACGCACCGACGCCGATCTCACTCTTCAAGGATGGTGTGACTTGACCGGGCCGCATGCCCCATTTCTCGTCGTTCTCTTACCGGGTGGCTCATTTTTCTCGGGCATTCCCCATATCTTGGAAGACTAAGAAACAACCTCTTGTTTCTCGTTCTTCCGCCGAGGCCGAATACCGCGCCATGGCGGCTCTTACATGCGAGCTTAAATGGTGAAGGGTTTATTGTTGAGCATGGGTGTCCATCATCCCAAGGCTATTCCCATTTTCTGTGACAGTGAATCGGCTCTTCACATTGCCAAGAATCCTGTTTATCATGAGCGCACCAAGCATATTGAGGTAGATTGTCATTTTGTCCGTGACGCTATCTCCAATGGTCTTATTGCCCCTTCTTATGTTCCAACGAAGACTCAGTTAGCTGACATATTTACTAAAGCTCTCGGGAAGCAACAGTTTGATGTTTTACTTAGCAAGTTGGGCATTCTTGATCCTCACGCTCCAACTTGAGGGAGGGTGTAACGCAGCTGGGATTGTGTTTCCTTCTTTGATGTTTCCGCCTAGCAGTTTCCGCCTAGCCCAAATAGACTAGGATTGTGTTTCCTTCTTTGATGTTTCCTTTTTCCTTTGAGTTTCTTATTTCCTTATTTGATGTTTCCTTTTTCCTTTGGGTTTCTTATTTCCTTATTTGATGTTTCCTTTTTCCTTTGGGTTTCTTATTTTGCTTAGAGTTTCCTTTTGACTACAACTCTTTTGTAATCTCATATAAATCCTTCCTCCATGTGAGAAGAAGAACAAGAGAAATTATTATCCCAATTTAAATTTCTACATATACTTTCGTTCATAGAAAATGAGACTTATCAATAAGACGCACTAAATTACAAAGTGGGTAAGATTATTCGGAATAGAAGTAGAGGGAGTATTACATTAAATTAAGGTCAAAATATGCATTTTGGCTAACGAAAGTTAGTCATGAAACTAACTCCAAGTAATATGTCATGTGAAATGATCAAATTGTCTCTTAAAAAAAGATGTTTATGATATATGACTTGAAAATATAACATCATATTTTTTTATTTGCAACAGATTATAAAATCAAATACTCCCTCCGTCTCGAAAAATTTAGATCACTTTGACTTTAATAGTCAATTCAATCGATTTTTGACCGTAATTTTATGAAAATTTAGATATTTTTATGCAATTATAAAAATTGTTATTGTTTTACCATTAAAAAATACTATGAATAACAATTTTTAGAATTTCATGAAAATATCTATATTTTTCTATAAAATTATTCACATTTTTTTTTATAAAAATATGTCAAAATTTGATTGAGTTGATTCTGCGAAATAAAGGGAGCGATCGAATCTGCACACTTTTATTTTAAAAAATATATTACAAAAGTAACCAAAATCCATGTCAGTTAAATTATAAATTGAGAGAAAGTTAGGAAGTCGGTACACACAATCAGACCATTTGCTTGTTTTATTTCCATTTACACTTGAATTGAAAATCTTGGTACACGTCAATTTCCAAATAATAGTTATGTATAATATTACTATATTATTATACTCCCGTACTGTCCCATGTGAATGAAAATTTTTAGTCAAATTGATGTAACTTTGATCAATAATTTAAATAAAAAATAGTGATTCTAATATTTTTTTATTATAACACAATTAATAATAATTTCAATAATAATTTTTGGATTTGTATAAGAATTATTATTTTCTATTTAAATTAATAGTTAAAATTATTGCAATTTGACTAAAAGTCTCATAATGAAGGGAGTATGTATTGAAATAGAAACTGTTAATCTACAGCTGTAGGATCAAACAAATTGAAAAGAAATCCAACGATTGAAAATAAAAAAAAAATTAAAACTGATGCTGGAGGTGAGAATCAATCCTGACCACTCTTTATCTTTTCTGAAACATAATCCTAACCATTCATTGTGTGACGATTATTCTTGATGTCTATTGTAATATAGATTCATGCATAACATATATTAGTGGGAGGGATTAATATAAATTTAGTTTTCACATCCAACATTTTGTTAAAATTTAAACATGTTATTTGGCACGTCAACATTTCATTATTTTTTAATACTATTAGTGAATAAAGAAATTTATTTCATTATTTGGAAGCTAACTCAAAAGTATGTTGTATTTTTTATACACTAACAATTACATTATCTTATTTGAGCAAATCGCAAAAGTACATTGCATATACTCCCTCCGTCCCAGAAAATGCTTCATCATTTTAGGTCCAACACGCAAATTAAAAAATTAGGTGGGAAGAAAAAATGTTATGAGTGTAATTTGAAAATAGGAGAGAGAATTAGTAGAGAAAATAGTAAATTTAAAAAGTGTTGTGAGGATAATAGTGAATTAGGAGAGAGAATGAGTGGAGAAAATAGTTAGCGGGTATAATAGAATATTAATAAAACTTTTTCATTTTAGAAAAGATGAAGCTTCAAACGGGACGCCATTTTGAATAAAAGGTGAAGCATTTTCTGGGACGGAGGGAGTATTAGTTTATTGGGAATTGACCCGAAAATTTCTTTTTGGAACAAATCACCTCCTCTCAAGTTTCTCATTAAATCGAAATGACCTAGAAGTTCTTATGCAGTAATATATAATACTGCATGCAATATTATTATATTCACTCATACGTGAATATAATACTGCATCTATAATACAACATGGTGAAAGAACTTCTCAAACATTATTGATACTTTTTTAAAATTTCCCGATCATTCTCCCTAGTTTATTAGTTGTTCGAATAAAATATCATAGTAGTCAGGAAAGTATTGCCCATAAATGAGACTTTCATTAGGAAGAAATGGTCTCATATTTTTTTAGAATGGCTTTGATCAATAATTTTATAATAATTTTATGTTAATTTAATTATTCAAATATTTTAAAATTTGTTATGAGTACAACATTAAAAAAATATTAATAAAAAACAAAATTATTATTATTATAAAATAATTAACATAAAGTTATTGATTAAAAATCAATACTCCCTCCGTCCCAATTTATGATTTTTAATTTTCTTTTTAGTCTGTCTCAATTTAAAGTTTTTAGTTGTTTTATTACTTAAAATGAGCAATGGGACTTACTTGCAATCCTCACAACAAAAACTTCCTACACACTTTCTTCATCATACTTTACTTTTCATACTCACAACATTTATTTTATCTTAATTTTCGAGATAAATCAAACTAAAAACATTAAATTAGGACTAAATCAGGACGTATGGAGTATACTTGTCTGCAAAAGTTAAGACTGTCTTTTAAGGACGGAGAAAATACAAGTTAACTAATTATTTTAAAAGGTTTATAAATAACTAATTATTTTAAAAGGTTTATAAATTCATGGTTTACCACTTAAAATTGACACTTTTCAACACTAAGTATGATATTTTTAATATCATTGTTGATGCTCTTTAACACTAGCACTGACATTTAAAAACACGGACACTGATACTCTTTATCACTAAAATGATACACATATTGACATTAATACTGACACATTTAAATATATAAACTGACAATCATCCGATCCTATTTAAAAAACTCATTTTTCCCTATTTTTCAAAAAAAAAAAAAATCCCGAGACCAATTCCAGTATTTATTTTTTTTATTTACTATTTTGGACTCTTTTTGAACTTTCAGAAGATTAGAGATATTACCCTCCGACGTCGTTTGGTTTCCCTCACTCTCGCCCCTCAAACGACTAGTACCAAAGAAGCAGGAGACCACGAAAGAAAACCACTCAGTTCCTCAACTCCCCCAATCGAACAATGGCCGATTTTGTGAAGAATCTTACTACGAATCACACAAATTCTCAACTCCCAATATTCAATTAGGTTAAAAACTACTCCCCACTTTCTGTTTGTATAAAAGAATCAAAACCCCCAAATGGGTCTGACGAAGATGAAGCCCCATCAATCAACGATCGACGCCGGCGGTGGAGAAATTGACAGAAATTGGGTCGATGTAAACGTTGCTAAATCCTTTGGTCATTGGGATTTTCTGGTACTTTTTCATTTCTTTCTTGATTTGTATGTGTGTGTTTCTGGATTCTAGTTATGCGGATTAATCACATTTGAGGATGAATTTAAGACCTTAAATTTTGGTTTTGTTTGACATTTTACGATCAGAAGCTGCAAGCTGAGTTTTGTGGTCACTTACCTCTCCCGTTGGTAGAGATTTGAATGCTGTGTTCTTGATTTGGATGATTATGTCTCCATGTTTCGTTATTTTGGGAATTTTATAAGGGAGACTGCAATATTTAAATTAGGTTCTGGGTTCAGATTATAAATGTGGGTTTGGTATTGTTTATGTGATTAACTTCTAAATCTGGCAACTACATTTTGAATTTATTTTAATATTTTTCTGGGGGGTATCTTTCAGTTTGGTTATAATATGGATTTAAATCTTGTTTGATAGTTATCATGTTTTGTTGTTCATAATTATTCTTCTGTTTTGGGTTCTCTGGCTTTCTCATTTTGCCTTTCAGTTGCAAATAGTTGATATGGGTCATTTGACTGATATTGCTATGCTTGTGGTGCTTTTTGGATTTGTAATTGTGGTATCTCTAACAATTGTGGTTGCTTTTGTTGGCACCTGCAGGAGGAAATAGAAGCACCCATGTGGGCTGATCTTATATCAGAAGCGGAGTCTACTTACCAAGATATGTGAGTGCTTTATTCCTAGCTACTAATTCCTACTCAAGATTTTGGTTGTACTGTAGTTTGTACGTTATTGGTTGAGTTCATTTTTCCAATCCAGTTTTATCTTCTGTTTATGCAGTGATGATGAGTGGTTCCACATTAGCCATCCGTAAGTGTATCAAATTCCTAATTTCTATTTGCAACTTTCCGTTGTCCTTGATTACTTTCAATATAATTGGTGATACATATATTTCAATATAGGTTCCATCAATGTTCATCACGCAAGTTAAGATCTGCAGTTTCTATTACCAATGAGGAAGCCTGCAAAAACTCAAGACAGGATCCACCTTCTCCAAAGCTTCCAACCTCGGTCTCAAAATCGAGAGGCAAAGACTACAAAAGCAGGGAATGGGGACAGAGCAAGGCTACTTTGAGTAAGCAACATCCAGTAAAAAAATTAATCAGTAGATCTTCGTTGGTGATTTCAGGATCAGGGGACAAGGTAAAACCCATATTCAGAGCAGATAAATTACAAGTAAACAAAGTCTCAAAAGTGAGTTCAATATGTGAAAGTGGTGTAACTGAAGTTGTTGGCCCAAATTGTTCTGGTGCGATATCTAATTTTGTGGAGTCAAAATCCCATTCATCTTCATTAGTCTGTCAGTATGGGGGAAGCAACTCGACTAGCACTATTACATCTGAAGTTAATGCACCTCAACAAAATAAGTCTTTTGAA
This sequence comes from Adenophora triphylla var. japonica, assembly GCA_022495995.1. Lineage (NCBI taxonomy): Eukaryota > Viridiplantae > Streptophyta > Magnoliopsida > Asterales > Campanulaceae > Adenophora > Adenophora triphylla. The sequence goes on from JAFEMH010000335.1 coordinate 538,204, forward strand.
GTATCTACTCAAATACATGGCCGCACTAGTGAGCTCCTGTCGACTCTGAGGACTAGTCTTAGAAGAAGTTGTGCTACAAGGCAAGCCTCAAGGGCCTCAAGGGTGGAGGTAAATGGTGGACGGAAATCGGAAGGCTGCAAATCTTCTTCAAGTAAATCAAGTGTGGGATCCTCTTCACACCCTAGATTAGATGATAAGAATCCCGCTCCTGGAGAAACACAAAATAAAGAGAAAACCCCAGATAGTAGAAATGTTATGAGAGTCTCTCAAGCACCAAGGATTAAATCTAAAGTTCCTACTTTGTCAAAGGGACCCACTTTACAAGTTTGGGGTGCCTCTTCTACTCTTAGGCGGGATAATGAGATTGCTACTTTAAACGAAACAACTAAAGCAAAGGTGAGAGATTTAAGCACTTTTTTTTCATTATACTACCACTTGTTGCTAATAACTCATTTGAACTTGATTCTAATGACATGGTGTTTGACTTCTATGCTTTACTGTGGACATGCAAGCACAATATCTGAAAGTTACATGAATCTTGCAGGCTCAAAAGAAAATCTTGAACACAAAAGTGTTGGTGCCACACAAGGTCAATGAACAAGGACATCTGAATGCTAGAAAAACTAGAATTGACGATAAAAAGACTCAATCAGGTTTAGTTGCCGCGAGTCAGAAATCTTATGCAGATAGGGCAGGCAGATGCATTAGCCAGCTACAAAAACCTGCAAAGAAGGAAGTTGCACAAAAGAGTAACAAAATTGGCGCCAAGGTATTTGTTTATGATGAACTAATTAGCTCTATTTTCTTTCTGTTTACCCATTTGTTTTACTCTCAACTTGGCACAATTGACTAGAAGTCATTTGAAAGATTGATATGCGTTGGACTATTGACATAGAAAATCACAACCAAGATTCGTAATCATTGAATCCATAATAAATGCCAGAATGAACCCCTTTTCGGTAAATCTGCATAATCTTGAGGTCAAGGATTTTACCAAGGAAGTACTTAGTTTCAAGCTGTACTTGGAAGGATAATAAAGTTTGTTCTAAAACTTCAATACTCCCTCTGTCCCTAAATAAATATCGATTTTTTTTTCATATTTGCTCTTGATCAAGAGCAAAGTTGAACTGTTTTCGACATTCATTTAGGACGGAGGGAGTAATTTGGAAGATTATTTTCTGACGGGTATTTTACAGAATCATGTTTTCTGCTGTATGATCTGTTGGTTAGAATTCTGATTGGCATTGTGGCCTCCTTTCAGCAATGTTCTCCCAGTTTTACCTCTCTACTTTAATGAAAACTTGCAACCTTTTTTCCGCTCAAGTCTTTCCATGACTTCTCTATCTTTGTTGTTTCTTCTTCCTATTGTTGCTGCCATTTGCTACCCAATAAAGAACTTTGATGATACCCATCTCAAATGGCAGATGGCGCTTCTTTGCATTACATTAACGATCTGTATATATAGATGACCCCATTTCTTATTCAATTTTTTTGTGGGTTTTTCTTGGAGCAGGAAAAGAAAACTGATCAAAGTGAAGGCAAGGAAAATAAGAATGTGGTTAAAAAGGTCTATTTTCGTTAGTTTCTTCAATCATGTACATATACTTTGTCCGGCCAGAAGAGGTGAAGTAAAATCCAACTTTGTCTGTTGGAACCTTTTGTAAGTTTTGTATTCGTAGTTTCCTCTACATGGACCATGCAGTTTTGCTGCTAATATTTGTAGTTATTTTTGCTGTTTGCGCTGGCTGTACTGTATATGGTGATCACGCTATTGTTCATTGAAATGTTACCTACCATCTTTGTTTTTGCAATATTCTTTAGAAACGCAACATTACTGTTTGAGATGAATGTGTATTTGATGCTTCACGTACTCCCTCCTCCGTCCCGTAATAAATGTCGCACATTCCTTTTTAGTATGTCCCAATACACAACCCACAACGTTGACAACTCCAATGCGACATTTATCATGTAACATATATAGCAGTGGCGAAGCCACGTTAGTGAGAAGACACTTGACCCCTTGAGTTTTGGAACGTTTTTATTTTACCACACTCAAACTTTTTAAAAGTGTCTTTTTACTATTCTCTCCGTCCCGATTTAAGGTTTTTAGTTTGACTTGACATTGACATGGGGATTAAGAAAAGGTAAATGCCGTGAGTATGAAAAGTAAGAGACAGTGGGTAGAGAGTTTTTGTTGTGAGAATAACAAGTGGATCTCATTGGCCATTTTAGGTAATAAAGCAAATAAGGACCTTAAATTGGGACATAACAAAAAGGAAAGTAAGAACCTTAAACCGGGACGGAGGGAGTACTAAAAAGGCTAAAATACATTAACTATCCCAAAGTATCCACTGATTCCCACATTGCACTCCCGTTTGAAAAGTCGGTCTGTTTGGTACCTAAATTTCTAAATTGTCCCACTTTGCACCATGGCACTAACGAATGTTAGAAAAGTTAACGAAATAGGTGATGTGCAGAGCACATGATGACAAATGGGCTGATTTGTAATGGTCATTAGTTTTTAAAAGGTCAAATGCAAAATTTTTAATGTAACGTATTAAAATTATATTTATTTTTCAAAAATAATTAATATTATCTTAAATAATTAATATTTCCTAAAAAATATTTTTATATATTTCATATTATAAATAATATATTTTTATGTTATAAAATAAAATAGTTAATGTCTTAATAACATATATTAACATAATCTTAAATAATTGATAATTAACATATCCTGAAAAATGTTATTTTTTATTTTGAAAAAAAAAACGATCAAAAAAATAATCTTATAAATAAAATATTGTATTTATAGGAAAATTGTATTTGTTCCAAAAAAAACTAAATAATAAAATTATTTTATTTATTAATTTTTTATAAATATTTTTAAAAATAAAAAATTAAACATTATAAGGTTTTTTATTTTATTAAAAAAATACTTTTTTTTAATAAATACAATTTTCTTTAAAAAAAATACATTTTTTGATTTATAATATTCTTTAATTTTTTATTTTAATCCTATTGAAAAAATATATTTTTTGAAAATATTAATTATTTAATATAATATTAATATATGCTATAATGAACATAACTGTTTTTTACAATAAAAATTAAAAAAATATATATATTATTTTTGTAACATAAAAAATAAAAAATATACTATTATTTTCAGAAAATATTAATTATTTAAGAAAATGTTAATTATTTTGAAAAAATAAATAAATTTTTAGCACTTTATATTTAAAACTTTGCATTTGACCCCCTTAAAAACTAATACAAACTAGCTCATTTGTTATCATGTGCTTCATATATTACCTATTCCGTTAACTTTTATAATGTTCGTTAGTGTTAAGGGGCAAAGTGTGATGATTTGTAAGTTTAGTTAACAAACAGGCCGACTTTTCAAATGGGGTATAAAGTGAGAATCGGTGGATACTTTGGAAGGAGTGTAAACGTATTTTGGCCTTTTGACCTCCTTAATTTTATGTAAATTTTTTACTAAACCATTATTTTGACCCCCTTTAATTAATGCTTTTGGCCTTTTGACCTCCTTAATTTCATGTAAACTTTTTAATAAACCATTATTTTGACCCCCCTTTAATTAATGCTAAATTTTACCACCTTTTTTGAAAATTTCTGGGCTCCCCCTCGGACGGAGGCATTAGTACTTAACAAAATGATTTTAGAAAAAAATATTATTCATTTTCTTTAATTTTGTTTGTGCCTTGAAAAAACAGATGGCTTCTACTCTTTGTGCAGAAAGAGCAGTTTTTGAGAGAAAAATTCATAAAACGTTGTACGTATATCATAACAGCTATATGATTAAGAAACTTAAAAAAAAAAAAAAAAAGGATTTTTACCAAAAAATAACTCAAAAATATGTTATTTACAAAAAAAACATTGTAAGATGTGATATTACAATTAACTACTTTTAAAAAAAAAATTGTCTTTTCAGTTAAAACAATTGATAAATGCATTTATCAGTTGTTTATAACTGATAAATTCATTTATCATTTTTAAAGAGTATTTTGTGCTTGATTTTTTGGTTAAATTAATTAATAAACTCATTTATCAGTTGTTTACAACTGATAAATTTATTTATCAATTTTTTAAATAATATTTTATGCTTGATTTTTGGTTAAACAACTGATAAATTCATTTATCAGTTTTTTAAAAAATATTTTGTACTTGATTTTTTGGTTAAAACAACTGATAAATACATTTATCAGTTGTTTGACGGATAAACACAAATATATATATATATATATATATATATATATATATATATATATATATATATATATATATATATATATATATATATATATTATTTAAAAAAAGTAGTTTTTTTGTAATATTTAAATAGTTTTTTATAATGTCAAAAACATGTAAAAAACGCGTTTTTTGTTAACTTAACAAAAAACGTGTTTTATACACAGCTCTCTCTTTCTCTCTCTATCCGGTTACTTTCTCTCTTTTCTCTCTATACGCAAAGACGCAAAGGAGCCCTCCCTGCGTCTTCTTCTTCTCCAAGCCCAACCTCCATTGCCGGACCAAATCCCTCAACCAAGCCTCTTCCTCACCGGCGACCTCAACCAAACCTAATTCTCCCTCAATCCAAGACCAACGCCAATTCCCTTCACCCAAATCAATCGGCGACAACCACATTCTTCTTCAATCAATCCCTCTCCGATCTCTAATCCAACCGGCGACCTAATCTCTCCCAATTTCTCTCTAGACCAACACCGGCGACCTCTCCCCTGCGCCAAACACGTTCACCCGTCGACAATTTCTCCTCTGTTCCAGATGCAAGTCCGTTCAAAACACCTACAATTGCAATTGCCGTCTTCCTCTGTTCCAGATCCTAGGCCGTTCAACCGAGATTAACGATCAGAGAGAGAAGGTTCTCTCATTTGCGTTTAGAGAGAGAGATTGATTTGCGTTTAGTGAGAGAGAGTTTGATTTGCCGTGTTATTTACGTGCCAGTGTTAGGGATTTTATGTGCCAGTTTTAGTATAAATTAATGCCAGTTTATAAGTATTTGAGTACCAGTTTGAGAATTTGATGCATTGGTGGACTGGGTAATTAGATGCCAGTGTATGTGTTTTGGAGTGCCAGTCCATGTATTTTGGAGTGCCAGTTAGTGTATAATAGAATGCCAGTAAGTGTGTAACTGAGTGTCAATGTATTTTTTGAATGCCAGTTCTTGTAATTTTGAATGCCAGTCCATGTTTTTTTGAATGCCAGTTCATGTTTTTTTGAATATCAGCAAAAATAATTATCAGTGTTTTTGAGTGCCAGTATATGCATTTTTGAGTGCCAGTAAATGTGTTTTCAAATGTCAGTCCATGTATTTTTGAATGTCAGTGCTTATATTTTTTAGAGCCAGCAAAAATATTAGTGTAACAAAGTGCCAGTGTTAGTGTAACAGAGTGCCAGTGTGAAGAGTGCCAGTTCATGTATTTAAAAGTGCTCGTGTAAAAAGTGTCAGTTTCAGTTTAACAAAGTGCCATCGCTTACACCGGCACTTTGTTAACCGGTACGGCACTTTTTTCGCCGGCACTTTGTTACATATGCATCGGCACTTTGTCACACCGGCAGCTTGTTAAATACATCGGCATAAACGGGGGAACCATTAATTACGAAAATGTCACCGTTTATTTTGAACATGGTTGCCAGTAATTATAAAATTGCCACCGTTTATTTTGAAAACATGTTTTTTCTTATCTTAAGAAAAAACTAGTTTTTTATAAGACCAATTCTTTTATAATATCCAACTTGTGTTGATTTTTTTGTAATATCCATTTTTAAAAATTAATTTTTGATAAATACCCTTTAAAAAAAAAAAAAAAGTAGTTACCTACCGGCACAGCTAATCAAAGTAGGACTCAGTAGGGATGGCCAAACCGGACCGGAACCGGAAAATCGGACCGGAACCGGCCCGGAAAAGCCCGGAACCGCCACGAACCGGGGAGAAAACCGGAACCGGGGTAACCGGAACCGGTTTGGAGGCGGGCCGGTTAAGGTTCACCAAAATGGTGAACCGGACCGGAAAAAGCCCGGAACCGAACGAAAATTTGTTGTTTTTCAATAGAACCGGACCGGAAAAGCCCGGAACCGGACCAAAACCGTGAGAAAACCGGAACCGGATAACCGGAACCGTGAGAAAAGCGGGCCGGTTAAGGTTCACCTCCTCGCCGAACCGGAACCGGCGGTTCAAGGCTCGGAACCGAAATCGGACCGGATTTGGTCATCCCTAGGACTCAGCTCTTTTTCTTTCATTATAATTCTAGGACACGTCCGTAAGTTCAAAATCCTAACAGCAATGCAAGTACGGACGTCGTAGACAACAAATCTTCAGCACAACAGTTTAGAAAAGTTAAGCTAAACTTAACAGGATTTAGCCTTTCGTTTGTTTCGCATAAAACGACTTTCGAAAAATGATTTTTCGTTAAATGTTTTACGAAAAATGACATAAACATGTTTTCGGCTGTTTGGTAAAGAAAATGTTTTTCGAAAAATATTTTCATATGTTTAATAAATTAATGAAAACATTTTTCGATAAAAACACAATTTGAAATAAGTTGAAAGAGATAGGGTGGGATAGGGTGATGGAGGTGGGGTGGTAGGTTAGGAGGTGGGGATTAGTAGGGGTGAGATAGGTAGGTGTGGGGTAGGGTAGGGTAGAGGTAGGGTAGGGTGATGGGAAAAATGTAAAGAGTAAGGTGATGGTAGGCTAGGGTGGTTGTGTAGGGGTGGGGTAGATGTGGGGTAGGATGGGTAGCCGGCTGTAAACGAGTCGAGCCGAGCCGAGCCGAGCTTTGAAGTTTCGAGCTCGAGCTCGAATAAAAAATATCGAGCTTGAGCCCAGAATGCATGTTCGAGCTCGGCTCGAATCAAGTTTCGAGCTTTTCGCGAGTTGGCTCGCGAGCTTTTCGCGAGCTGCTCGAACTCGAGTTTTAACGAGCCGAGCTCGAGCTTCGACTTATTTTTTGAAAAAAATCTGAAATCAAACGAGCTTTTAACGAGTCGAGCTTGAGCTTCAACTTAATTTTTTAAAAAAATTTGAAATCAAACGAGTTTTTAACGAGCCGAGCTCGAGCTTCGACTTATTTTTTGAAAAAAATCTAAAATCAAACGAGCTTTTAACGAGCCGAGCTCGAGCTTCGACTTATATATATATATATACATACTAAAATTTATTCGAGCTTTTAACGAGCCGAGCCCGAGTCGAGCTCAAACGAGTCGATCTCGAACAGAGCTCGTCGAACATACGAGCCGGCTCGAAAAAAATGACGAGCTTGAAAATCGGTTCGAGCTCGAGCTCGAGTTCACCTCGAGCCCACTCGAACTCGAGCTTTTTTCGAGCCGAGCTCGAGCCGGCTCGGTTCGTGTAACAGCCCTAGTAGCCGAGAGTGTGGGGGATAGGGTGGGTAGTCGATAGTAGGGGAGTCGGTTGGGTGGGGGAGTTGTTAAAAAATAAATTAATTTAATTACGAGTAAAAAAAAGTTTCCGTGGAAGGGGGGATTGGTGGTTGGCTGGTGGGTGGGGGGTGAGGGTTATTAAAAAATAATTTTAATATGAATTAAAAAAAATGCTTGATGGTGGGAGAGTTGTTAAAATATAATTTTAAAATAAATAAAAAAATAAATTTTGACCTTGAGTTGGTAATGGTAGGAGTGGATAGTTGTTAAAAATAAATTTAAAATAATTAAATTTTGTTTTGACCTGACCGCGGGGGTTGGGGGTGGTTGGGGGGGGGGGGGGGAATTGTTAAAATTAATTTTAATATAAATAATTTTTTTTATTAGGGGATGGGGTAGTGGGTAGGGGTGTTCACGGTCAGGGTTGGTCCGGTTTTTGTCAAAATTTTAAAAAATCAGGACCGGACCAAATACTTCGGTTCTGTAAAAATTTAGGACCAGGACCGGACCATTATATTATAGGACCGGTCCCATCGGTCCGGTTCCAATGGTCCGATTCCGATCCGGTTTCACTGGTTCTACAAATTTCAATATAATATAATTTTTTACAATAACAAAATCTACAAGCAAAAGCATATTTAAAAACCAAATTGTTGAACAATATTACAATAACAAAATCAACAGTTAATTACAATATAATATAAATTTTTTACAATAACAAAATCTACGATATGATATTCATTTTGGAATTAAAAATATTATTGAAAACGTTACAAATTGAAATAAGTTAGGGGGGTGTAAGTGAACTTTTAAAACTTATGTTTACCGACTAAGTAGACGAAGATTTAAATTGCAACATAATTTCTTTCACAAGGTTTTTCATGCATATATATATATATATATATATATATATATATATATTCGGTCCGGTTTGGTTCCGGTCCAGGACCGCGTATATTTTTTTCAAAATCAGGACCGGACCAAATAATCGGTTCCATAAAAATTTTGAACCAGGACCGGATCAATACTATTTTTTCGGTCCGATTTTTACTGGTCCAATCCGGTTCTACTGGTCCGGTCCGATTCCTCGGATTTTTTGTACAGCCCTAGTAGTGGGTGGTTGATGTAGGTGGGTAAGGTGGAGGTGTATGAAAAGTTAGGTGTGTGGGGGTGGTGGTTAGGGGGGAGGGGGGGGGAAGAATTGTTAAAATTAATTTAATATAAATATTTTTTTTATGAGGGGGTGGGGTAGTGGGTGGGTAAGGTGGGGGTGTATGAAAAGATAGGTTTTTGTGTGTGTGAGGGTGTTACCATTTTTTCTAAAAATGTTTTAATTAGAAAAAAATCGTAAGTCATTTTAATTAGAAAAGTGGGAAAATCATTTTTCTGAAAACATTTTCTACATTTTTCGGTGCTTACCAAACACCGAAAAATAAGGAAAACATTTTTCGTAAAAAAATAGAGGATCATCCGTTATTAATTTTAACTATTTTTTCTGATAAATGCATTTATCCGTTCTTATTAATATATATATATATATATATATATATATATATATATATATATATATATATATATATATATATATTAATAAAAAAAGTAGTTTGTCTCTTCATTTCCTCCTCTCATCCACTTTGTAAGTATTCATCATAGTCCTCCTCCTCTTTCTATTTATAATTATGTGTTTTTATTGTTACTGTACCTTTTTACTGTAGCATAATTTTTATATTTAATTTATTTTATAGTGGTTTATCGAAAATTCAAAAAATCTGTCATACCCCCCTTTTATGGTATCAGAGCATGATTTGTTCTAAGTCTAAAAGACTAAAACAGGATTTTCAAAATAATGCGCCTAGTGCGCTATACTTTATGACTTTTCTGTCTATTACCTTTTAAAATTGTCTGAATGTAATTATTAAAGTAGTTCCTATAGGATTTAGACACGTGTATAACGTTATCATCTTTTGTAATAATTCAGATTCAAAATAGTTTAGGTAACCGGTTAAGCAACTCCCTCAGTCCCATAACTTAAAATCTTTCAAATATCTTCTGTACTTCATAGCCCTTATCACATAAAAAAAAAAAAAGTATGTTTTAGGTCCGCTGTAAAATTCTGGTGTGACCTCGTTCTTCATCGTTATCTCTTCATCTCCAAAAATAGAGGATTATCCATTCTTAATTTTAACAAAACAGCTATAGCCATGGCGTTAAAGTTGAAGTTAAACAAGTTACTCCAAGAAACTAGTTGAAGAAGAAAATTTTGAGTCGTCTTACGAGAAGCAAAATGAAGCAGACCCTCTTCCTCCTGTTCCTCAGTTTGAATTTTCAGTTCCAAAGAAGAAGAGAGGTAGAGTTGCCCAACCGGTCCCGAATCATCGGTTCGAACCGAAACCGGACCAGCCCAAAATCGGAGGAAAATCAAACCGCCTGAACCGTGAAGCGGCGGTTTTTCGGTCCGGTTACGGTTCGTACATTCCAAAACTGGTGAACCTCCAGTTCATGAACCGTGAACCGGAATCGGCAACCTAACGGCTAGTTGATCTGGACCGTTGATTTGGCTGATCCGACGGCGCCTGTTTAATGAACGTTAGCTAACGGTCATTTTGACTGTTTAGTGACCAAAATGTAAAAAAAAATTAACCGTTTAGGGACCAAAATGTAAAAAAAAAAAACGTTTTTTTTTTCTCCATTTTCCAACCTATAAATACCCTCCCCCTCCCTTCATTTTTTTTCACACAATTCTCTACTCATTCTCTCAATCAATCTCTCAATCTCTCAATCTCTCAATCTCTCTCTCAACTCTCAATTAATCTCTATATTATCTCAAACTTTCAAAGTCTCAAAGTCTCCATAATTTCATTTTTTTCACATAATTTCATTTTTTTACCAAAAAAAATGTCTTCATCTCGTGGCGGCGGTAGCGATAAGGGAAAGAATATCCCAACTACGCATCCAATTTCCCCTCCCTCCCCCCGATGATTCCATTTGGGATAATATACGACCACATGAAACGCTCGATTTGAGCGATGACGAAGTTGATGCAACATTTCCAACGGGTGGTCATGGTCATACCCAAGGGAGTAACACTCAAACCACTCAAACCCAAAGTGAAGCGCGAGGTGGTGGTAAAATCCGAGGTCGAGGTCGAGGAGGTCGAACCACGGGGAGGTCCGACATCATGCCCGTGCACTTTTCAAAAGAGCCAATTGAAGGTACCAATCAATACACTATTTCTTGCAACCATTGCACTAAAAAATTTGCCTTTACCTAGGAGGTGGTTATGGGACATTTAAAAGACACTTGACGTCAAAGCACTCCGATCAAGTTGGAGATGCCCAAGATCAAACACAACTACAAGGATTTACGGGATCCTCACAAAGTACGTCTTCGCAATTATTTAAATTTGGTAATGCAACGTATAGAAGAGAAATGACAAAATATACTGCTGCTAAAGGATTACCCTTTAATTTTAGTAATGATAGATTATGGTCTAATATGCCACAACTTTGTTTAAATCCCGCGGCTAAAGAAATTAATAAAAATACAAGTACTCGTGATACTAAAGCCCAATATCTACAAGGGAAATTAACTTTAATTAATACGCTTAAAGATTTACCCCAAAAATTGTCAATATGTGCCGATATATGGAGTGACCATTGGCAAACTCATAGCTATATAGAATTACATGTCATTGGGTTGATAGTAGTTGGAAATTACAAAAACATTAATTGCATATAAATCTTTTGATACTGTTCATAACGCTCAAAATATTTGTAACAAAATTGCTAGAGTTTTACAAGAATATGGATTAGTTCACAAAATTTTTTCAATTGAATTTGATAATGCTGCTAATAATACTGCTAGTCTACCATCACTCATTGAAATTTGTCAACCATCCATTGGGAATAAATTTTTTCATGTTAGGTGCATTGTCATATTTTAAATTTGTGTGTGCAAGATGGTTTATCAACTTTAAAGGAACATGTAGCCCCAATGAAGAAAGTTCTTGCTTATATAATGAGAAATCATAGTGTAACAAAATTGTGGATTAGATTTTGTAAAATAAATAATATCCCACCTAAAAGATTTTCCCTAGATGTTCCAAACTGATGGAATTCCACTTATAAAATGTTATCCGACTCTTATGATTTTCGTGAACTATTGTGTCAGTTTATTCAACAAATAGAGTATTCAACTATAATATTGCCTCATCAATGGGATGTTTGTATAATTTAAAGAAAATTTTGAAAGTTTTTAAAGATGTTACCGTACAATTATCTGGTTCTTACTTTCCCACTTCACCGTTAGTTTTAGAACACGTCGCTAAAATTAGTTATATATTTATGCATTTTAAAGATTGTCCAATTTTAGGTGAATGTATTTGTATGATGAGAATAAAATGGCTTAAATATTTTTTGAACATTCCCCCATTGTTTTTAGTAGCTAAACTATTAGATTCTAGGATAAGAGAAGATGGTTTAGAACAAATACTTGATTATTATTATAAGAATCTATTTCCCACCAGCTTTGATTTGTTTTTAGATAGACCTATTCCAAAGGCAAAAGACGTTGTAACTGAGACTAAAAATATTGTATATGCACTTTATAGAGAATATTATGATCTTTTTGAAAATATTATTTATCCTAGTAGTGAAAATGTAGGTGGTAGTTCTCACGAAGATAGCGATCCCTTTAACTTTATAGATAATTAATTAGTTCTAGAAGTCAAAAACGTCAACGAGGTGGCTCCACTTATGTTGAACTTGAAATTTATTTAACCACTTCTTTTGAGCCTATAGAAGAATTTGATATTGTAAAGTGATGGGCACGAAGGGCAAACAACTATCCTATTCTATCATTGATAGCAAAGGAGATTCTTTTGAGCACCCCAACCCGGGACCTAACGCGTGTCCCGAGCTTGAGAAGCTCAACTAGGAAAACCCCTCTTAGATTTTTAAAACTTTTATTTGCCTTTACAAGAAAACCAATTCTCAATTTTCCATAAACAAAATCAAATAATAATATCTCCACTTGGAGGAATTTAAACAAATACTTTAATAACCATACTTAATTAATTACATTGAAAACCCTAATTAACATTGTTTAACAAAAGAGTTTTCCTTACAACTTATAAAAGAGTAATACTTAAATATGACTCCCGACAACCCACTCATATACCTATCCTGACAAGTCCCAAAAGCAAGAGTCAAAACTCTTTCCCGCCCTCACCGGTTCAGTCACCTGTCTCAGCACAATCTAAAACAGTAAAAGGGAAGGGGTGAGAATAAATCTCAATAAGCTATTATGAATGCAGCAAGATGCCAAACAAGATGCAACACATATCATGATAGCACGTAACACATTATGAAAGCGGTAAATACCTTACGTTACCTCATTTTACCTTTCCCGTCTGAACAATAAGTCGTACAACGTGGGAGTGAAACTCCTCTCTTTGGTGAATTGCCTCCAGCACATTCACCGCTTATAGGACTCATACTTCAGAGATCCATATAAGAAAATCAGATACTAAATCAGAGTATCCAACAACAATACCGCTATCTGTAAAGCTTTTGGCTTAATACGTAAGCATTCCCCTAATCACCAAATCGCAATGGCCTGTAAGGCTTTTGGCTCAATACAGTCGCTAGCACACCCACTTTGTGGCCACAGAGGGGAGAGGTCACAGGTATGATGAACCTTCAATCACTTATAGAACAAATCAGTAATTGATTGAATTCCATCATACCCCCTTTTCATACTTAACACGTTCAACCACATAATAGATACTTGAAATAAATCCACAAAAAGGGATAATAATATAACAACATGGTAAAATATACTCATGTTAAATCAATACTGTAGTGCAACATTCATTTAATACACTAAGCATAATACCATCAATAAATATGAATTCAATTAAGGTAACAATATAACCACATAATCCACACCAGGATGCAATATAATCAACTCCGCGTATAATCCACAATTGGGATACAATATATCAATATGCCAAATAATCCACACTGGGGATACAATACAACGATATACCAAATAATCCACACTTGGGATACAATACAACAATGTGATACATACACATTTCTAATTAACGCAATAGTGTCTCTACACTATTCAACTAATCACCAAGGTTATGAGGTAAGTAAGGCCACTATGAATTATAAACCACTCCTACCTAATCATTACACAACCTCAAATAGCCTTAATAGAGGTTTAAGATCTACTTCCCAAGTTTGAACTACTTTGGTGGAGTTACTAACCAAGCTTATCAATCAATTTCCGGACAATATTTAGAATACTTCCCCAAATCCATTTTGACCCAATAAAACGTCATGATGTAGCCAAAGTATTCTACTTTAATCTAGATTAAAGAGATTTCATTTTTGTTCTAGTTTGATTAGGTTTGAACAGCTCTAAAGTTGGTACACAGTAACCAGGCCAGGGCACGACTCGTGCCCCAGGGCACGACTCGTGCCCTTTTGGCCTCACTCAGAATCATGCGTCCCAAGGTAAGCACGACTCGTGATTTCCACTTGGCACGACTCGTGCCTGAGAGCACGACTCGTGCCAATCTTCCACAATGTACTCAGAACGAGTTGGCCTCCTATCCACGAGTCGTTATCACGAGTTGGCCATGGGCACGACTCGTGCCAAGGGGCACGACTCGTGCCACGGCCAGATTCAGATATCACAGCAGCCTTAAATCACTAAGTCAAGAAATCCCAAAACCCAACTTAAGTTTCCTCTCAATTGTGAACATAAGAATAATTACCAACCTTTCTAATATCATTGTAACCTATTTAAACCCAAAGTAGTATCAATTTAGTACTCAATATCCATGTCAACAATCCCAACAATTAAGATCAATCTAACCCTTTCACTTACTTAATTAATTCTCTCTTTCCACTATCCCATTTCACATATAACCTTCTTAATCTAACTCAACCAATTTCCTTACACTCTTGATCATCTTCCTTAAACCCAAACATCATTTTATGACATTAATCAATGTATCCACTCTAAGCATCAAGGAACCATTATAATAAAATAACAACACCAAATAGTCCATGAACATTAATTAGAAGGGAAGGTCATAATAATTCCATTAAAGTCTTTAACATATTACTCCCATTATCCCCCCCATTCATTCAACATAAACCCCCATTTTATACTTAAAATCAATTCATCCTTAATTAACCCATTTTACTCAAATAACCTTATTTAAAAATACAACATCCTTTTTCTTTTCATAAAACATTCATTAACACATAAAATGTGCAATATTTAGAAAGAAGTCATAATAACTTACCTAGAAAATATGAGATGGATTAAGGATCTTCTTAGCTTGATGTGTTCCTCTCTTCACCCCGAACACGGAAGTACGATCGGATTGCCAAATGGAGAGGAATTGCTTGCTCTAGGAACTTGGGAGTGAAGGTCTTCAAGAAGTAGTTTCCATGGAAAATTATGGGAAGAGTAAGAAGAAGATGATGGAGGAGGTGAATGAGAAGTGTAGGGGAAGTATGGGAGGAGTATGGGGGTGTTGACTTAAGGGGAAAGAAGTGAGGAATTTAAGGAGAGAAAAATGGCCCCCCATGCCAAAATTAAAGGCTTTCCACTTTTCACACAAAGAAGCCTAACTACCCACATTTTATTTATTTTATTCATTTCTATTATTATACTTCTCCCAAAATTCTTTATTTAATTTTCCAATTATCTCATCCTAATATAAGAAATCAAATATATAAAATGAACACATAATATTAATAATAATATTAAAAGCAAATAATATGATGCTAAAATAGTGCCTAGGGTTAGGGTCGTTACAATTCTAGCCGCTCCCGCCTCAACCGTCGCCGTAGAAGAAGTATTTAGTGTAGGAGGAAATGTCTTGTCCGATCGAAGGTCAAGGTTGTCTCCATATAATTTAGAATATCAAATGTTGCTCGGCGATTGGCATAGAGCCGAACTACGACTTCAAGATAAAAGAAGTAGTTCCGAGGAGGAGGAGGCCTTTGATGAAGATACATCGGGGAGCGAAGCCGAATGAACTACGCCGCTCTTTAGACTTTAGATTAGGTTAATTGTAATTTTATAGATTAGACTTTAGATTATGTTTATTTTTATTTAATTGTAATAGTTAGGTTGAGGTAAAGGCTCCTAAATGTCCCCCCTTATTTATAAAAGGGTAAGGTTGGTTGTCCCCCTCTTTTGTAATTTTATTTTAATTAATAAAATTTAAGGGTACCGTCCCTTTTTCTTTTATATACTTTCGTTTAATTTAAAAAAAAAAGTTAAGTTTTATTTCTTTCAAAATTCATAACTTTTTTTATTTAACTTTTTGCAAAAAATGTATGTAGTAAACAAAAGTCTAAAATAGCCTTATTTATCCAAAAAAAATTAAAAAAAAAATTAACTTTTTTATAAAACTTAACAGAAACTGTTAAAAATTTAACTGTTTTTTGAAAAAACTGTTAAAAATTTGGAAAGGAAAAAGTTAGGGCTAGACTTGGGCGGGCGCCGTAATCATTCGGCCCTCTTGGGCAGCCGCCGTAATTTTATTTTTTTTTTTTTTTTTTTGAAATTGACGGTTCAAAACCGGAACCGGTACGGCCGGTTCGAACCAGGAACCGAAACCGTGAATAACTGAGCCGGTTTCGGTTCAATGGTAGACGGGCAGGTGAACCGCCGGTTCAGAACCGGAATCGGCGGTCCGAACCGGCTGGGAACCTCTAAATAGAGGTTCGTCAATAACTCCAAGACAACAAGAAAAAACACTACTTAATGTATCAAAGTTTATTGGAAAAAAGATGATGGCGAAGATTACATTCTACACATCTGATGATCATCATATGTCAACGGTAGAAGTAGATGAGGAAGAAGAAAATTTTTTGAAGAGAAGGAGACCACAAGAAAAAACAAGGTTAAAAAGATAAAGAGCAAGACCCCTTTTAGTAAGGGGTAATATAGACATTCCAAATTCATATAGGAACTTGCCATATACTCCCTCCGTCCCGTTTGAATGGGCACAAATTTCCTTTTTGGCCGTCCCATTTTAAGGGGCACAACCCAAAAATAGAAAGTTATTTATTACTTTTTTATTTATGTAACCCACTTGTCATACTCAACATAAATATCCACTAACTATTCTTTACCCCACTTTCTCTTTCCTACATCATTTTTCACTCACAACATTTATTTCACTACACACTTTTTCTCTTTCCTACGTCACTTTTCTTAATTTTCGTGCAAGGCAAAAACTTTGCCCCTTCAAACGAGACGGATGGAGTAGACCTTAGCCCTTCTTACAGTCTGTGGCCGTCAATCTCTTTACTATCACCAACTGTAAGTCGGTATAAGTCCCCATCTCTAATATTTTCCTCGTGAATCTATCTGGCAAGTTTCGACGAGATGGATTTGGAATGTCTGTATAACCCCTTACTGAAAGGGGTCTTTCTCTCTTTGTCTTCTTAACCTTGTTACTTTCTTGTGGCCTCCTCTTCGTCTTCAAAACTTCTTCTCCATCTTCATCTCTTTCTTTCCTTTGTCATCAGGGCGGACCCAGGACCAAAGTTAGGAGTGTACAAATTACATTACTCAAAAGTTTTAAAAATTAATTGTTTTCTCCGTGACTACCTTTAACGATTACAACAAACAAAAAACATACTAAATTTGTTTATTACGCGTTTTCATACTATGAAACGTTTAATTGCATCATAAACTCTTTTTCAATAAACGACACAAAGACAATCATTTAAATATTGATCACCATTCGATTACGTGAATATGTTTTCATTAGGGTGATATTCAAAAAAAAAATTGTAAGTGCAAGATTCGAAAGAAGACTATTCAAATCAACAAATTCTTTACTAACACAAGTGTTTAGGGTCACTGGGATATAATTACTCACCCCAAAACTAGTTCCACCTTTCATCAATTATTTTCTTTTCAATAATCGCTCCATAATCAACAAATAAGAAAACACCACCAATCCAAAAAAAAAAAAAAATCAATAACACTATTAATAAAAAATAATAACTCTTATTTGAAATCTCATTTTGAAAACCCTAAATCTGTAACTCCAAATTAATTAATAATATAAACCCTAAATCAGAAATTTATATCTCATTTGAAAATCCTAAATTTGAACCCCCTAATTGATCAATATTATAAACCCTAAATCAGAAATTGAAATCTCATTTGAAAACCCTAAATCAAAACCCCCAAATTAATCAACAATAAAAACCCTAAATTGAAATTCAAAAGATTGAAACTTATCCGAAGCAACAACTGGAGTGATTGAAAAAAAAAATGTTAGTTGCAACTTTGGTGCGGCCTATCTTAGGAAGAGCAACAATATCAAATTATTAGTTGCAAAATTTTAATATAGTATGATGGAGTAATAATACATGATGCGTTCAAAAAAATAATAGTAAAAATGATAATATAAGTTATAACTATTTTTCGATCATAATTATTAAAACAATCACCATATTAACATGATTCAAATCACCATCTATTAGCATGATTCAAAGGAAAAAAATTCAAGCGTATTGATTTTATTTCACTTTAAAGCATATCACAAATATTTTACCAATCATGCATATTAGGGTTTCTTTTTCCTTCAAAAGGTAGAGCTCACTCATTTGACTACAATGCCTACTTCTATCCAAAAATGACAAGTTTTTGCTTAAAGAAAAAGTAATAGAGAATAACATGTTTCTTTCTCTGTTTTATATCTACTCAAGAATCAAGAGTAATATGTATCTTCTCCACTTTGTATAATTATTTGAAACATACAATTTTCTAATGAACATTTGCTACTCTTCGTTGGGCCTTTCCAATGAGTTCAAACATTTTTCCCACGTTTCATTTTCTTTTGAGATATTGAAGGAAACTAACCAATATCACTTGGTTCCCATCTCTAGGCGAAGAAGGTTGTCAATGCTGCTGGACAAAACATCAGACTTGTTGGTCAAACCTTGGAATGATGTAGTTCATAATAATCGGCAATTCAAGTATGGTCATTCCGTGTGGGAGATGAGTTGAGGCTTGCGATTGTTACTCTCAAATGACGAGGAACCAGGAGATATTGGTCAACTCCCGTGTGACGAAGGACCATCATCGAGTGTTGGTCAACTCCCGTATGGCGAAGAACCAACCGATGTTAGTCAACATCAAAATACCTGTTAATTGGGGTGTTCATCGTTTTTTTATTTGCTTATTTTTTTTCTTGTATTTTTTATTTTTTTACTGAGGTAAAATCTTGTTAGGAGATGGTCAAGCCTTGGCCTGCATTATATTTTAGTTCTGTTTTTTATTTTAGTGAAATAAAGAAGGCATTGTTATATTCAGAAGAAAAATAATGCTTTTGCTTATTATTTTTTCTTGCAAGTCCCTATTGCAAAAATAGGGTCTACATACAATTTTAATGTCAATTTCAAAACTGCATCGGATGACAACACACAGAAAAAAGTTTTTTATTTATGTATCCTGTTTTTCTTGTAGCCCTTAAATACGGAAATAGAAGGGAGAACGCTAACAAGAATACAAATGAGTAAAGATATTGTCGAAAAATTCGATTTCCTCCCTTCTCGAGACTTTTTAACAAGTATTTCGGCCCGAGAAAGGTCATTCCAAATGAATCTCATGTTTACAAGAACATAAAACAAGGGCTTTCCGTTTGTGATTATCATGTAACATGTATTTACTGGAACTGTTCTAACAGATAACAGTTAATTTGACTACTCTTCCGACAAAATCGCACAAATAAATGGTTCTTCCGCTCTAGGCTTGTTTGAAACACGTCACAGTCTGCATCTTAAAACTTGAACCTCAGCTAAATTATCTCCTCAATGCGCCATAATTTCTCGTTACCTACAAAAGTTTAAGCTATATTATCAGATTCAAGTCAAAATATGCTGCAAGAAAGCAATTCCATGCATCTCATAAGGACAATCCAAAAATTCAAATTTATATCTTATAGTATAATTGAAAAGAACGAGAAAACAGAATGTCCCTACAGTGACTTAGAAACTTTCTCTGTAGTATGGTTTACCTCGACAACCGCTGCCAGGATCAACAGTTATGGAAGGTGCATAAGGTCACAAGCCAATAGGCCACAATACATTAATTTCTAAGAAATATCACCCAATCATTAAGATGGAACCATTGCTGTGAACTAATTGATGGAAGTTAATGTCAGTGGGATTTTCTGGACCTTTCAATAACTAATGTTTATCCTGGTTAAATGTTTGCAAGGAAATACGGTGCGTAATACCACCAATAGTCTACTCACATGCATCATGTAAAACTTCGGATGAATAAAATTGTGTGCTGGTAAGCATTACCCAAGATAAATTGATGTAGGAGGAATTGGGGATGAAATTCACGGCGGAGTAACGAAGGGGAACCTCCTGGCCTTGAGGCGGGCGCCTCACTCCACTCCAAGCGGGCGCCTCACAGTGAACCACGCATGGCCAATCTTTCGGAGCTCCAGGCGGCCGCATGGTCTGCCCCAGGCGGGCGCCTCACGCTATTGACGGAATGAGTTGTTTGCGTTGCCAGTTTCCTATTTCTGCGTTGAACTATTTTTGGCTGAGGTTTTGCTGATTTATTTTTGCTGATATTTTGCTTATTTAAATTAGGGTATTTTTGGTAATCTCTTTATTATTTCGTTTTAGGGTTTGGTAGGGTTTTATTTCTAGAATGTTCTTTTGATTAGTATAAATAGTTATGGTAGGGCTTTTGTAAAAGACAGTTTTATGATATTTGATTTTAAGAGTTTCTCTTTAATTCCTGGGGGATTCCAGATTATCGCTGGTGGATTCCAGTATTGTGTTTGAGGATCCTTCACTTGAAGGGTTCTTGTGATTAGTGCGCTAATCACGAAACTTATCGGCTTCCGTGCTGCGTCAGTTGGTATCAGAGCAGGTCTTACCCTGTCTTTTCATCACTGATTCGTTATGGGTGATCAGGTAACAAGATCTGATGACGAAGTTATTCACGAAATAAATCGTCGATCGGATCGTGCTCGACAACAGGAACAATATTTTCTAGTGTTAAGAGGAAGAAGAACTCGACGAAGCGGACAAGCATGATCGACGTGTGCAGAAATATAAATCAATCAGAGATCTGAATCGAGCATCAAGGGAGCGAGTGCTTAGGCAGCGACATAGGATGGAAGCCAAATTTTATGCTGACAAAGCCGATCACTACACTGCCAAGATTCAGAAACTAAAAGCGCGTAGATCTGCAATAACCACCGATATTGCTACGTTGAACGACGATTTCAAAGGAGAGGAAGTCATTCAGCAAACCAAGGAAGAAGTGCAGGGCGAAGTACAAATAATCGAAGATGCGCCAGTTGAAGCACTCGCAAGTGAGGAAGTAGAACAAACTGATGTGATTGCTGAATTAGAAACAAGCATTCAAGGAGCAACAGAGCCAGTAGCTGATGACGTATCAAATTCCGCAACTCCTTTGGCTGAACCTGAGGTAACGATTAAGGACAAGAATATTGAACCTCCGGTAAGTATTAAGGTCCATGAGCATGTCCTAGTTGAGCCCATGAGTGAAAACGTGGGTGGTATTACTTGTTCTGCACCATCAATTTTTGATATTGTTGTGGTTGTTATTGATTGGGCAGAAGAATCTAAATACAACGATATGTTTATTATTGATCATGGGGAGATTGTGGAAGAGTCCATGGAGGATGCTAATTTTTCATTCATTGTTGGCTCTAAGGAAGATGAGACGGACGAACAACAGAAGGATGAGATTGATGTGTTGAATTTTTTTTCGAAGGCAAGAAAAGCATTGATTTATTCAAAGTATTTGTTCTTCTGGGGCGGATCTTGCCAAATATCGGATATGAACTCGGGGTTGAGTTCTTTTGAAGAGTGGTTGACTGATGTAGGAGGAATTGGGGATGAAATTCACGGCGGAGTAACGAAGGGGAACCTCCTGGCCTTGAGGCGGGCGCCTCACTCCACTCCAAGCGGGCGCCTCACAGTGAACCACGCATGACCAATCTTTCGGAGCTCCAGGCGGCCGCATGGTCTGGCCCCAGGCGGGCGCCTCACGCTATTGACGGAATGAGTTGTTTGCGTTGCCGTTCCTATTTCTGCGTTGATCTATTTTTGGTGAGTTTCTTGATTTATTTTTGCTGATATTTTGCTTATTTAAATTAGGGTATTTTTGGTAATCTCTTTATTATTTCGTTTTAGGGTTTGGTAGGGTTTTATTTCTAGAATGTTCTTTTGATTAGTATAAATAGTTATGGTAGGGCTTTTGTAAAAGACAGTTTTATGATATTTGATTTTAAGAGTTTTCTCTTTAATTCCTGGGGGATTCCAGATTATCGCTGGTGGATTCCAGTATTGTGTTTGAGGATCCTTCGCTTGAAGGGTTCTTGTGATTAGTGCGCTAATCACGAAACTTATCGGCTTTCGTGCTGCGTCATAAATGAATGGGTATATTTGTAAGAAAACTTCAGATGAACAGAACAGAACAGAGTGTTTGTTTTGAGGATTTATTATTCAAGATTTAAGAAAGAGACGAGAAGAAGATCCCAGAGGTACTTTGAAATCTTAATAAAAAAAAATACAGGCAAACATGGCAAATAAAGTACGAATTAAATTAATGGGGCCTATAACAATCTAGAAGTCGTCTTTTTGTTCCCTTTTAAATAGGAATAATAAAGAAATAAAAGAAATATGTGAAACCGAGAAGGTTGTTTTAAGGATCACTTACCCGAGGTTGAGTCTTTTGCATTCTCTTTGGCAAATCGTCGTCGTCGTCATCATCCTCATCATCTTTACTCATTAGGATTTTGTGGATGGAGGATGAAGAGGTGTTATCTGATTTCCTTCCCCTCTTAGCAGTTGATCCAGAAGCTATACCCCTTCCCCTAGGAGCAGCTCTTTTACGGCCTTTGACCGGAGGATTTTCATCGTCATCCTTCAAAGAAAAATCAAAAGAACTCAATTCAACTGATAATGTGTGTTTCCCACCAAACCAGACAGCAAAGAACCAAGCATCACAATCAATAAATATATTGCTAAATGAGATCATCCTCCAACTTTCTGTTTAAACTTGTTACCGGTAAGTTCTACCGACTTTTAGTTTAGTGCTGCTATTTACAACCCCCCCCCCTCCCTTTGATTTCTAAGTACACCAACCTTTATGCTTAAAATGTTGTGTACAATACACCATTATTAAAAAATGAAGGTAAGTTTACTTAGAAATTTGGAAGGTGTGAATAGCAATCCTCCTAGTATTATGATTTCTTCCCAGCTTCAAGAATCAGTAACCATTACTAGTTTCTCTGTAAAACCTATTCAAACTCCGGACACCGACACTAGACAACAAGGAGGTTAAATCCTTCATCCGTCCCAAAACAAAGTTCCCATTTTGCCATTTTGGGTGTCCCATTAGAAAGTCCGGTTTCCTAAAAAAGAGACTTTATAATACTTTTTTATTAATGGGACCCACTTGTCATACTCACAACAACTACCCACTCACTATTCCCAACCCCACTTTCTCTCCTCTACCTTATTTTTCGTACTCACAAAACCTACTTTTATAACATATTTCCTTAATTCCCGTTCCTAAAAAGAAATAGGAACTTTGTTTTGGGACGGACGAAGTATATAACATAGGATAGGGCCGTGTGTATCAAACTATCAAGTGTTTCTCCCAAAACCCAAAATATCTTTACACATAAAGTGGTTACTTATCTAGAGACAGCTAACAT
The DNA here is from genome assembly GCA_022495995.1 of Adenophora triphylla var. japonica. NCBI lineage: Eukaryota > Viridiplantae > Streptophyta > Magnoliopsida > Asterales > Campanulaceae > Adenophora > Adenophora triphylla. The sequence continues at coordinate 561,401 of JAFEMH010000335.1, forward strand.
TCGGGAAATCAATACCTTTCCTACAGTTTCATATTTGGTTGAGATATAAAAGGAAGTTGGCATGCTGGATTCAAGATCCAGCTTACCCATCAAAAAAATTGTGCCAAAAAGTGCAGATTCATTCAGTGGAATAACTCATGGATCACAAAAATGGAGCAACAACTGGGCAATAAATAAACAAATCAAAAATAAATGCATACCGAACTCTCCTGAACCTCATCCACTCCATATTCCACTGCTTCATCACTTGAAGCAGAATCTAGATTCTCCTCCTCAGTTGCAATACTTCGGACTGAAGCTGTTGCAGCAGCTGAAGCTGATCTGTAGCAATAAAGGTATCTATGAGCATTTCAACAAATCCAGGTATCAACTTGGATGACCAGAATTTCCATTCATTCAACCAACAAAAAATGGTGGTCGTTTATTTGCTCAGCTTCTGAAACTAAATAGAATCAGAATTGAGGTTCTATTATATCATCATTATTTAGTGATTTCAAAAACTACATTCAAAAGTTTTTTTACGGCATCCGCCGTGCTTAGGATCCTTCTTCCTTTTTTACCAGATGGCACAAATGAGTGAACATCAGAAGAAGAAAAAAGTACTCTCTCTGTCCCTAAATGAATGTCAAAATTTTGAATTTCCTTTGTCCCAAAATGAATGTCCAATATTTGACGAAGTTACTAAATCTTCCTTCATCATATAACAAGTTCTAATTCACACATAGACTCGTGATGCAATATGGTGAGATCATTGAGGCGTTTTATGTACTTATGTTACTAAAATGCTAAGTTTAGCAAATGTCCCTCGAAGTCAAACTTGGACATTCGTCTAGGGACAGAGGGAGTAATAAACAAGCTGTTTCTCCTTACTCCAATCCATTAACCAAATGGTCCTACCTCCCCGAATGACGCACTACCATAGCTGCATCAAGTGTAGTCTGCTTCAACTTACTAGAACCCCTGCCCCTGCCTCTGCCTCTTCCTCGAGTAGAAGTCTTAGCAGCTTCAGAAACATCACGAGCGGACAAAAATCCTTGCAATGACGCTTTCTTTCCTCTAGCGGCGGACTTTGAACCAGAGAGTTGAGTGGCATCCTCATCATCGTCACTGAAGGAAGCTGTATTTCCTTGTGCAGTCCCTTTACTTCTAATATCCTACAATAAACCCAAAAGAAGTTATAGATGGATAAAATGCATGTTGAACAACCAAATAGAAAAATAAATTAAAAAAAAAAAAGATGGAAGTTCCCCAGGTACAGATATCAGCAATGCAACTCCTGTACACTATCATAAACTTAGAAGAGCTACCTCCAACGATTGTGTATTTGAGGGAAATGGTGAAGCTGCCTTTTGTGATCTCTCCTTGATACGCGCCTGTACATATTATAATCAGGGTAGCAATGAGAGAGAGGGGGAGGGAGACGTGAGAGACAAAAAAAAAATCCACTTCAATAACAATTTAGAGTAACCATTGCAAATGCCTATTAAGGGTACTGAAACCATTAAGCCTAAGGTTAGTTATAATTCATCCAACAAGAGTTGCAAAATCAATGTATTGAGTCAAAATCAACAGTTAAGTAAATGATTCCAAAAACCTAAGGTCATTCCATCCATGAAAAACACATGTAAATATACACTTACAATGCTTTACAGCCACACAACACAAAGCACTTAAGCAATCAGCATTATACTCGAATAAGAAATGTGATTTTGTCAAGTTGACATTTTAATGAGTATATACAACAATGCAATCTCAAATGTAGTAGTACCACAAGTTAATATAAGAAATAGTATTTCTTGCCTCTAAGCTCTCTCCAACTTTGAGCACTAGATCTTCTTCCTCATACTTCGTTGTTTCTGGATCCAGAGCAATTTTTTTCTATCAAGCAGATAGATAATTTGATAATTAGAGCAGACTTGATATCTATATACACAAGCTGCTGATGTAGATAAATAATAAATAAAAATATTCATAAAGTGCTACAAAAAAAATTAATAAATAATAGCCAGGGTATCCAAAATTGTTCCAAGACAATCATAAGATTCCATACGGATTCAAGACTAAATACTCACACGAGTTTCTTCAAGATTGTATTGCACACAAGAAAGGAAAGCCGTCCTGTCATCCTTGTTTATAAAATTGTGTAATGCAACATCCAAATCATTTACTGGAAGTATCTCCATTTGCTGAAAGAAAATTCACCACTCTGTCTTGAGAAGATCACAAGTAAAACTATTGCATGAACAAATATTAATTAAATTCAGATCTCAGGGAACTTCTCACTAAGCAATTTCAAATGTTGTGTTCAGGTACTTGTATGGTCATGTGACAGAAAAGAACTATCTGTAGTAAAACTGGAAATTCCTCATGGAACTAATTTATTACTCCTTCGTCCCAACTAAACACAAATTCAGAGAAGGGTTGAAAATATAATATATTCCGAAATCGCCCGTCAAAACATATGTGACAATGTGATTATTTGAAATGAACAAACAAACTTTAATGAAGGTTAATATAAATAAGTTCCCGCAAATGGAAATTTTACTCTTTACTTACGATGGCCCAAAAAGGAATAATCACCTCTTCCGTTGGGACAGAGGTGGTATAATACATTACCACTCCATGTGTTACTCGTGTTTCAACTTCAGGTAAGGTGCAAGAGAACTAACCGGAGGACTTATTGTTGGAAATTACTCTCACTCACCAAGAATGTGAAGGGATATTCTGCCTAATGGTTAACATCAATTGTGTCCTTTTTGTAGTTTGGTAATTACGAAAGCACAAAGGAGTGGTTAAAGTTGATGACATACCAGGTTACTCTCGGCAACTAACGCCTCAATATTTTGTTGATTCAGTTCCTCTGGTCGAAGTCGTTCAGAATCACTGATTTTAGCTGAGACCAATAAAAAAATGTCATCACCATCCCAGAAGGATAAAAGATACCATCCATGATAAAAGAAAAATAGGTAAAAGGAGAGGAGAGGGGTCCAAGACTACTAGAACTTGGCCAAAGTCATCAACTAAATTTCATGAAGAGTTCCCATAGATTAAACCGATTCCCGTTGAAATGTTTTCTTGTAGTAAAACAGTTTTGAATCATTCTCTAAAAAATGATCGAAAACGGATTGGACTAAATATCATTTTTGTTTGAGTAATATCACAAAAAAAATGCTGTAGGATGTAATAAACATTTGGTTCTTATCCCAACAGGTAAAGTCCTACCAAAACTGTAAGAAAAAACCCACTTGGACATGTATAAGTAGCCAGTAAAGAAGTTAAATACAAAAAAATAAAGATCAAACTGACTCACCTTCGCCTGAACCTTTTTTTGCTAACTTTGAGAATATGAGAATATCCTGGGGATTTGCAACCTAAAGTATCTAAAAGTAGTCATTTCTCTTAAAGTATGCCGAAAAAGGAGAGAGGTTGGGGGAAGGGTAGACCATATTCATACCGAGTAAAAGAAGAAAATACCTTCCCAACATATTTTTGCCCAAACCTTTGAGGATTTATTGTCATGAATCCAGAGTAGTCAACCTGTCAAATCACGGAAATATGGCACTTTGATGAAAAGGAAACACTTATGCCAAATGTGTAGGGGGTGTATACCTTTAGTCGGACTAGTGGAAGCTTGAGCTCTGATTTGCTGACATCCTTTCGGTTTGCTTTGTCAATTAAGCTACTAACCTGAAACAATATTAAGTTGGCATGAAGCATCTTATAGCACCATGAGACCCGCTAGAACAAAAAAAACAAGCTGTAAATACTTGAATTATTATGCGAGTGCGGAAATCAAAAAAGTAATCTTACCACGCTGTCCAAACGTTCAAGGATTGAATTTTGATCGTTGGGGTCAATGTCTGGTTCATCCTTCAGTACTACCTGCATCATGAGAATTGACCAACTTAACAAAAATTCTCTTCCAGAAGAAAAACACTCATTAACCTACCTCTTTATATTCGAAAGGCCTAACAGAGTTTAGTGGTATCTTAGTTGGTCGATATTGATTTCCCTGCATAAGTTCGAGAAGAATTAGACAATAGAGAGTAGCACCAGACATCACAGATAAGAAAACATGAGCAACAATGATCTCAATAGCCAAAAAGAAAAGAAGATGAAGGGAGTGATTAGCCTAGGCGTCATCAGATAAGACCTTGATCTCAATAAGAAGTGCATGTTTTGGTTTTGATTCTCCATCGATAAGTGATGTTGCAATGGACGAACCTGGTTGAGTAATGTGGAAACCCATGCCTGGAACTTCCTGTTAACATATAAATGCACTTTCAATAGACCCTATAACGAAACATTAGGACAACAAAGAAACCTCTACATCGGTGGCACCTGTGGGTCAACAAGACACTCGTGCTCATGCCCCCAAACAATGAAGTCAAGGAATCTAGGTAAAAAATGCTCATTTATGGCATTTTTAGGATTGGTCTTCACTCTGCAATCACGATAAGATGATTTAATATTTCTATATAAACTCTCAAGACTAAAAGAAAGACCATGTAAACACCTAATTTCAGGATTTAACAGATCAACCCATGCTTTTCTTCAACAAGGGAATGCTACTTTCCCCAGATATTAATAGAACCTGTTTTGATGGAGCACCAAAATGTTGAACCAGTCTGATACTTGACACCCTTGTTGAGCTTCAGGGCGCATCCACTGAACAGCATGGGGTGTCTGTGGTAAGGAAGTACACCCAAGATAAATGATTACACTTGTCAAAGAGTAAGGATCTCTAGCAGACGAATTTCCAAAGTGGTACCTGAAACATTCTATTCAGGCGTTCATCTCTAATGTTTCCAAGGCCGTAGAGAGCAACAGAAGTTGACCCCTGCAACGCATCATGTAATAGCTAGTAAGAATTCTCTAAAGCTATGAAAACGCTTTATACTCCAAAATCACTTGTTGAACGGCTAAGATACCTTTCTGATAAGTATGGGATAGAGAGCGATTTCCCCAACGCCAGAACCTCCAAGAACCATTTTCCCAAAATAGTTCACAAGATTGCATGCGGAAAGTATATCAACTGCAGAAAGGTTATCCTGTCATAAGTTGGAGGGAAAAAACTTAAGAAAGTAAGTCCAATAAAGTAAAATTTTAACTATTTAATAAGTAGAAATTTATTAATTTTTCTTTGTACTTGAACAGCAACAACAACAACAGTGTCTTAGTCTCAAAATGATTTGGAGTCGGCTAACATGAATCGTCATATGGAATCGTAAATTAACAAAAAAAAGAAATTCAAAAGAAGAAATAGGTGGGAAGAAGATATGGAAAAAGAAAAGGATATATATGTGTGTGTGTGTGTGTGTGTGTGTGTGTGCGTGTGTGTGTGTGTGTGTGTGCGTGTGCGTGTGTATGTGTGTGTGTGTGTGTGCGTGTGTGTGTATATATATATAATAATAAATAAAGAAATATAGGCAACTAATGTAGTTTGTCAGGATTTTGGAATTATCAGCAGAGATATTAATTTCAAGAGAGTGAGTTCAGTTGCTATACGAGTTACGAAAAATGTGAGAAAAACAAACATGCTCAGGCACCAAACCCTACAACCCACCATTGCTCTATGAAAGTTGGTCGCATAATCATGTAATGTAGCGCACCTTTGCACCTCCAATATTTTTTTTTGATGAGATTGACTAGGGGAATACAATTGAAGCCTAAACTTCTACTTCTTTTTTCAATCACCAATAAATGGGGGGGGGGGGGATACGTGAGCCCATAAGTGTCTGAAGCATGCTCTGTCCACGGTATGATTCTTAAGGAAGTTGGTCGCATAATCATGTAATGTAGCGCACCTTTGCACCTCCAAGATTTTTTTTGATGAGATTGACTAGGGGAATACAATTGAAGCCTAAACTTCTACTTCTTTTTTCAATCACCAATAAATGGGGGGGGAGATACGTGAACCCATAAGTGTTGAAGCATGCTCTGTCCACGGTATGATTCTTAAGGAAGTGGTCCATAATCATTGTAATGTGATGCATCAGAAAAGCAAGAGAATCGGCATTCAGATAACATCCATGCTCAAGATTAAAAGGAGTTATTAGCAATATAGTAATTTTTGAAAATTACCACTCCAGCAGGGTCGTCGTGATTTCCATGGATACTAAAAACCGGTAAGCCAACATTAAAATGGGGATCTTCATAGTTTACATGACCAAATCTGTTGACATTAACATTCCATTAAAAAAAAAAAAAAGTTCAATTCACAGCTGACAGGCTAGAGAAAAAAGGGCACTACGCAACCCTTTTTCAAGTGTAAGAAAATAGTTTTCCTCACATCCAAGCCTAACCTGAACAAGCAGGAACGAAAAAACTATTTTTTTAAAAAGAAGGTACAGGTCATTACACGTTTGCGAAGTTTACAGTCTGGTCGCTGACAACTTGGAATTGCACTGGTTTATCATTGAGACAATACCGGCGAAGAATCTCTATTGTCTTCACTAGTGTTGACCTGGATGGCTTGTTCTCATGAAAAAGATCACCACCAAGAAGTAAAAAATCCACCTGATGCAGATAAAACAAGTAGACATGCATAACAGTGCTTAGGAAAACGGACATGAATAATGCTGCCTCATATTATCTTTAGAAAAATAAAATATGTCGCTGAATCTCAATTTTTTTTTTTTGGACATGAATAATAATTGCACTTCTGGTTAACTAGATGGAGGGAAAAAAAAACATAGAAATAAAACAGGTAAAAGGAATAAGGGAAAACCAACCAAAACTCATCAAAACTATTCATGTCTAGAGACAACAGCTAAAAATCTTGGTCTGATTTGAAATTGTGCAATTCAAACACATGCTGAAAGCAAATAAAATGCTATGGAACCATATGTTGGCAATAAGAGTCTACATTATAAAACAAATAAACAACCCACATTATACAAAGCTGGAGAAAAACAATATCACCTGTTTTTGCTCTGCTATAGAGCATATCTCTTCAAATGCCTGGAATGAATCATGCCGCCTCACCTCATCTTTTTCCATATACCCCAAGTGGCAATCCGTAGCAACAAGTACCCGAAGTGTATCCCTAATTTCCTCCCTGAAATAAGGAATTTCAGACTAAACATCATATTTTCTGACTTTGTGAAACACGCATCTAAATATCAGTTCAATATGAAGATGTTGGTCATTCTATCATTCAAAAGATTGTATGCAAGATAGCAGATGTGGAAACTGGTTGTGACAGGTTATGAGTGATTCCACAATTGATGTTGCACGAGGAGCAGGCTCCACCATAGAGGCCATTGACCCTTTTAAGTGTGAAACTGAAAGAAGTCATGTATTGGAAAATTCTTCAAACATATTAAATTATTGTCATTATGCCAGTAGAGGACTGGTGTCAAAGTTGGCAGGCGGTACACAGAGTTGTGAACGACGAGATACTACACTACATGGCATACAGAATAAAAATCTTTAAGAGAATATCTGGTTACCACAAATAATTTTTGGAAGAAACCTAACTAACTATATGACAACCATAGATTTTGAAATTATAAACAACTGGGATATCATTAAAACTTTATCTAAAACTAGACAAAGACATGCAATTACTCTACCTTGATAAGAGTGCGACCAAGTTTATTAACCAGAAAGCGGCAAAGTGGGCCCAAATTAGAGTGCGACCCAAGAAGAAGAAAAGGATATAGGCGGCCCAGGGAAGGAAGACGAGACAGGAGTATCCCGCTAATATCATTCAGAAGGGGAGAAGACCAAGACGTCAAATAGCGACATATTATGAGGAGAGCAAGCGATAAAGAATAATGGCGAGACATGATGTTAAAGGCGATATAGTCTGATAAGGCGGGACATAATGATGAGGCGAGATAGGACAAGAAGTGACCCTACCCGGCGAGAGAAGGATTCTTGATAATGTTGTTCACCAGAGGCGGCATATAAATATCTACCAAGTGGGACCCATTAGACGGTTATGCATTGGGATTGATGATCACGTGATTAGGGTTTACTTTATGAAAGGACCAATGATACGGCGACACGTGGCAGTAGGCATGAAACGTGAGGATGTCATGTGCAAGGCACGAGGATGAAGGGTATAAATAAGATATGCGAGGCTTCATTGTCAAGGTACGTTGATTCATACACACACGGCCCACAAACACTCTCAAGTTTTGTTGATTTTCCCTTTTCACAAGCCAATTCTTATCCTCACGCCGGAGGAGGGCTTTCGCCGGAGCCGCCCCGGCTTAGTTGACGTTTGATTGTGTGCGGACCGATCGGAGAAGAAGGAGCCGGAGATATCGAAGTCGGACTACATCGGTGAGATTCTTTGTTGAGGAAGGTCCTAGCAACATCAGCGGATTCCGTTGCGGGGCTGTTTCCTCTTGAAGGATCGAAGTGTTATCGGCGGTAGCTCGAGATTGGGAAGCCTACATTACGAGATAGTGAAGGTGGGTTGTGGACGATTGAGGGTGTGGAGTTTATTGGTTGAGTTGGCTTTATTAGCAATTTGTAAGTCGAAATTTGTTGTTCTTATTATTGTTGGAATAGTTGAATATTGTGATATTGTTTAATTGGGTTGGAGTAGATTCCTGTTTTTCTCAAGTATTTGTATGGTTTGTGACTCAAAGTTGTTCGTTAAGAATTGTTTTTAATGCTGGGTTTGGTTGTAGAGTTTTGAAGTTGGATTTTGTGAGTTTGTTTTGGTGTGATTTGGGTGTTTTTGGTGGTGAGGTGTAATTGAAATCTTGGTTAAAGATTTTTGGAGAGTTTTGGTGTTGAAGAAGGGTTGTTATTCTTTGGGTTTTTTGTTGATTATTTACAGGGTTTTGAGCCGAGATCTTCAAATCTTCATAAGATTTGCGGATTTTCTTAAGGTGAAGTTTATAAGTTTGATTGCGTAAGAGGAAAGAATGTCAACACCGAGAGAAGAATATGGTAGTGGGCAAGAGCGTAGGGAAGGAGCATTGTCACTCCAATTTCGGGGTTTGGGAATATCGGTATGGGCGGAGCGAGAGACACTTCTTCCTCGCAGCCAGTAATCCGGAGGAGGTGGAGCGAGATCTTGGCGAAAGAGAGAGAGAGGAATGTGATGCCGCCACCGCGAGAGGAGGAAATAGAGAATGAGGAAGAAAGTTTGAGGATTCATAACGCTACGATCATGCGGTGATTGAGAACAACAAGCGGCGAGGGCGATGAAAAGAAGCCTACACCAATCCGCGGGGATTTTAACGCGGACAATAGAAGGAGACAAGGGAAGCGAAATAAGGAGGTAATTGTGGTAAATGAGGAGCGAGAAAAGGAAGTAGAGCACGAGAAGCCAAAAGAAGTAGAAGCGAGAATTGATGGGTCGCAAAAGCGAATGGAAGGAACACAAAAGAAAAGCGGGAGAGTATATGGAAAATGGAAGAAAGATCAAAGTTTATCATTGGCCACACACTTCCAGTGTCGTCCTCTATTGTGAAGAAGAAGAAGGCGTCTTTGCGTCGAATGAGGCGGAGGATGGCGAGAAAGAGTTGAGAAGTTTCAATGATATGGAGAAGCCCGAGTGATAGAAAAGGGGAAGGGTATTGGAGTTAGTCGTTTTGGGGAAGAGGGCGTTTTCAAGAAGCAGATGGCCGAGATGGCGAGGAGGTTAGCGGAATTGGAAAAGGGTGGTGCGGTTGATAATGAAAAGGACTCTTTTGTAGCCCCTTTTGCTAGATATATTCGAAGAGAGAGACGGCTCAGTTTTCGCTTGCTGTTCTATCTAAATATGCGGGAGTAACTACTTGCGGGACTCGCGTAAGCGGGATTTGAGGTGACAATGGCGATTCGACCAAGGATGATGCGTTGTTATGCAAGACTTTTGCTAGTACCTTGGAGCTTCGGGCCTTGGATTGGTTTGTACCCGGCTGCTAACTCTATATTGGGGTACCAAGACTTTAAGAGGAAATTTTTGGCGAGATTTGGATCGATGGGAGCTCGGCCGGTGAGTCTTTGCGGGAGTTGATTGGCATTAAGCAAAAAGACGGGAGAAGGTCTTGTTACTTACACCAATAGATTTCTATTAATTGCCAATCAAATTCTTGAGATTGATCCCAGTATGTCATCATGATGTATATGTCGGGTGCATTATCCGAATCATTCGGGAGGGAGTTAAGAATGAGATTACACACGGCTTTGAGTGAGTTGCGTAGGAGGGTCAGCGTCTTGTGGTGGCGAAGATGTTGATGAAGGAGCTTGAACGGTGGAAAGAAAAGTGTTAAGGATCGGATTGAGTATGTGAAGGAAGGGAACGCCGCTCAGCCATGAGGTCGAGGAATCCCGGCGCGGCGAGGTGGAGGTCGCGATGGAGGTCGCAAATGGAGGCCCAAATGGAGGCCGTGGAGTTAGAAGAATGATAAGGTTTACAAGGTTGACTACTACACCAAGTGAAATTACGAGTCATTGATTTGCCGGCACCTTTTGAAATGAATGATGCAAGGGAGAGTTAACATGAATCAATTCGTAATTATCATCGGGAACGGGGTCGTAGAGGCCCGACAATTGTTATAATTTGAAAAGAGTAATTGAAAACCAAATTGATAGAGGTGCGTTGCAAGAGTATGTATGGCGGGAGCCAAATGGGGGCGGATCGAGGAGGAAATGGAAATAGAAATGAAATTTTGGTGATTCACGAGCCTACAAGCATTACTTGCCTAAATAATCGGATTATGTCGCTATCCCACACTTGTCACATTCCGCCTATCCGCCCGATGAAGAAAGGATGATTAGTTTTTCAAGACGAGAGTTGGCTTTAACGCCAAGCCGTGGATGCCCGGCCAATTGTAATCACGATCGCTCCGAAACTTGATATTTTGCATCGGGTTTTAGTAGACTACGGAGCAAGCCGAAACATTCTCTATTATGATGCTTTTAAAAGATGCGATATACGAGAGGCCAATTTGGTGCCGTATAAAGGATTCTTGGAAGGGTTTACTAACCACCTGTGCGGGTTAAAGGAACGATTTCGTTGGCGGTAGAGATAGGAGAGGATGAGAAGGTGAGAACTTCGCATGTTTGTTGAGTTTATGGTTATTGATTTGGTGTCGCCTTATAATGCCATTGTGGGCATTCCTTTCATGCAGCTTTGAAATGGTAGTATCCATCCCGCATCAACGAGTCAAGTTTCTACGGCGAGGGGATAGCGTGTTTGAAAAGTGAGGTGAAGGAAGTTATTCAAAAGAAGATTGAAATGCAACGGCGGCGGAAGCAAGCACAAGTTCACTTTCTTGCTTTGAGCTGTGCGGGATGCGAGAATAAACATGATTACCGAGCTTAGGGAATGTGAGAGTTGGGAAGAGACGAGAAAGTATGAAGAATAAGTCGGCAATCATAATTATTGAGGAAAAGTGAGGATGAAGTTATGAAGGAAAGAAGTGAGGAGCGAGATGTGGAGATAGAAATGATGCAGGAAAAGTCGAAAAGAATTTGATGGCTTTGATGGTGATCTGTGGAGATGGCTTGAGTCTAGATCCACCGAATTTGTCAAGATGAAAGAGCCACTACATTGAAGAGATAGTAGATTCGGAGAGTGAGGAATGCGATGAAGAAATCGTGGTGGATACTCAGGGAGTATGTCGCGTGGCGAGAGAGAAAAAGGGGAGAGTAGCGGTATTGGGATGAAGAGAAATGTCGATCGGAAAAAGGCGGTGAAATTGAAGTAGATCTGGCTGTGAATGCGGGATGAGCGATATTCGGGCGGCGGAAGAGTGGAGGAAGTGATTGTGAATGATGAATATCCCGGCGAGAAAATCAAGATTGGGCGAGCGGATTGAAGAAGGAAGAGAGGGATATCTAATTGATTTTTGCGAGAAAACATTGATGTATTTGCACAGAGACCGAAGGATATGTGCGGAGTTGATGAAAATGTCGCCTTACAGCTGTCTAAATGCTTGATCGAATGTAGAGCCTTTTAAGCGAGAAGGTGAGATACTTATCTCGCGGAAAAGGAGAAAGCGGTGATCGGGGAAGTAGAGAAGTTGTTAAAGGCGGGAATCATTGAAGAGATCACTTACCCGATCGCTAGCTTGCCCGGTGATGGTGTTGAAGGCGAACAAGAAGTGGAGAATGTGTATAGATTTTACGAGATTTGAATATGGCGTATCCCCAAGGATTGTTATCCTTTACCAAAGATTGATAGGCGGTGGATTCTATTGCGGGACACAAGGTGTTCGGCTTTATTGATGCTTACTCGGGGTATCACGGATCAAATGCTTGAGGAGGATAAAGCCAAAACGACTTTCGGGACTCCCCTTGGAAATTTTTGCTATAAAATGATGCCTTTTGGTTTGAAGAACGGCAGGGCGACATACCGAAGGATGGTTAACAAGATATTTAAGTCACAAATTGGGAGGAATGTTGAAGCTTATATTGATGATATGGTGATCAAGACCAGGGGAGGATCGTTTGGCGGATCATTTGAAACTTTTGAAAACTGAGGAAGAATTCCATGAAGCTTAATCAGTAAGTGCGCCCTTTGGAGTAACGGCCCGGGGAAAGTTTTGGGTTTTCTTGTAAATCGCCGCGGGATAGAGGCAAATCTGAGAAGATACGAGGCGTTAATTGATATGAAGTCGCCCAAGACCATTCAAGAGATTCAAAGGTTAAATGGTAGGGTGATAGCTTTGGGACGATTTGTGTCGCGATCAGTGAGAAATGTACGCCATTCTTCAAATGCGAAAGGAGATCGAAGTTTGCTTGGGATGACAAATGTGAAGAAGCTTTGAAGATAAAGGAGTATTTGGGAAAGCCGCCCATCTTATGTAGCCCGAGAGGAAGGAGACCATTTATATGTCTACTTAGCAAAGCATCGAATTTGGCGATGGGCGGCGGTGTTAATAAAGGAGGATGGTGGCATGCAAAAACCAGTGTATTATGTTTCAAAGGCGTTGAGTGAGGTAGAAGCGAGATATTTTAATGCGAGAAAAATTGGCTTATGCTTTGGTAATAGCGGCAAGGAAGTTGAGGGCCTATTTCTATCTCACTTTATTCTTGTGTTGACAATGCGCCCTTAAGAAAGATTTCTACAACGGCTGATTCATTGGAAGGCTTCTTAAATGGTCGATTGAATTAACGAGAATTTGATATTCAATATGAGGCGAGAAAGGCGATTAAGGCTCGAGCTTTGGCGGACTTTATTCTCGAAACTTCATTCACATATGAAAGAGAGGAGATTGAGACTCAAGAGGCGAGGAAGAGGAAGGCCAAGTCGCAGACCACGAAGCGGAAGAAGAGAAAGAAAGACACTGCGGGATGTTGGGAATTGTTTGTTGATGGGTCCTCGGCCAGGACAAAGGCGGAGCGGGATTTCATTAAGCTCGCCGGGGAAAAGATTGCACATATGAGAAGGCCTTGAGGTTTAAGTTTAACATGACAAACAATCGGGCGAGAATACGAGGCGTTGGTAGCGGGTTTGGAGTTATGCGGAGACATCGGAGTAAAACAGAGATAGTCGCCCGCTCGACTCTCGGTTAATTGTTAATCAGTAAAAGGAAGATATGGAGTAGTGAGTACAATTTTGACAAAGTATTGTGAAATGGTAAGGCAGATTTTGCAAAGCTTTGATTATTGGGAGAGTGGTGCGAGATTGATAGAGAGAAAAATGAGCGAGCCGACATGTTGAGCAAAGCCGCTTGCGATAAAATAGAGGAGTTGCCTAAGAAAGTGGTAGTTGAATTTGTGGAAGAGCCGGCTTTTGACGGGCCCACGATAATGGAAATTGAAGTTGGTGAAAAAGATTGGGTAAGTGAAATGAAAGATTATTTGGAGAAAGAAGAGGCGCCCAAAGACGAAGATAAGGCGAAGATTGTTAGGAAGATGTCACTGAGGTTTGCGTACGGGATGGGATCTTATACGGGAAGTCTTTCTCGCGGCCTTTGATGAGATGCGTGGAACCGGGGAAGGTTGATAACGTTTTGTTTGAGTGCGTAGGGCGTTTGTGGAGGTCATCCAGGAGCAGAAACGTTGGCTAATAAAATCATGTTTCATGGGTATTATTGGCCGTCATTGAAGAAAGGATGCGGAGGAGTATGTAAGAAGATGTGACCGGTGCGGCGACATGCTAACATTCCTAGGCGGCCAGCGAGCGGGACCCAAATTGTAGCAGCTTGGCCTTTTGACAGTATGTGGGGAATAGACCTTATAGGACCTTTCCCCAAGGCCAGGAGGAGCGCGCAGATGGTGGTATTGGCTGTTGATTATTTTACCAGTGGTGAGGCGAGAGCTTTAACTTCTACTGCGAAGACCGGATCATCAGATTTGTAACGGAGGAAATCTTATGTCGCCATGGAATGCCGCGGGCAATCATCTCTGATCATGGGCCATGATTTAGAAAGAAGTTTCACGGATTTTGCGAGAATTTGAGCATCAAACATTGGCGATGCAGTGTATAGGCCGCATGATACGACGGACAGTGGAAGCCGCTAACAAGCAAGTTCTCGAGATTTTGTGTAAAAACTTAGAGAAGAGAGGCGGGGCTTGGTTGGAGGAGCTGTCCACAGCTCTATGGTATGTTAGAACGACAGTAAAGGGGTCAACTGGCGAGACAGCCTTCGCATTAACTTACGGCTCAGAAGCAATGGCTCCTGCTGAGATGGGTTTGCCTACCCACAGAGTAACTTACTATGACGAGATAATGAATAGCGACAGAAGGTGCTTTGAGCTAGATCTGAGTGATGAAAAGAGGCTTAGAGCGAGAATGAGGATGATTAATTACAAGCAGCGGATGAAGGCACAACATGATAAACGAGTAAAGAAGAGGTCATTTAATGTTGGCGATTGGGTGTTGAGGAGCCGTGAAGTTAAAGGCGCGACAGCGGGATTTGCCAAGCTAGATCCGAAATGGGAAGGACCTTTCCAAATTGCTAGAATAGTGCGAGAGGGGACTTATCACTTGAAAGAAGAAGGCGGCAAAGAGGTCCCGAATGCATGGAGTGTTGATCACTTAAAGAAATACTACCATTGAAGTGATAAGGGTAATTTGCCTATCTTGTTCCTATTAAAAGTCTTTTTAATGATCATTTTTATGAATTTATGAACTTTTCAATGATGAATGAAAGTCATATGCTTCATGATTTTAATAGAAAATATGTACATGGAACTTATATTGAATATGTTTATGATACAATGAAAATATGAAATTTTATTCCTCATATGTGCTTTGCATGGAATGAATTTTATAGTTATGTATGATCGTAGCTTGATGACACGGTAAATAAATTGCTCAAGAGTAAAGTTGCCTAAAGACAACTTCACTTTTTCGATGGGAGTATATGTGTATGGTGATATCCCTAAAGGTAAGAAGGTTAAGAGTTTTTGATGAATTATCAAAACAATTTTTGATGAATTATTGAAAGGAATGAATAAATGTTGAAAGTCGACGGACTATAAATGTTGAAAGTCGACGGACTATAAATGTTGAAAGTCGTCGGACTATAAAACGATGCGAGTCAATGAAAGTCGTCGGACTATAAAACGATGCGAGTCAATGAAAGTCGTCGGACTATAAAACGATGCGAGTCAAAGAAAGTCGTCGGACTATAAAACGATGCGAGTCAATGAAAGTCGTCGGACTATAAAACGATGCGAGTCAAAGAAAGTCGTCGGACTATAAAAGCGATGCGAGTCAAGAAAGTCGTCGGACTATAAAACGATGCGAGTCAAAGAAAGTCGTCGGACTATAAAACGATGCGGAGTCGATGAAAGTCGTCGGACTATAAAACGATGCGAGTCAAAGAAAGTCGTCGGACTATAAAACGATGCGAGTCAATGAAAGTCGTCGGACTATAAAATGATGCGAGTCGAAGAAAGTCGTCGGACTATAAAACGATGCGAGTCAAAGTAAGTCGTCGGACTATAAATCGATGTGAGTCGATGTAAGTGGTAAACTATGATATAAGTCAAGTTATGAATGGTGAAAGATGTAAAAGTCTATGGACTATAAAAATGAAAGTTTTGGTGCTTTATGAATGAAGAAAAGATTTATTTCGCAATAAGGGCGAGAGCGTAAGTCGCCATGAAAGATATCACTCTCTCGCGGGAAAGATGAGGCGGAAAGAAGGAAATTGTTCTAAGTATAAAGCAAAAGAAGATCGATAAAAGATTCGAGTTAGCGACAATATGAGTCGCAAAATATGTTATGAGTAAAGTCGCTAAAGACGACTTCGCTTTTCGATGGGAGTATATGTGTATGGTACTGTCATGCAAAAGAGATTTTGATGAACTATCAAAACAATAAGTGGAGAAATAAGTAAAGCAAAAAGTAAAGGGGCAAGCACAAAGACCGCAAATGTCTGATATTCAAAAGGCACGCAGGCCCCGAAAAGAAAAGAGAGTAAATTGTTTAGCCGTGAGGCGAGTTACAAAAAGCATTAGTAAAAGATAAGAAGGAGATAGATCGGACATTGGGTTCGGTAGGCGGGATAACTTGGTGGAACTTGAAGCCGCTAAGGCAAGAGCTTTGGCATCATCCAATTGCTTATGCTTGTGCTCGAAGAGTATCCCACAAAGCTATAGCATTTGGAACTTGAACAGGAGGAGCTCTCCAGTGGCGATTTTCCCAATAAGCGTCTTCGTCAGAAGATCTTTGAGTTCTTCAGAGTATAAGGAACTACGGAATGACCGCGGCGACAAACCTCGCTAAAATTGGCTCGAGAACCCCGGTGGGCGAGTTTTTCAAGCGTGATAGCGAGGAATGTCGTTGATTTCGGCCAGCTGCGGCTCGCATAACTTGAAGGGAAGTTTGGTTCCCGATGTCGGCGATGTCGTCGATTAATTGAGCCACATCGGCATTCGAGTAGCGACTTCCGCGGTCTTCTCGGCTAGTTCCTCTTTAAGTCTAGCAATCTCCTCTTGAAAAGTTTGAGTTTATTTGGCGCTGAGCTTCCTTTAAAGCTTCATTTTCACTCCTCGGCTTGGCGACATTTTCTTTAGCGAGTCGAGTTCGGTAGTGGCGGTGGCGAGGCCAGAGTTAGCGGCATTGAGATCGATCGGGGTGCAGTCGAGTTGATTGTGAGAAGTGGTTAGGTCGGCCTTCAATTTGTCCCGCTCTTTTTCCAAGCTTTTGATGGAAGAATCCCGTCTCGTAAGTCTACCCTTAAGGAGTATCTTTGTCGCGTCTCAATCTAGCGGATTCATTTTCCGGTCAGTGTTGGCCTCGCTAATGCCGGTGATAGAGGATCAGTGGGAAAGATAACAATTATAAGTTAAGAGAAGGTTGAAAATAAGATTAAGGTAAAGTAAAATAAGGAAGGAAGGAAGAACTAACCAATGAAAAATAATAACCCGCTGGCGTGCGGCGTAAGCGAGAATCCAATTGGGAGACATTGTGAACTTGTACTTGATCACTAGCTACGATTAAGGCCGAGGCGCCCGATAGATACTCTTCCGCGCTTTTGGTTTCCTCAATCAACCCCTTTATCAGGGGACTACGCAATCTCCTTGCTAAGCTCATAAAGCCCAACAAAATCGAGGGCTTGGAAAAGTTTTCTGTAGCCCCAGGAGTAGGAAGAGCGGAAGAAGTGCTTGGAGCCGGGAGGAGTTGAAGGAGGCTGGAAATGAGGGTTAAGTCGCGAGACCTCCGTCTCGCGGAGAGGAAGATTTTCGGTTGTTGGGTTTGAAACATTAACTTCTAAAGAAGAAGTATTTGGTGGAACAAAATCGGAGGTAAGAGTTTCAATGTTTTCGGTCGTCGGTGCGGCTTGTCGGTTGGCGGGATAACAGTTTGGGAAATGGTGGTCTCAAATGTTTGGCGAAATAGAAGTGGGCGGGAGATTAGTTTCAACGGTAGAAGGAGGATTGGAATCGGTAATGGGATTTGGCGAGGTATTTACACGAGGCGGGAGTAGCCTTTGGTTGTTACTGCGACTCTTTTCAGTCGTTTAGCTCGCGCCGCTTGAGTTGGTTGGTGCGGCTCTTTTTCTCGTTGTGTTACGAGTCTTCTCAAAGCAATCTCCTCGGCATCTTTACCATCGCGAGAAATTGGCAAATTAAGATTTCCGGGGAGGAAGCAAGAAGCGAGGCCGCGTGCGTTGCGGTGTTTCCTTCTCTTGTCGATCTACGAGTTGGCGGCTTGGCGACTTTCCGTGGATTTGGCCGGTGATACGAAATAAAATAGAAGGAAGTTAAGGGTTATGGTATTCCAAGTTATAATTGAAGGAAAGCGAAGATAAGATTAAAGGGGAGACATACTGAGCGGTATTCGTGGCGATGCAGTGGCGAGAACCTTTGCGGGGTGACATTCGTGAGCATATTTGTTGTCGGAATGTCGCTCCCAGTCCGTCGAAATAAACATGGCTTATGGGAACTCGGGGCGGGACTGCGGGTAAGTTGTCGGCCAAACCGACTTGATCTAGCAATTCCACATTCCGCGAATACCTCTCCGGAGATGAGAGGCTGGGAGTATCGGGAGCGAGAATTTGCGGGTAAAGGCGATTAAGAGCGAATGTCGTCAACAAGGGCATTGTCGCCAATGGAAGAAGCATCTTTGGATTCAATTTGAGTGTTAATAGGATGAAGGTCGACGGGATGAGACCATCCGGTGCGAGAAACAACAAAGAGAGGGTCGTCCATCCAATCGTGAATTTTGGTGGGCGGTGGAGTAAGGACTTTGGGACCCCTATGGTATTGGAGAGAAAGGCGAGTTTCAAATATGTCATCGGCAAGTTGGTTGGTTTGCTTATATCCGGTAAATAAAGAAAGCATAAGCAGTAATGGTGGGTTCTTTTCGCGAAGAAGCGACAAATGGTGATGAAGGTAGTTATTATTCTAATAGCGTTTGGGTGAATTTCGGTGATCATGGCTTTGGGCTTTATACAAGAATTCGCAAAGGAAAGGATCAAAGGGGATCCTAAGGCCGGCCTTGAGTTGAGAAGGGAAAATGACAATGCCATCCCGCATTTCTCGCAAATGGGCGAGGAAAGGTCTCCTTGATACTCGAAATGCAATAGATGGAGCTATCTATGTGATACTCCCTATGCCAATCGATTATAGGGTTGGGAATGAGGAGGCTTTATACATTTGCATGGGAAGATCCGCCTCAGCATGAGCGGGATTGGTAAAAGTGTACCTTCTTGAAGGGCGATATTTTGAACCCAGTAGGAGGATTGTTGGTAGCGGCGACGGCGAAGATGTTGTTTGACCGGCCGTATCGCGAGGAATCATTTGGAAGAAGAAGAAGAAAGGATTGATTTATAATGAGTCCTACGTTTGGAAAAGGGATCGGCGACACATTGGGATTGAAGAGTCGCTTAAAGACGGTTTATAGTTATCTTTGATAAATCGAACCAATTGATTACTAGAAGGGAAAATGTGCGGCATGGGGCGAAAGGAAGGAAAAAAGGGCCTTGGATTTGAGGGAGTCAATCGAGAGAAGGATCCACCCGGTGTTGACTAAAAACCTAATTAGGTCGGCTTTGGGCAATCTCGCCCAAGTAGTTCGCGAGCGTCATAAAAGCCGCTGAAACTGGCGGCGACCGTATCTAACTACCTTAGCACAGTATTTAGATCTCGCCGCGAAGGGCAGTTTGGGGAAAAATTATTTTTATGGAATGAAAGGAAGTGCGACTTTAAATAATCGTGTAAAGGGGAGACCAAAATGTAAAGGATAAAGAATACGAAGGGTTTAAGGAAAAGTTACACGAGGAAAAGGATGATCTTGGTCGGAAAAAGATGAAAGGTCACCGGGAAAGATGAGCAGACGCCGGAGAGGATGATCGTATTCGAAATTGGGAAATATTACACCAAATCACTTCGAAAAGGTGCAAATAAGAGTGGAATCAAGGTCGAGAAGCAAATGTGGGCAAGAAATCGGGGATTTAGGCGGTGAAAATGAGGAAGAATGGTCGGAATTAGTGTGGATGTTCGCGGAAAAAGGAAAGGGCTCAAGCAAGGTTTTAGGATGGTGAAAAGAAGAATGAGGGTTATGGTTTAGTATTTATATGAGAGAGGAGCTAAAGAAATGATGGATGTGACGTTTGGGGAAGGTTTTTGAATTTTCCCTCCTGGCAGGCACGATTTCCCAAATGACGGCTCATTAAAATGTTAAGGGTTATCAAGAGAAGGACACGTGTATGGACGGGGATCTCCAGTGGTAGCCATGAAGAAGATGGCTTATGTCGCTAATTGAATAATCATGAATATAAAGTTTTTGGCGAGACCATAAATGAATCTCGCCATAAACTTAGGGGCTTCGATGCTTGACGAATATAGAGATTGGGCTTAGCCCAAGTTTATTAACAAGAAAGCGGCAAAGTGGGCCCAAATTAGAGTGCGACCCCGAAGAAGAAAAGGATATAGGCGGCCCGGGGAAGGAAGACGAGACAGGAGTATCCCGCTAATATCATTCGAAGGAGAAGACCAAGACGTCAAATAGCGACATATTATGAGGAGAGCAGCGATAAAGAATAATGGCGAGACATGATGTTAAAGGCGATATAGTACGATAAGGCGGGACATAATGATGAGGCGAGATAGGACAAGAAGTGACCACTACCGGCGAGAGAAGGATTCTTGATAATGTTGTTCACCAGAGCGGCATATAAATATCTACCAAGTGGGACCCATTAGACGGTTATGCATTGGGATTGATGATCACGTGATTAGGGTTTACTTTATGAAAGGACCAATGATACGGCGACACGTGGCAGTAGGCATGAAACGTGAGGATGTCATGTGCAAGGCACGAGGATGAAGGGTATAAATAAGATATGCAGGCTTCATTGTCAAGGTACGTTGATTCATACACACACAGCCACAAACACTCTCAAGTTTTGTTGATTTTCCCTTTTCACAAGCCAATTCTTATCCTCACGCCGGAGGGGCTTTCGCCGGAGCCGCCCCCGGCTTAGTTGACGTTTGATTGTGTGCAGACCAGTCGGAGAAGAAGGAGCCGGAGATATCGAAGTCGGACTACATCGGTGAAGTTGCTGTTGAGGAAGGTCCTAGCAACATCACTGGTTACCACAAATAATTTTTGGAAGAAACCTAACTAACTATATGACAACCATAGATTTTGAAATTATAAACAACTGGGATATCATTAAAACTTTATCTAAAACTAGACAAAGACATGCAATTACTCTACCTTGATAAATCACCCATGAGACCAGATTTTCAGCTGCAAAGCCCTAAAATAACAAAGTAACAGCATACTGATTAGAAAACAAGCACAAATCCAAATTCATAAATAGTATGATATATGCTATGACTATACATTCATAAAGATTATGTTTTACCCATTGCTTCGAAAATTGATTGAAACCGATGAAAATTGAAAATGATAATCAATAAGAGAACGAAATGATAGTCTTAAAATCGTGAGGTCCGGAAAATGTACAACTAAAACGTGATTAAACAACAAATAAAAAAGTTAAAACCCTAAAATAAGAACATCAACCTAAAATTTACCAAAACCCCAGCATAAACCTCAAGTAACTACTTGAATCAGTTCTCCAACTTCTACATTGAAATTTCTTTTTCTCGAAGCTGTAAACGAGAGGAGAAACGAAAACTTACTTCAAAGCACAAAATCGCCGGAAACGGCGCCGAGTTTCGCCGGTTAAGATACTGACAAAGTGCAATGGGTATCGCCGGTTAAGATACTAGACGATTAGTAACTTTGTTGGGCCAAGTCAATTAAACTCGGTATGGGCCGATTGCCCGTTTTCTTGCTCAGTCTGATCTTTAACCCAACCAAAAAGTGGAGTGAGCAATATGCACACAATTTAATTGAATTTTTTCCCAATATAACTATGTTTAAAAAAGTTTTTCCCAAAATGACATTGTTTTAAAAGTATTTCTCAAAATAGCCTAGTTTTTAGAATTTGCGGTTGGCAACTGCATTTTCATTAATGAATTCGCAGTTGGCAACCGCGGATTTATAATTTTTCTAATTTTTTTTTTAAACGCGGTTGGCAACTGCGAATTCAACTTAGAATTCGCAGTTGCCAACCGTGAATTCTAAAAACTAGGCTATTCTGAAAAATAATTTTGAAACAATGTCATTTTGAAAAAAACTTTTTTAAACATAGTTATTTTGAGAAAAAAATTCCAATTTCATTAAACTCGGTATGGGCCAATTGCCCGTTTTCTTGTTCAACCATTTTTTCCACAAACTCTCCAATCCCTTTCAAAACTCGATTCCCCCACCAGTGGTTAGAGAGAATGACATTGCCCTCCCTAGCATAGTTAGGCGCCTCTGTGAAGTGCATCAAGGGGGGAGCGGTGAAATGTGTTGATCCCCTTCTTTTTAAAAGAAAAAAAAAGGGAAAGAAGTCTTAATGAGAGCGAACATCAAAAATATAGTTCTCAAGTTGGTCTTCAAGTACTACTATATCCATTTCTGAAAAATATGTCGGATAATATTTCGCAAATTTGATTAAACTTGTCTTGTAAACAGGAAAATGAATTTCTCGGATCAAGACAAGGCATGTTCAACGGCAAGTCTGTACTTTTATTATCAAAGCAACTGTTTAACTCTTGAAGTTATGAGTCAATCACACTATAAAATAAGTCAACCTTATATCGGTGTAAATTCGTGCTCATTTCCTCATTACGCCTTGGTCTCCCTCGAACTACAAATGTCTCTTGCATATTTGGAATGATGATATTATGCTTGGAACAGAATATGTTGACATCATTAATCAATGTCTCCCAACCACCATCTCTCATGTTCTGCAATCGTTGCTTGGATATACATACAATAGTCATGATATTCACAATGTCTTGATCCTTCTTTTGTAAGGTCTGTGATAAATCATATGTAACTTCCAAAATGGACTTAATTAATTGAAACAGAAAAATAAACTCAAATTGATGTATAACCTCGCACAGAATATTGGCATCACCCCTTATATCTGAACAATTGCCATCATCTACCTTAATCTCAAGAAAGCGTATTACCGATGAAAACAAAGTAAGCAAACTAACTAGTGACCTGAAGTGTGAGCTCCAACGTGTGTCTGCAGGTCATTTAATTGTCTTTTCTTGATTTAAACCACGCCTTGTTTTTATTTCACCATCACTAATTGCTTGGGCAACCATTTCCATTCGAACAGATTTAAAGATATCACTACGCTCGGAAGAAGCTTCAATAATGTTTGATAAACTAGAAAGATTGCTAAAGAAAGAACACGTATCCTTATGGTTTTTTTTCCACAGCTACCAAAGTTAACTGGAGTTGGTGAGTGAAGCAATGTACATAATAAGCTAATTCATTCTCAGCCATAATTAAACTCTTCAAGTCATGGAACTCCCACAACATATTGCTAGCACCGTCATATCCTTGCCCACGTACATTTGACAAACACAATTTATGTTTCAGAAAGAAGCGATTCAATGGCAGACTTCAATGACAACGAAGTTGTATCCTTTACATGAACTAAGCCAAGGAAGCATTCAACTACACATCCTTTCTTGTTCATATATCTCAATGTAAGGGCCATTTGCTCTTTCACCGATATATCACGAGACTCATCAACTAGAATGGCAAACAATCTACTTCCAACGTCTTTAAGGATAGCTTAAGAAGTCAAGAAAGAAAATGCATTAATAATATCTTTTTGAATTTTGGGTGATACCAACTTGAGATTTTCGGGACACTTATCGAAAAAGGCTTCGCAAACTTCCTTGTTGTGTTTTGAAAGGAAAACAAGAAGCTCACGGAAGTTTCCACTATTTAGAGACATCTCTAATTCATCATTTCGACGAAAAGCCAACCTTTGGCGCAAGAGAAATCGAGCACAATCTATTGATGTATTCAACCTAATATCATACATCCTGCTTGCTTTATCATTACGGTGGCAAAAAGCAACTTCGATGTGTTGTTTATGATTTCGTAAATCATCACAAGCTCGAACACATTTGTTGTGGACACTACCATGATCACCAACATAAACACTCAATCTTGAATTCTTTCTCCAATTAGTGAATCCCTCACCGACAAATGAATCCCTAGCTCCTTGTTCTCGTTGCTCATGTTTAAAGAGATAACAGCACAAACAATATGCTGCATTTTTCGCTATACTATACTTAAGCCATGTAGGGAAGTCTTTAAACCAAAAAGGAATAAATCTACGCCTTGTATCTTCATCATAATGTGTCTATGGAAAATCAACAACTTTCTTGTTCGGTTGACAAGGGCCAGTTCGTATGTATGCTCTACGAACTTCCTCTCTGATGTTAACCTCATATGAATAAATAGAAGGGCACAAACCAGGATCCGTGGGAAGATCATTCATATCCTTTAGAACTTGTTTGACTTGGACAATTGGACCACTTACTTGATGAACATTGATATTAGGACAAGAAACAGGTTGAGCTTTTTCATTCTCAAGTGATTGAATAGATGATGGTGATGGCTCTTCACAACTTAGACTCTTGAAATATCTTTTCATAGTTTCAACTCTCAAACTGATATTTCGTACAAAAAATAACAAAATTAACTAGTCAAAAATAAGATTATGCATACAGTCATACAAAATATGTTACCAAATATACAATCACGAGTAATGAAAACTAGAGTCTAAGATACTATACAACAACAACAACAACAACAAAGCCTTAGTCCCAAAATAATTTGGGATCGGCTAACATGAATCCTCATATGTCATCGTGTAAAAAGGTTGTTGGAAAAAAAAATATATATATATATAATAATAATAATAATAAATAAAAAAATCAACCCCCACATGGATTTTTGCCCTTCACTCCGGCCTCTTCAACACCATACTTTCATCCACTCCAAGTAAACTCATATCATTTTCAATCACTCTAATCCAAGTTTGTTTGGGTCTTCCCCTACCCCTCGCCATTTTATCATTTCTCCACTGTTCCGGCCTCCTAACCGGTGCATCACTCGGTCTCCTTCTCATATGTCCAAACCACCTTAGACAATTTTCCCTCATTTTATCCTCAATGGGCGCAACTCCTACTTTACCTCTGATCACCTCATTCCCCAATCGATCCTTTCTTTTATGACCGCACATCCATCGAAGCATACGCATCTCCGCCACATTCATCTTATGCACGTGACACTGTTTCACGGCCCAACATTCGGTGCCGTAAAGCAATGCCGGCCTAATTGCCGTGCGGTAGAATTTTTCCTTTAATCTATTGGGCATGCCGCGATCACATAGAAACCTTGTGGCACTCTTCCACTTCAACCAACCTGCTTTAATCCTATGAGCCACATCTCCATCTAATTCTCCATCCTTTTGGATATGGATCCAAGATAGCGAAAAAACTCAGAAGTTTGGACAATATTTCCATCAAATGTGACCGCCCCTGCCTCCCTACTTCCAACTCTGCTAAACTTACACTCCAAATATTCAGTCTTGCTTCTGCTTAGTCAAAAACCTCGAGATTCCAAAGTGTGTCTCCACAACTCCAATTTACTTTCAACACCCTCTCTTGTCTCATCAATCAGCACAATATCATCTGTGAACAACATACACTTTGGTATATCATCTTGGACTAACCTCGTCAATTCGTCCATTATCAAAGCAAAAAGAAAGGGGCTAAGTGCGAAACCTTGATGCACTCCAATCTTTATAGGAAACTCTTCAGTCTTCCCAACACTAGTCTGTACAGAAATACTAACTCCATTATACATATTCTTGATAATATCAATATATTTTTTTGAAACACCCTTCTTTGCTAATGCCCACCAAAGTACCTCTTTTGGCACTTTATCATATGCCTTCTCCAAATCAATGAAAATCATATGCAAATATTTCTTTTGATCCCGATATTTCTCCATGGCTTGTCTCATAAGATATATTGCATTCATAGTCTATCTTCCCGACATAAACCCAAATTGGTTATCCGAAATATCCACAATTTTTCTCAGCCTTTGTGCAATCACTCTTTCCCAAAGTTTCATAGTATGACTCATTAGTTTGATCCCCCAATAGTTGGCACAATCTTGGACATCACCTTTGTTCTTATACAAAGGGATCAGAGTACTCTTCCGCCATTCCAATGGCATTGTGTTAATTCTCCATATCTTGCTAAATAGCGTTGTTAACCAATCTATTCCCCTCTCCCCGAAACATCTCCAAACCTCAATTGGTATACCATCCGATCCTACAGCTTTCTTCAATCTCGTCTTTTTCATTGCCATTTCCACTTCACTCTTTTGAATTCTCTGCATAAAATCTTGATTAATTATATTCGAAGAGATATTTAAATCTCCAATATCCTGCTCTTGACCACCATTGAACAAGGTATCAAAGTACGAACTCCATCTATTTTTTATCTCTTTATCCCCGACTAGAACTCTTTGACCGAGGCATGTGCCTTGCTCGGCCGAGCAGTATGAACAACACGGTCGTGCAGTTCATAAGACACGGCCGTGCAGCTTGGCAGAATTTCACTAGACATATGTGCTCGGCCGAGCGAGTCCCTTGACTTGGCCGAGCAGTTCCTGAACAGGTGCCTTTTCAAAGTGAAAAGACACATTGCTTGGCTAAAGTCATGTCTTTTGAATGTACCCTTTTACTGATACCTCTCCATCTGTTTAAATACAGATGTTTGATCTCATTTGTAACACACATAACATACAAGAGTGATACAACAATAACGAAAGCAAAACAATTCTCAAGTTTTTGATTTGTTCTCTTTGCCTAGAAAACAAATTGCGTGATTGTCTTATCCCAATAAAGATTTTGTGTAACCCAGGCATTAAGAGTCGAAATACTTTATTCGGAAAGTGGATTATACACGATTCAATCACATATCCGGCCTCAGTATCAAGATCAAGACCCTATATTTCCCCTACAGGTGGGTGGGTGGAGGGTGGGGTAGGCAGGGGGTGGGTGGGGCGGTTACCAAAAAAAAATTAAATTTTTTTTTGGGGGTGGGGGGGTGGGGGTGGGGCGGGGCGAGGCGGTTAAAAAAAAAGGTGGGGTAGGTAGGGGGTGGGTGGGGCTGTTACAGAAAAAAAAAATTTAGGGGGGGTGTCGGGTGGGTGGGGGGCAGATAATTTTTTTTTTTTAATTATTATTATTATGTTGTATCGGGCGTAATATGAGTTGTACATTAAGGCCACCATTTTTCGGAAAATGTTTTACTTAGGACAAGGTCAGTAAGTCGTTTTACTTAGGAAGAGCGTAAAATGTTTTTCGGAAAACGTTTTACTTAGACAACCAAACAGCGAAAACCGAGTTATTTTTCGGAAAACATTTTTCGGGAGCTAACCAAACGGCGTAAAACGAGTTATTTTCCGAAAAACGTTTTCCGAAAAATGTTTTACGGCGAAATAAACGGAGCCTTAGTTTCAAACAACCTTGCTGTACTCTTAAAAATGAGTTTAAGATAATTTTCACCACAAATTTGTTTGCATTTATAATTTTTTTTATAAGTAATATTATTAATGGAGTATAATAATTGATAAAAATATCTTTGCACAAAATTAATCCAAATTAATTAATTTGTATTTATAATTTCTGGATTTCCCTCATGTTCTATTTTGGTGGTATACTAATAGATATAAATGCATTTGCACCATGTTAAATAGTTTGATTTTTAAAAAACAGAATAAAACTTTTAATTTAATAATTATTGATAGTATTTAATGAGAATGATTATATTTTAATATCTTTATCAAAATTCAATTAAATATTATACTCCCCCCTCCCTAAAAGATTGTCTTGTTATACATTTTACAATTATTAAGGAAGAGCTTCACCTTTTTATACCTTAGTAGACTTGCACTAACATTCATGTCTAAGTTTAAAAATGGAACATACTTTTTGGGACAAGCTAAAATAGCAAATGGGACAATCTTTCAGGAACGAAGGGAGTAAATTATAACATGGAACAGGTAGTATTTATTAAGAGGAGTGTGTAGAGTACATAACCTCAAAACTTTCATTTATTTTAGAATGAAGGATGTCTATAATAAAAATGAATTTTTATTTGTTAACTTATACGGAGTATCACTGAACCTGAACCTGTTTAAAACATTATCAAATAAATCTCAAGAAATACTTTCTCCGTCCCAAAATGTTTGTCTATTTGACTTTTTTATTGAATTTTGATCACAAATATATAACAATTTAATTATATTCATGAAATTCTAAAAATTCCTATTGATTAACCATTAATAATATTATCTACAACAACTTTTAGAATTTCATGAACATGATTAATTTCTCATAAATTTATGATCAAAATTCAACAAAAAAAACCAAATGAGACAAACATTTTAGAACAAAGGGAGTAATATTTTTAGGACAAAGGAATGGTAGGAGACGTGAATGTATAATAATGGGCAAAAACAAGAGCTGATAGTCACTCATTTGATGACTACTACTACGATAAAAAAGATGGCTTTTATCCCGATTTAAAAAAATATAGCAAGAATGTGTTAGAGCATTTTTATCCATGAAACTTCATTCCCATCCTCTCTTCTCCACCTGAGCTTCACGTCATCAGTCATCAAAAATACAACTTCAAACAATTTTATCTCCATTCATGACAAAAGTCATCAGTTTCTCTCTCTTACTTTTTATTATACCCCATTATATTTTCTCTTTCCTACTCATTTATATTACATTTATGAGTTGATTTTGTGTGAAAACTAGTTCTAGGATAAGCTATCATAGAACCTGTTTTGCGAAAGTGCCTTTTCTAGTACAATAAAGTGCATGTTGCAATATAAACAAAGTGCCTGGTCTATTTTATGACACTAATAAACACATTTAAATCGGTTGTAATGTTAAATAATGCGGTGATATTGTTGAAAAATAGTGTCGATTGTAGTGTTAAAAAGTGTCTGTTATAGTGTTGAAAAGTGCCTCTTGTAGTATTGAAAAATATCTGTTGTAATATTGAAAAGTGTCAAGTGAATTAAAAAACACATGCCTGTTGTAGTGTTAAAATATGCCTCTTGTAGTATTCAGAAGTGCCTTCTGCAGTATCAAAAAGTGTCAGGTGAGTTTCGATTATTTATTACAAAAGTGTCAGGTGAGATGAAAATACATGCCTGTTGTAATGTTAAAATGTGTCTGTTGTAGCATTGAAAACTGCCTTCTAAGTGTCAAAAATATATGCATGTTGTAGTGTTAAAATGTGCATGTTGTTGTGTAGAAAACTGTCTCTTATAAGTTTCAATTATCTACAAAAATGTCATCGCACATTTTGAAATTTTTTATTTATTTACAAAAATGCCACCGCGCCTATTTAAAAACACGTTCTACGCTCAGACGAGTGTAGAACACGTTTTACAAGAGATTTTCACTACATTTATTACTACTATATATAATTATTTCAATATTCTTGTATTTTTATTATTTTTTATATGTTAATTGCAATTTTTGTAAAAAAAAATAATTTAAAAAAATATGACACGTGTCACCCTCTAATTGGTCAAAGCCTTGATTTTTTTTTCCTCACGCCGTGAACCACGGCTTCTGGCAAACCAAATTTCACAAAAGTCATTGATGACTTTTGTAAAAGTCATGGTTGGGGGAAATATTATTGCCACCTAGGATCATGCCATGACTATTTCTCCCAATCATGACTTTTACAAAAGTCAATGATTTTTGTGAAATTTGGTTTGCCAGAAGCCGTGGTTCACGGGCGTGAGGAAAAAAAATCAAGGCTTTGACCAATTAGAGGGTAACACGTGTCATATTTTGAAATTAATTATTTTTTTTTTACAAAAATTGCAATTAGCATATAAAAAAAATACAAGAATATTGAAATAATTATATATAGTGGTAATAAATGTAATATAAATGAGTATGAAATAGAAAATATGGTGGGATATAATAAAAAGTAGAAGAGAGAAACTGATGACTTTTGTCATGAATGGAGATAAAATTATTTGAAGTTGTGTTTTTGATGACTGGTGACGTGAAGCTGAGGTGGAGGAGAGAGGGATGGGAATGAAGTTTCATGAATAAAGACGCTCTAAAGGTCGTAACATCAAAAGCCAGAGACTTTAGAAAATACCAAGGATATTTTTTATTCAATGTTTTCCTTTTATTTGTTTTTGTTTTCTTTTGCTTTTTGTTCCGTAATGATTTGGTCTAGTCTTGCATCACATTTTATTTATTTTTAAAAATCAAACCTTAAGAAGTACATTTAGGCTCCGTTTGATTCGTGGTAAAGTGGAGTAATGGAATGCTTAATTTCGTTTGACCAATTTCTTTGGTATGTTTGTGATGTAAATTGAGTTTTGCAGCGGAATTAAAACTTAAAGAAATAGTAACAAGATAGGCAAATAATCGATTGAACGATTACTTGACCTAGATCGAATCCATGAACTAGGATTTGTCAAGTCAATTAACACTTAATAAGTCACTTAAGACTCAATCAGGAATCTCCTAAGAAATTCAAGGAACAAGCATAAAAGCTTCAAGGTTAAATCTTCAATTGCTAAGCAACTCAAAATAAATTCAATATCAAAAGCTAATCAAACAAAACAATAAAGAGAGTATTTATATTCCTAACCTAGTCCAAAAACCCTAATGAAAACAGAGTAAAGAAAGTACCAAAATAGCCCTACTTAAATCC
This sequence comes from Adenophora triphylla var. japonica, assembly GCA_022495995.1. NCBI lineage: Eukaryota > Viridiplantae > Streptophyta > Magnoliopsida > Asterales > Campanulaceae > Adenophora > Adenophora triphylla. The sequence continues at coordinate 591,917 of JAFEMH010000335.1, forward strand.
ATCAAAAACCGAATTGCGAAACAAATAAATTCTGGAACGTCACTTGCGCGGTCGCCCACAACCTCCTGCGCGGCCGCCCAACTCAGCAGAGACTTCTCCCGTTTCGTAAAACCTCCTGCGCGGTCGCCCAAGCCTATTTGCGCGGCCGCCCTCCTGCGCAGACCCTTTCCCACGCTCGTTTCTGAACTGGAATACATCACTCGCCCCCACTTTAACAGGATTCGTCCCCGAATCCGGGTCTTCATAAAAACTGACGTCCCCGGTAGGGAATGTCCGAGCTCCCGAAATTGCAACTCCAACGCTTGATTTCCCTCTGTCGATCCTCCGCCCCGACCTTCCTTCGATCAACCTGTTTGCTTTTGTTGCAATTGTACGAACAACAGAAGCATGCAAAGGACCTGAAAAATAATATCGTGGAACACAAAAGGAAGTAATGCCCTTCTTCTTCTTTTTAGAGCAAGGAAGGACCCCTTTATTCTTCAACGGGCACAGTACAAATTTAACACCATTCCGCACAAAACGAATCATATTATCCCGACCACTATGCAGAGAATTAACATCAAAGTGCCAAGGGCGTCCAAGTAACAACTGACAGGCACTCATGTCCACAATATCACAAGTAATAGAATCTTCATAACCACCAATGGAAAAAGGAACTATACATTGCTCACGTACCTTCAAAGAGCCGTTACCATTAATCCACCCCACAACATATGGAGTAGGATGTTTTTTCACTGCAAGTTTCGCCTTCTCCACAAAGCTACGTGACACCAAGTTTTCACTGCTGCCACTATCAACAATAATGTGGACCACGACATCATTAACAGTACCCATTGTGCGGAAAATATTATGTTTCTCCGTGTCTGTGTCTTCCTGAGATGTAGGTATTACAAGCTTGCGAACGACAAATGACTCATGCTCCTCCACTTCTTCGCCATCCCCATTAGGATCAAGAACAACCACCTCACAATCATCATCATCACCACACTCATCACGTTCTACCATGTTAACCCCTTTTCGAGTAGGACAATTGGCTGAATTATGCCCAGGCTGACTACACCTATAGCATTTATTACAAAAATTTCGAGTATAGGGATTAGTACCTTGTTGCCCAGCTGTAGTGGTGATATTGGTCTTGGTCGCGTGTTGAGGAGGGACAACTGTCGGAGCATCACTCTTCTCCTCCGACACTTTCAAACCAGTAATCTGTGTCTCTGCCTGAATATTACCCGAACTATTTGAAGAAGAACCCCCAAAATTCCTGATATTGTATTGAGACTTAGACGAACAAGCAAGTTGTCGTTCTACAGTCAAAGCCCTCTCAATTGCATCATCCAAAAAGCCAACCGGATGTAACTCCACCAAATGTTTAATATTGACCCGAAGTCCATTGATGAACCTTGCAGCTTGTTGATCATCCGATTCATTCAAATCACAACGTGCAGACAAAGTGTGAAATTCGTGCGAATAAGCACTAACAGTTCGAGCACCCTGTTTGCAGTCTAAAAATTTCTGATAAACAACCTGAGTATAATTTTTGGGCAAAAAACGCTGACTCAAAGCCCTTTTCATACTAGCCCATTCAGTAATTGGTTCTCTATACTCACGACGCAACTGATTAGTCAATTGTTGCCACCATGCAGAGGCACTACCACGTAATTTATATGCTACATACGGGACCTTTCTCTCCTCAGGAATATTAAGTAAAATAATTTTCAACCTCAACAAGCCAATCGACAACTTCTATCATATCTAATTCGCCAGTAAAGAAAGGCAAATCTGCATTAATTTTAGGCACATCAACAGGAATAAAATTACCTTCCCTTCGCCGATCATCACGAATACCTCCGCCCGGCTGACCACGACGGTAGTTTTCGTCGCGCCCGACAGGGTCTCCCTTCGGATCTACCCTATTCCCCCCTATTCCCCCGATTGCCATCAACCCTAAATCCACGCAAAGCCTCCAAAAGTTCAATATGTTGTCGATCTTGGGCAGCAGCGCGTTCTGCAGCTTGGCGTTCCTGTTCAGCAGCACGTTTTGTAGCCTGACGTTCCATACGATCGAGGATTGCAATCATAGCGGCCTGGATGTTGGCGTTGTTGTCTTCGTTGTTTGACATCTTCTCTCCTTGGATCGAACGTTTTCTGATACCAACTGATGTAAATGATGTTTGCAGCGGAATTAAAACTTAAAGAAATAGTAACAAGATAGGAAAATAATCGATTGAACGATTACTTGACCTAGATCGAATCCACGAACTAGGGTTTGTCAAGTCAATTAAGACTTAATAAGTCACTTAAGACTCAATCAGGAATCTCCTAAGAAATTCAAGGAACAAGCATAAAAGCTTCAAGATTAAACCTTCAATTGCTAAGCAACTCAAAATAAATTCAATGTCAAAAGCTAATCAAACAAAACAATAAAGAGAGTATTTATATTCCTAACCTAGTCCAAAAACCCTAATGAAAACGGAGTAAAGAAAGTACCAAAATAGCCCTACTTAAATCCATCAAAAACCGAATTGCGAAACAAATAAATTCTGGAACGTCACTTGCGCGGTCGCCCACAACCTCCTGCGCGGCCGCCCAACTCAGCAGAGACTTCTCCCGTTTCGTAAAACCTCCTGCGCGGTCAACCAAGCCTATCTGCGCGGCCGACCACCTGTCAGACCCTTTCCCCCGCCTGTTTCTGAACTGGATTACATCAGTTTGGCTTAATTTTTTCTAAATTTTTCATTCCGATGGAATGCCCAATTCCATCAAATGAAGGAATTTGTCATTTCATCCAAAAATGGGAGGAATGTTCAATTCCATCAAATTCATTCCATTGGACTCAAACCCAAATTACTATTATGTCATCAATCCAAATCATAATAATAATAATAATAATAAAATAATAATAATAATAAAATAATAATAATAAAATAATAATAATAATATAATAATAATAATAAAATAATAATAATAATAAAATAATGATAATAATAATAATAAAATAATAATAATAATAATAATAATTATTATTATTATAATGATTTTTATAATAATAATAATAATAATAATAATAATAATAAAATAATAATAATAATAATAATAATAATAATAATAATAATAATAATAAAATAATTATATTAATAATTATAATAATAATAATTATTATAATTATAAAATAATAATAATAATAATAAAATAACAATAATAATAATAAAATAATAATTAAAATGATTATAATAATAATAATAATAATAAATATTATTATTATAAAATAATAATAATAATAATAATAATAATAGAATAATAATAATAATAATAATAATAATAAAATAATAATTATAATAATATGTTATATTTTTTGATTTCAAAATTAATTAGATTATAATATTTACTGTAAAAAATATTTTTTATGTTTATTTTTACTTAAATGGGACGAAGTGAGTACATAATTATTGAGTTTTTTACATGAAGTTAAAAAAGAATAGTCTGGACATTTTATCAAATATTAATTCCATTCCAACAGTTTTATCTTAAAATCAAACATGAACTGTCAAAGAATTTGATGATGCCAAAATCGTCAAATCAGCCCAAATCCAAGCGATGAATGCTCCGGTGATTGCAAGACCTGAAAATAAGAGAAAACACGTAAACTAAGCCGGGGCGGATCCGGCTAAAGGCCCTCCGGCGTGAGAGTAAGTTCACCGTTTGTATGTGAGAAACTAAATTGACAGAGTTTCTGTATTGTAAAAAGTAACGTACCCAATAATGAGCCATAGGGCATGTATTTATAGGGATGAATTGATATAATCCATGTTGAAGTGAACTTGTCAAGAGATAAGGTATAATCCCAAGAGAATTATATCTTGTTAAGGAATCATTGTTTGACTTGAATTGGTGTTGGTAATTGTAATCCTGATGGGATCACGACTGTAGAATCCTTGTTTGATAAGAACTGTGTAATCTGCTAGCCGGAACGCCGAGGAGCAAGAATGTTTTATCTCGGCCTTTGCATATAAGCCGAGATACATGATTTTGCCTCCTCGTCATTTGGTGGTTGGCCGGCATGCGGATATGACGGGATAAATGATTTTGTCTCCTCGTACTATGATTAAATGTCGAGGTAAGAACTTTTTGCTCCTCGTCATTTTTGATATCTCGGCATATGACGAGCCAAGTATGAAGATATAAGGCCGAGGTGAAAGTTCCTCGGCATACGAGGAAGATGTTCTTCGGCCATAACACTTGTATTATTGGATTATGTTTATGGCCCAATCCTTTTGGGCCCAGCTCGAGCAAGCCCATGTTCGTATCTCGGTTTATATTGTTCAGTGGCCCCCGACTTTCTAGCTCGGGATAGGACGAGGAGAAAGTCATCTCGTCCTCGACTAATGGGATACGAACAGGTTTTGACACGTGTCCTCGGCGCCTCTTCGTTATCTGACGGTTAATTACCATGATGATTACGCGTGGGCCCCCAGTCTTATCACGTCTTGAAAATCGTTACCAGCATTTAATTTTGGGGGCGCCAAACCCGTTTACATGTTTTACCCACGGGTTGACCCGGATTGGTGGAGTATAAAAGCTAATAACCTTTCATTTAAACCTTTACATACCCCAAGTGTTTGAGAGCGTATTGCAAGGGATACACCGGCAAATCACAGCAACCTCCAATCCCAGTTTCCGGCGAGCTCGATTTTTCCGGCGAAGTTCCGTTCTGTTGCGATTTAGACCATTCCTTCACATTCAGGTATGAAATTTCTCCCCTTTTATGCATTCCTTTCACGTTTTTACGTTTTCTAGGGTTTTTAGGAACAGTTTTGAATTTGCAAAGAACAGTGAACCGCCATTGTTGAAGAACGAAGCTTTTCTTCATGATTTTTTTGCTTTTAGCTTTCAAACACTTCGAATCTTTGAATTTCTTTGAATTTTGTATGAATGTATTTGAATATTGAATGAACTCCCCCTTTAATTTTTGATTCCCCTTAGAAATGGCTCGTTCTTGGGACCATTCTCCCCGATTCCGTTATGGATACCACACCGGCAATCTGAGGGTTTATCGTCGGGAGAGAGAGGTCCATGGTTGATGATTACCCTGGATGAAATAAGCAAGAAGTTGAGAGGTTATGGTCGAACTCGAATGTTCCTTCAATACCCAGATTCCTCAAGAATAGATAGGATTGCGTCCGATTCTCCCAATATTTTAGTTTTTGAGGATAGGGCCGAGATGATGGAGCACATCGAACTGTTCTACCCGGCCTCAGATCGTGAAATGCGTGAGCGTCTGAGTGGTAAGGCTCCCTCCTCGGCCTTATGAAACGACGAGGAGGGGAATCTCCCTTCCCCATCCTAAAATCAGCCATTGACGAGGTAACTAACTTTGTCTCCTCGTCTTTATGCAGATATGACGGGAAGAGAAGGAGAGACCTCCTCGTCCACCCGCATAGTTGATGCCTTCGTGGAGGGTGCCCAAGTTGATGGCCGCCTGGTCCGAAGAAGGGAAAGCCGAGGTAAACAACGGGAGAGGGCTCCAAAGGTCGGGGACCCCATGCTCGAGAAGTTATATTCAACGTATGGGGTGGACAAAACCGAATATAAGTTAACTTATCTGGGCAAACTCGATCTTAAGACGAAGAAGGAGGAGGAAAACTTCTATTACAGTGAAAACTGCGTCCATTTTTACTTCAAACAATTTCAACAGGGGCTTCGTCTTCCCTTGGACCCTTTTATCAATGAATTTTTGGACGATGTAAGGGCAGTGCCGGCCATGCTAGGAGCCAATGGTACCAGGGTTCTGGTCAGCTTCATTATCCTTTGTCGTAGTTTAGGTTATGAGCCGACCATGGGAGCTTTTCGGCATTTTTTACATGGTCCAATTTGTCAAGGAAAGTTGGCTCCTCGTCATTAGGAGTGCACCCAAGAAACCCAAGCTGCTTCTCCCCATTTCTAGCAAAGTCGCAGGTTGGGATAGCCACGTTATTAGGGTTGAGAGTCGTCAAGGCTGAGAGTTCCAATCTCCTAGCAAGGCTCCCACTTCCTCAGGTCCTGTTCAGCAATATGAATGGACTAAGGCCTTAATCAAGCACTTAGAGGCATTTGCCGAGGTGGGGCTCCTCGACTCGCAGGCGGTTGAATCTTCTGATCACTACTACATCTAGGCAGGTCTGATGCCGAGGCAGAAGGACGGGGTAGCCCCCCTCGTCACCGTTAAGAGAGGAAGGTGTTTTAACGATTGGACGGTATACCCCGGCCTTGTATTTCATGCTGACTGTCTGAGGTGCAAGACCCGTCCCCTAGACCGATGTCTGGACGAAGTAGATGTTGTTGGATGTAAATATTTAACTCTTTAAATACTTTGTAATTTTTGCATGTTTATTTCCTCTGCTCGTACTTGACCATTTCTTCTTCGTCTTTGCAGTTTTAACACATGAAGAAGAAGCAGCACTAACCATGCAGAGATTAAGTCCCATGGAGTTGATAAAACAGAAGAGGAAACAAAGCAAGAAGTCAGGCCTGGTACATAGGAGGGAAGAAGCCAATGCTCGTAACCTCGTACTAAGTGCTCAGGGTGATCATCCCCTTCCCCTCAAACTGCATGAGGAAGGTAATGCCGAGGAGAATGTGTCCGAGGAACGGGCAAACCCAACAACTGGGGAGGGGGATGGCCCCCGTGCTGGTGCCGAGGAGGTTGGGGCCGAGGAGACAAGCCTCGTCCCAAGGAAATCTGGCTCCAAAAGATCCCAAGCAGCCAGTGCCGAGGAGCCCGTAGCTAAGCGGGCAACTGTTAGTGGGGCTCCCAATGCTGAGGCTCCTCCCCCCTTAACCATCCAATCCAGTCCGTCAAAACTTATGAGGAGGCCGATGAGCTAGCTAAGAGCATGGCCATCAACGTTCCCCGTCTTAGGGGTCTTCCTCTGCAAATTAGGGAGGGACCCTTGGTGAGGTTGGGCCGAGCTCTCGTTCAGCGAGCTATGGATGAGGAGGCTTACGAGGCCCTCGTCAAAGAGGCTCCTAGCGAGGATACCTTGCTTTGCCGCAAAGGGCTCTTAATTGCCGAGGTGAATGTCTCTCCTTCTCGGTCATATTGAGTTTGAGATTTACTTGGATTTCTAACATTGATTTTTCTTTCAGTTGGCTTCCGTCACGGCGTACGAGAATGTCTTGGCCAAGACAAAAGCCAGGCGCCTAACTGAGGCCAAGACCGCCCAGGCGAAGAACGAGGCTGATAAGGCTTCCTTGGTCAAACTTTTGAAGGCCAAGGATGCTAAGCTCGAAGCAGCCAAGGCCAAAGTAGAGGCCGAAGTTAAGAGGGCAGGTGACGAGAGGGCTAAGGCTGAGGAGCTCCGTACAAAGGCCGAGGAACATCTCCGACAGACGGAAGCCGAGCTAACCGAGGCGAGGAAGGCGAAAGTCGAGGTCCAAGTAAGGGCCGAGGAAGCTGAAGCCAAGTGCCTAGGTTACGAGGCCACTCTCGTCACCAGGGAAGAGGAGGCCGTTGCTCGCTTCAAGGAGAGCCAAGCCTTTCAAGATGTCGTGGACGAGAAGACGGCTACAATGTTCGAGGACGGGTATCTCCATCTCACTCGTCGTCTTCTGGCCGATCCTACCACGGGCTTGAACATTAACAAGATTGCCCAACTGGTTTGCCAGGATCAATATGACGAGGGGGCCAGGGCTCTCCATCACCTGGTTCCATTTTCTTACTGCAACATGGAGGTGATGGCTGAGATGGATGCCCAAGCCGGCCGAGAAGCATGGGTGCCCCCGTCAATTGTTCCTGGCCACTTTCAGGACTTGGTCGGGGCCATTCAAGATGGGGGAGCCGAGGTCGGGGGAGGAGAGACCGAGAAGAATGATGTCCAAGATGACCAAACTGTTCTTCCTCCCCCAGGCTCTATTACTGAAGAGTGGCTCGAAAAGCCTTTTGACGACGACAAGCAAACTTAGATAGGATTTTTCTTCCTTGCCTTTTGTAATAGATGATAGGATTTGTAATTTTCTTTGAAATTCAATGAAAAAATCCTTTTGTCTTTATTCATGTTGTTCCAATGAATTGTTTGTGTTTCTGTATGCCAGGCATAGGCACTGGATTTGTGAAGGTGGGATCCGAGGAGGGTCCCTCGTTCCTTAATTGTTAAGCAAGTGATTAGGCCGAGGAAGGACTCCTCGGCTTTAACTTGTGCTCTATGTTGTGTGGGCCGAGGAAGGACTCCTCGGCTTTAACTGTTAGGTGATTTCTTCTTTTTCATCTCCTTATGCCGAGGAAGATGACTCGTGCACAGGTTTCAGACGCGATGCCTTTTAGTCGTAGTGACAAGGTGTTCCTTGTCTTGACGTGAGGCAAGTCATCAGGCCAAGGAGGAATCCTTGGTCTTGACTATGATTTGTGATCCTAAATCAAGGCGGACCCTTGTTAGGATGTAAAGTCATTAGGCCGAGGAGGACCCTCGATCTTGACTGTTATTGGTAATCCTAAATCAAGGCGGACCCTTGTTAGGATGTAAAGTCATTAGGCCGAGGAGGACCCTCGGTCTTGACTCCTATAATGGTAACCTGGAATCAAGGCGGACCCTTGTCAGGAAGTAAGGTAAGCCATTAGGCCGAGGAGGACCCTCGGTCTTGGCTGTTGGGAACCCCTAGTCATTGAGTCAAGGCGGACCCTTGTCAAGACATAAGGTGTAAGTTTTGAAGAGTATAAAATCCTCATCTTCTGGTGTTGGTGTGAAGAGTTGATAGTTGCTTTGCATGTTGGAAGAAACTGTTTTCGTAAGACTGAAATGTGATTACATCGAACTGTAATCCTATCAACTAAAAAACAAAAGACAGGAAACAAGAAACTAATCTACTGCAAAATAAACTAGACTAGTGATAATATTTTCTAAGGTTGTCGGAGTGCCACGGATGCTTGAGATCTTTCCCCTCCTTAGTTTTCAATCTGTAGGTCCCTTCTCAAATGACTTGAGTAATGATATAGGGGCCTTCCCAGTTTGGGGAGAGCTTGTTCTGTTCTGCCTTTCGACCAGTTGCCTCAATTTTTCTAAGTACCCAATCGCCAACTTGGAATACTCTTCTGACGACCCTCTTGTCATGATATGCCTTGGTCCTTTGTTTATAATTTACCATCCTCATCTGTGCAGCTAATCGCTTTTCATCTATCAGGTCTAGGTCCAAGAGCCTATTAACCTTGTTGACTTTCTCATCATAGTGGGAGTTTCTCACAGTGGGGATGGCCATCTCAGCTGGTGCCATAGCCTCAGAACCAAAGGTCAGTGCGAATGGGGTTTCCCCGGTTCGCCCCCGGGTGGTTGTGCGAACAGCCCATAAGGCTAGGAAAAGTTCGTCCAACCATCTACCCTCGCGTCCCTCAAGGTTCTTGGTAAGGGCGGTTAGGACCAGTTTATTGGCAGCTTCTGCTTGACCGTTGCCTTGGGGTCTGCTAACTGAGGACTTTGCATGGCGGACTTTGACTCTTCCCAACTCTGTAGTGAATGCTGTAGAAAATTGTAGTCCATGATCGGAGACAATTGTATGTGGAAGGCCAAATCTGCACCAGATGTTGTCGTGGACGAAGTTGATTGCGTTCTCTTCCGTTATCTTGGCCAATGCCTTTGCTTCTATCCATTTGGAGAAATAATCAACAGCTACTATGACGTACTTGCAATTACCACGGGCGGGAGGGAAGGGTCCGATGATGTCGATCCCCCACATATCAAACGGCCACGTAGGTATCACAAGTGTTTGTTCAACTGCTGGTAGTCTAGGAATGTCGGAGAATCTTTGGCATTTGTCACATTTTCTAACGTAGGCGTGCGCGTCTTCCCTTAGGTTTGGCCAGTAGTAACCTAGCGATATGATTTTGTCAGCTAAGGTTCTGGCCCCCGGGTGTCCGCCGCAAACACCTTCATGTACTTCTGCCAAGAGGTTCTCAATTTCCTTGGGATAGACACACCTTAGCAGGGGCTTCGTGAAAGATCTTCGGTAGAGGACTCCATTCATCACAACGAACCTTGAGGACCTCTTCTTGATAAGCTTAGCTTGAGCTTCATCCTCAGGGAGTTTTTCCTTCTCAATGTACTCAATGTAGTCATCGATCCAACATCTCTCCTCTTCGTCCCAGGAGAGCGTGACTTGTAGTCTTTTCATACGCATGGAGTTCCTCGGCATAAACTACATATGGACTGGTCTTAGATGTAGACATGTCCATGGTTGCTAGTTTGGATAGAACGTCTGCGACTTGGTTATCTTCCCTGCCTATTTGCTTGAGTTCGAAAAATTCCATCTTCTTTGTCATGTCCAGAACCAGGTCTCTATACTTGGCAAGGGTGGGGTCTTGGGTGTTATACTCTCCCTTTACTTGTTTGACAACGAGTTGGGAGTCACAGAAAGCCGCCACCTTAGTTGCTCCGTAGAAGGAGGCCAACTCAATACCAAATATCAGAGCTTCATATTCTGCTTGATTGTTGGAGGCAGGGAACTTGAAACTGATAGCGTCTTGCACAATATACTCTCCTTCCGGGCTTGCTAGTACAACTCCAGCTCCGCTTCTCTCTTTTGTAGCTGATCCGTCCGTATACAGGATCCAACAGTTGGATGGGAGTTCAATGGGAGAGTCTTTTTTCCTCCGGTGCGTTTTGCTTCCGGGAGGTGGGGAGATGCTCACCCATAAAGGCAGTCTCGACCATGAAGTCAACCAAAGGCTGTGCTAGGAGGGTCTTCCTTGGTTGGTAGGTGATATCAAACTCGGTAAGAGCGATGGACCAATTAAGGAGACGTCCGGAGCTGTCCAACTTATGTAATATCTTCTTCAGTGGTTCATTCGTATAGACGGTGATAGGATGTGCAGAAAAATAGGCACGTAATTTCCTTGATGCAATGACTAGCGCGTACGCTATCTTCTCCACATTAAAGTATCTGCTTTCCACGTCGGACAAAGTGCCTTAGAGACATAGTAGACGGGCTTCAATTCCTTCGTCATTCCGAACTAGGGCAGCTGCGGACAAAGATGATCAGCGGGCAGCTAGAAGACATATAGCATCTCACCGTAGTCGGATCGCCGAGCAAGGGAGGGGAACCCAAGTACTTCTTCAACCGGAGGAATGCTTCGAGCATTCGGGAGTCCCGAGAAGCTCTTGGTACCCTTCAATACCTTGAAGAAGGGCAGTGACTTTTCGGCAGATTTGGCGATGAATCTTCCAAGGGCCGCTATTCTTCCATTTAATCTCTGAACCTCCTTGATGGTGGTAGGTTCCTTCATGTCGATGAGTGCCTTGATTTTTTCAGGGTTGGCCTCTATTCCCCTTTGAGATACCATGAAGCCTAGGAACTTTCCCGCCGTTACTCCAAATACGCACTTGCTTGGATTCAGCTTCATGTTATTAGCTCGGAGGTTGTTAATTGTCTCTTCCAGGTCAGGAGCGTGACTGCCCTCCTTGGTCTTTATGACCATGTCATCAATATAAGCTTCCATGTTGCGACCTATTTGAGCTTCAAATACTTTGTTCACCATTCGTTGGTACGTGGCACCCGCGTTCTTGAGCCCAAAGGGCATCATGATGTAACAAAATTTCCCTGTAAGTGTTTGGAAGGCCGTCTTCTCGATGTCCTCTTCCGCCATTTTTATCTCGATGATAGCCTCGAATAGGCATCTAGGAAGCCGAGAGTTCGGTGTCCGGCAATGGAGTCAACCAACTTGTCAATTCGGGAGAGGATAGCCGTCCTCGGGGCAGTGCCTTGTTCGAATCGGTGAAGTCTATACACATACGCCACTTCCCATTTTGCTTCTTCACCATAACTACGTTGGCCAACCAAATGGGGAATTTGACTTCACGAATTATTCCGGCGCTAAGTAACTTCTGCACCTCTTCCTTAATAGCTTCCTCCTTGTCCCTTGCAAAGTTTCTCCTTGTCTGGGAGATGGTTTTCGCCAAAGGATCAACTTCTAGGCGGTGGAGGGCTACTTCTTCATTGATTCCTCTCATGTCTTCGACTCTCCAAGCAAAGACGTCGAGACTGTTTTTCAAGAGGGAGATGATTCTTTCTTTCTCTTCTGGAGATAGTTGGCCTCGAGCTTAATTTTTTGTTCAGATAGTCGGGATTGATGACTACCTCTTCCACCTCATCTACAAAGCTTCATTTCAGGACCGTCTCGAAATTCTAGAGACTCGATAATAATTTCTCTAATTCTCCTCCCTTCGTTGTCGTTCACATTGAGGCCTTCTTCCTCCATAAGTTTATCAACGTCGGGAAGATTGACCTTCCCTAGGTTATGGTTGGCCCCCGAGTTCTGGCCGTTGATGAGAATAGGATCTTCCTCTGAGACGGGCGGAACTATGCCTTGGTCATCTGCAATTTCTTGGACCATAGGCTCTTCCTCAGGTACAGGTAGGACTATGCCTTGGTCATCTGCAATTTCTAGGACCATATGCTCTTCTTCCTCATCAGCCACCTCACGGAAATAGCTCATTCTGGAGCTAGTTTCGGTGGTTTTCTGAGACTTTGAGATCTTGATATTTTCCTCGGGGGTATCTATCTCCACACTTTTGGATTTCTTTCTGCTCTTCACGACATGTTCCAAGAAGTTTTTAGGGGTTTCCCTCACACATCCAATCCCAGCATGAGTGGGGAATTTAACTCGTTGGTGGGGAAGGGAGGCCACCATCCCAAGTTTAGCTTGACTTGGAATGCCTATGATTGCATGATAATCACTAGTCAAATCCATGACTACGAAATTGACTGTGGATTTAGCTAGGAAGGGATGATCACCGACTTCAAGTTCTAGTTCCACGGTCCCCTTAGCTCCAACCTTATGGTTGGTGAATCCTTCAAGCCTACCATGATATGGTTCTAGTACAGTGTCTTTCAATCCCATCTGTTGGAAAGCGGAATAATACAGAATGTTACGGGAGGCCCCCGTGTCCACAAGTAATCTTTCCGATTCCACATTGTCAATTCGACCATTTATCACCAAGGGTTGTTCACGGGCAGCACGGCTCCCTGCCAGTTCGTTGGGTGAAAAACTGATGACCTCTTCCGCCTTATGAATCCAAGCAGGCATGTGGTACACTTTGCTTAGTTCATGGATCTGGTCCCTCAGTTTTCTGGTGGAAGTAACTTCTTCCCGGATCATATGCAATTTGGCCCTGGGAGGCCTACGTTCTCCGTCTTCACTTTTGTCGTCATCTTCACTTTCCTCCTCCTTTCACTTCCGCTTTCCATCCTTCTTCATGACATAGCGGTCCAGCTTTCCCTCGTCGACCCACCATTGTATTATCCTCTTGAGGGCCCAATAGCCATCCGTGGTGTGGCCGTTGTCTTTGTGGAAATAACAGTATTTTGAAGCGTCACGAGGGTACTTTGGTTTATCACTTAGTGGACGGGGAGGTGGAAGATTTACTAGCTAGCTGCATAATTTCTGAAATGGATTTGGTTAAGGGGGTGAACACCTCAGGTTTCTCTGTGCCTCTTGTTCTGTTCTTCCCTTTGGAGCCTTTACCTTTCCCATTTTCACTCTGGCGCGTGCCAGCCGCTTCCGGTTCCGTCTTGTCCGATCCTCTTTTCTTTGTTTTATCTTCAGCCATGGAAATGGCATAAGCCACCTTGTATAACTCGGACTTGGATTTAGGTTCCCGGGCTGAGAGTTCATAAATGAGGGGACCAGATTTTAACCCAGAGTTGAAACAAACAATGACTTCCCTGTCAGTGAGGCTCTCTTCAACTCCGGTCCGCCATTTTTCGGAACCGGTTGTAGTAGGCGAGGGTGGTCTCTCCTTTCCTTGCTCGATGTTGGCCAGTCGGCCAATCTCATCTTCCTCTTACCAAAAGTGGCAAAGTGGTCCAAGAACATTCTCCTCATGCCCCTCCAAAGAATCGATGCAACCTCTTTTAAGCTCACGGAATCAGTCAAGGTCGTTCGGAGAAGGTGCTCGCGAAAGCTTTGCAGAGCATGTCGTCGCAGCTGGTGAGGAGATTCATGGTTTGTTCAAAACCTTGCACGTGGTCTTTTGCGTCAGTGGTGCCGTTGTACTTTTCAAAGTTCGGTACCTTAAAGTGTGGATTTGGTGGTGCTTCAGTGATCCTTCGGGAGAATGGACGAGTTGCCCAGTCAAAGTCATCATCATCAAACTTCTTTCCCATCTCCATGTCATCCAGCCTTTGTTTCAATATTTCCCATTGTTTCGTTTCCACTTCCTCACACGCTGAGCGGGTGCTTCGTTGGGCGCTGCGGGTGGATTTATCTTTAGGGTGACCATTTACCCTACTGTGTCCCTCGACGTTTCGGTGGCTGTCACGTCTCTTAGATGGAGCTCTGTCTTTATTTTGTTCCAAGTCGTGACCACCCAATATCATTCTATACGGCTCGGGAGTTCTAGGCCGCACAAACTCTCGGTGCTGAGGACGAGGAGAATCTGGTCGACGATGACGAGGAGAATCTGTTCGACGGGGTCGAGGAGAATCTGGTCGACGAGATCGAGGTGACGTGGGACGCTTAGGTGCCATGACGAGACGAGCAGGGGACAGGCGCCTGTTCAAGCTGAGTCTCGTCCTTAGGTCCCTGGAGTTTACTTCATCTTCCTTAGGAGTCAAGTGACTTCTTAGGTCAACCACCTGATCTTTCTTCTTACTGTCATGCCGAGGACGGGTAGGTTCTCGGGGGGCTTGCTTAGATGGTAACGCTGGATCGAGGAGAGGACCTCGTCGTTCACCTTGCTCCCTTCCAAGAGGGTTGCCCATTGACGGCAGCATAAACTCAGCCATGGAATGGTCTGGGTCCAGTTGCAAAAGAGCAGCCTGTGCCTCATAGATCCTTTGCAATGTCTCCATTTGTCTATGTAGCAAAGAGCGTCGGTCAATGGGTTGAGTTCCTCCTGATTGACTGGCGTCGGCATTCTTTGTCTTCTTCCTTCCCACCTGCTTCCCACGACGAGTAGGACGAGGAAGCTCAGCGCCCTCTCCCTCGGCATTCGCCTGACCCTTGGAGCGCAGAGTCATGGCGAGGGGTGGGGGGCCGTCTGGCTGAGGTAGAGGAGGAGGAGGAGGCAGCTCCTCGGCTCCTGTATTAACCCCGTTAACTTGGGTTTGGTCCTCAGCGGTTACACTTGTAAATTGTCCGTCCATTGCGAATCAACAACAAATTACCAAGTGCAAATTTCCCAAAAATCACTATTTCCAATAGATCCAAATTTATGGCCAAAATCAAGGCAAATTTTGACCACAAACAAACAGCCAATTGTGATTTTTCCAACACAAAAAATTCAGGCCAAAATTCGCTTCAGACGCAAATTTGCGTGATTCTCGACCGACTTTCGCAGAATCCTACGGCTGTTTCAAGAACAGAGCCTAAACGAACAAGAAATTCCGTTGAAATCTAGCAGATTTCCGCAAGAAAATTGGCTTTTATCGAGCTTTTTCCAGGCCAAACAAAGTGGTGTTTGAATCGATTTTCCCAAGAATGGAACCACTGATGATGCCAAAATCGTCACAATCGCCCCAAATCCAAGCGATGAATGCTCCGTGATTGCAAGGCCCGAAAATAAGAGAAAACACGTAAACTAAGCCTGGGCGTATCCGGCTAAAGGCCCTCCGCGTGAGTAAGTTCACCGTTTGTATGTGAGAAACTAAATTGACAGAGTTTCTGTATTGTAAAAAGTAACGTACCCAATAATGAGCCATAGGGCATGTATTTATAGGGATTGATTGATATAATCCATGTTGAAGTGAACTTGTCAAGAGATAAGGTATAATCCCAAGAGAATTATATCTTGTTAAGGAATCATTGTTCGACTTGAATTGGTGTTGGTAATTGTAATCCTGATGGGATCACGACTGTAGAATCCTTGTTTGATAAGGACTGTGTAATCTGCTAGCCGGAACGCCGAGGAGCAAGAATGTTTTATCTCGACCTTTACATATAAGCCGAGATACATGATTTTGCCTCCTCGTCATTTGGTGGTTGGCCGGCATGCGGATATGCCGGGATAAATGATTTTGTCTCCTCGTACTATGATTAAATGCCGAGGTAAGAACTTTTCGCTCCTCGTCATTTTTGATATCTCGGCATATGACGAGCCAAGTATGAAGATATAAGGCCGATGTGAAAGTTCCTCGGCATACGAGGAAGATGTTCTTTGGCCATAACACTTGTATTATTGGATTATGTTTATGGTCCAATCCTTTTGGGCCCAGCTCGAGCAAGCTCATGTTCGTATCTCGATTTATACTGTTCAGAATTGAATGACAATTTCATTTCATTCTGTGCCAATCAAACACAAATTTTGACCAATTTTTATTCATTTTCAATTTTCTTCAGAAATTCAATTTCATTACTTATTCCGTTCCTTTTATTTTTTTTCTCCTAAACCAAACTGCCCCTTAGAAAATGAAATAAGAATTGGTGGTCCAACTCCTAATTAAATAATTAAAGCTGGACCCCTCTACTACCAGTACCACGGTTAGACGCATACCTAGCCAGTTGGCTTTCAAGCAATAATTGGCTCAAAAATGATGTGTTGAGTTGGCTTGAGTCAATAATGAAAATGAGGCTGTGGTTCTAAGCTTAAATTAAACTTACTTATTCGAAAATAAATATCCCCTCCGTCCCATTTATAGCTTCATCATTTTAAAGATGATACGCAAATTAAGAAAAAAGGTTAGTGGAGAAAGTGTTGAGAGTATAAAAGTAAAATAGAAGAGAGAATGAGTAGAGGGAATAGTAAAGTTGATTAGTGTTGTGAGTATAAAAGTAAAGTAGGAGAGAGAATTAGTGGGTGGAATAGTAAAGATTCTTTGTCATTTTAAGAAAGGTGAAGCTTTTAACGGAACACCCGTATTGACAAAAGGTGAAGCTTCAAATGAAATAGAGGGAGTATCTAAAATAAATAATTTATTTTTTATAAAAACAATTTTTTAAAAAATAAATATTTATTTAGAAACGGAACAAATGAATAAATAAATGTTCAACTTTACTACTCCTTCCGTCCCAATAAAAGCTTCACTAATTACCCAAAAGGGCGTCTCGTTAGAAGCTTCACCTTTCTTTTTTTGGCAAAGAATCTTTACTATTTTCTCCACTCATTCTCTCTCCTAATTCACTATTACACTCACAACACTTTTCAAATTTACTATTTCATCCACTAATTCTCTCTCCTATTTTCAAATTACACTTACAATATTTTTTTTCCTCTCATTTCCATAATTTGCGTGCCCACCCAAAAGGGTGAAGCTTCAAATGGAATGGAGGGAGTATTTATTATGACTTGGTCTTATAAAAAACACATTTTTTCTGGCACTTAGGAAAAACGTGTTTTGTGTTTTTTCGTTTGTGCCAGTGTCAGTTTAACAAAGTGCCAGTGTGACAAAGTGTCAGTGTAACAAAGTGCCAGTGTAAAAAGTGTCAGTGTCAGTTAAACAAAGTGCCAGTACACTAACACTGACACTTTGTTAAACTGGCACTGACGCTTTTTACACGGGCACTTTTATATACAAGAACTGACACTCTTCACACTGGCACTCTGTTACACTAACACTGGCACTTTGTTACACTAATATTTTTGCTGGCTCTCAAAAAGACAAGCACTGACATTCAAAAACACATGCACTGGCACTCAAAAACGCATACACTGGCACTAAAAAAACACTGATAATCATTTTTGCTGACTCTCAAAAACACAAGCACTGGCATTCAAAAAACAAGCACTGGCATTCAAAAACACATACACTGACACTCAAAAACACATACACTGGCACTCAATTTCCCATCTGATTTGCCCTTACTTGATCGTTCAGATTTTATTTTTTCTTTCTCGGCAACCAAACAGACTCTCTGCTCCGGTGTCGGACCTTTTCCGATTGGCAGCAAACTTTCTTCTCAACGCACCTGTGGAAAGGTATTATTTCCAAATCTTCATGTTCACAATTCATATCTACCAGTTTAATTTCATGTTTATCCGTTCAATTTGGTATTCAAATTCATTTCCTCAGTCGTTAGCTGCATGTTTGTGTCTCTCTCAGCCGAGAAATAAACGGTGGTTAATTATGACAAGTAAACACATAATGATCAAATTTAAAGCCAGAGAAGAAGAAATATGACTCTGATTATGATTCCGATGGGCGATTGAGAGGGACTTGGATCGCCGGTGAATGGGTAGAGAGAAGATGGTCTCGTGAAGAAGATGATTCGGATAGAGCTGGTGAGCTTTGCGTTTAGAGAGAGAGAGAGAGTCAAAAAACCGTTTAGAGAGAGAGAGTAGTGATGAATGAATGAATATTTCCCCAATTTAATTTAAGAAGAGCGACGGGTTTTAATGTAATTTTAAAATACGTTTTTTCGTAAGCTTATGAAAAAAACGTGTTTTTTACAAATTTTTGGCATTTATTATAGATCAAGAATATTTTTAAAAATTATTTATTTTAATACGAAGATAATATCGTTATTCTGTGTATAAATAAATCATTGATCAGTACACAATTTTATTAATTTTTCTTACAATTTCATCAAATGAAAAAAATTGGAATAGAGATAACAGAATAATGGACACACGTCACATGGCACCATGGGTCAAGTTAAGAATAATCTATAGTATAAATTAAACTCCTCCGTGAAACGCTTATGAGCGAACAATTGGGAGGGTTTTTACTATTCTCTCTATTTATTGTCACTATTTAATTTTCTTTCTTAATTTGTCTTTAAGATTTTGAGTTTGGGCTAAGACTTTGAATTTGGACTAAGAGTGGGCTTTAGAAGGGTTTACTTAAATTAATTAAATAACTGATTTTTTTATTTTTTAAAAAAATTAATTTGAAAAAAAAAAAAACACACCCGTGTCCTTGGACACGGGCATATGTACTAGTGAATTAATAGGTCACATCTTTATCAGATGTTACCTATCTATGTCCCCTTCAATTACCATATACCATGGCCGTACACAACAAACGGACGTTCTAGATGTTCTCTATGTAATTTTTTATTCCATCCATTTCAAAGACTCAAAGAGTTTGTCTTATCATGTTTAATTAAATTAAATTAAATTTTAACTATAATTTTATTAAAATTAAAATTCCTATTCAATTAATTAAGAGTTGATTTTATAAAAAATATGTTTTTTTAAGCTTAAGAAAAAACCATTATACACTAACACTTAATAATACATGCACTGACTGTAACGACCCCAACTTTTCGTTAATAAACATAATTCCGTTCATAATTAAAATTTCCAAATCAAGATACTTTAACGGCTAATACATCTAACCATAATTCAAATGCGGAACATAACTGTCTTTAAACCTTAACGGCTAGTCCGTCTAACCATAATTTAAATGCGGAAAATAACTGTCTTTAAACCTTAACGGCTAGTACAACACACTAGCTCGCTAAGTACGTAATGATTAATGCTAACCCTATCCCTGATTCCAGCCGCCATCCCTGCGACCGATCAACTTCTCCTACCGCTTACCTGGGAGAAAAATTAGAAAAAAAGGGTGAGCGAACAATGCTCAGCAAGTTCATACGGAATTCTCTCCGGGTACTAAGGAGAGATGACCGAAAGAACGAAACCAATCAATTATACTTCAACGAAAGGCTATCAACAATAATTTTAACTGTACATACGGAATTTCTCCCAGGTAAGCGGTAGGAGAAGTTGATCGGTCTCAGGGATGGCGGCTGAAATCAGGGTTAGGGTTAGCATTAATCATTACGTACTTAGCGAGCTAGTGGGTTGTACTAGCCGTTAAGGTTTAAAAACAGTTATTTTCCGCATTTAAATTATGGTTAGACGGACTAGCCGTTAAGTTTTAAAGACAGTTATGTTCCGCATTTGAATTATGGTTAGATGTACTAGCCGTTAAAGTATCTTGATTTGAGAATTTTAATTATGAACGAAATTATGTTTATTAACGAAAAGTTGGGGTCGTTACACTGACACTTTTTTATACTAACATTTGTTTACCCTACTCTGACACTCTTTTATACTGACACTTAATAATACATACACTGATACTATTCATACTGGCATTTGTTTACACTAACACTGACATTTTTTAACACTAACACTGACACTTTTTTACACTGACACTTAATAATACGTTCACTGACACTATTTATACTGACCTGTCTTTACGCTGACACTTTGTTACACTAACACTGACACTTAATAATACATGCACTGTCACTATTTACACTGGCACTTTGTTATACTAACACTGACACTTTTTTACACTGACACTTAATAATACATGCACTGACACTTTTTACATTGTCATTTTGTTACTCTAATACTGACACTAGCGAAAGAATAAAAACACATTTTTTTCTAATCAATGTCATATATATCTAGATAGTAATAAAATTATGATCAAAATTCGATTGAATTGATATTAAAAATCTATAGTATAAATCACATCATGCCACCTCATCCCATGAACAGTACAATGAATACTAGTGTCATATGCCAAATTTCTCATTTTGCCCTCACTAAGTTGTCCCTTTTCCATTTTGCCCTTTAAATTTTTTTTTTATTTTTTTTTAAATTAAAAAAAATAAAATTTAATTTAAAAAAAAACATGTGTCCTTGAACACGGGCTTGCTCTAGTAAGATTAAAAAAGACAAACTTTCAAAAGGACGGAGAGAATACTCCCTCCGTCCCAATAGAAGCTGCCCGTTTTTTGCCTTGCACGCAAATTAATAAAATGGGTGGGAAGAAAAAATGTTGTGAGTGTAATTTGAAAATAGGAGAGAGAATGAGTGGAGAGAATAGTAAATTATAATGGTGTTGTGAGTATTAAAATAATGTAGGAGAGAGAATGAGTGGAGGGAATAATAAAGATTTCTTTGCCAAAAAAGAAAAGTGGAAGCTTTTAACGAGACACCAAAAATGACAAAATGGAAGCTTCTATTGGGACGGAGGGAGTATTATTTTTGCATGTTAATTTGCTCAGCTTACAACAATACGTAGACTTATTAAAATCCTTTATGCCTCATTCGTATGCGAGGGGAAGTTGGAAATGGATATGTTTTAGTTAGGTGTTTGAAATTCAGACATGGTGAGGAATAAACATTATCATACTAATGTTTAATTGGGCTTTGTTTAGTCTAACAACAACAACAAAATTGATGTGCCGTAACAAAATATTATGCCCTATAAATGTTTACCCGGTCCAAGATCAAATATGGTCTATACGGGCCCATACGTCGTGAGGATATCGTCAAAGTTGATTACTGTATGATTGGTCTAAGTCATGTTTTTAGTTATGGTTAAGGCCTGATTCCCGTCTAAGGCTTAATTGTCGTCATGCAGCAAGTGGTTTGTCGCATGTATGGCCTTGTATGGCCTTCCCGCATGTCCCGAATGTGCCTTATATGGTCTTCCCGCATGTCTTCCCGCATGTCCCGAATGTGCCTTATATGGTCTTCCCGCATGTCTTCCCGCATGTCCCGAATGTGCCTTATATGGTCTTCCCGCATGTCTTCCCGCATGTCTGATGTTGAGTCTTGCAGCAAGTTGATGTCTCCAGGTGCAGAACGTGCCACGTGTCAAGATTTTGGCCTTGACCTTATCCAAATGAAATCTTTTGATAGATTTTCCCTCCATTGAATGGTTGATACGTGTAAAGTAAGGATAAGATGATAATGATGAGTCATGGGTCATATAAATACTCCCTCCCTTCATTTTAAAAGGTATGTCTCAAATTCAAGCTTTCTCTCTCCTCTCTCTCTCTCTCTAGAAATATATGATAAATTGTTATGAATCGGATTGATGATTCTCACGTCGGAGGGTTTGTGGGGGGAAAACCCCCCACCCCTAACGGTGTTTTGTGTTGTAGGTCCCATTTGAGATCGAATCCGTCGGAGCATGTTTTTCCGGTCTGGCCGCCGCCGCTACCCCGGTGAGTTTCCTATGCACCATTTTTTATGGTAGCATCAGATGGTTCCGTTGCCGGGACTGACTTGAGGAGCCGAGGGTATCAAATCTAGACTACGGTGGGGTAGCAGCAGATCGGAGCCGGAGTTGGTCAGAATTTGGGAAGTAACAGTTGCAGTTTTGTTTGGGAAGAGGGGAAATCAGATCTGAGTTAGTCGTAGTTAGCCGGGTTAGGAGGTGAGCATTTTCGTTTTTCTGGACAGGAATACATAGCTGGAGGCTGGTAGCTTCAAAGGAGGAAATAGAAAGAGAAGAAGAGGATGGATAGATCTGGAAGTCACCAAACAGAATTTAACAAGGCCAGTTCGTCTTCTTCGTCAACGCCGGAGGCAAGGCTGGGTCTGAATGAAGCTGAGTCACCGGAGAAAGATAAGGGCTATTTTTGTTTGCTGGAAACAAGGGGAAGGGAAGAGCAGATAGAAAGATTGAAAAAGTTGAAAAATTGAAAAAGAGCACAGTAGTGAACAGTGGTAAACAGTAGATGGGAGGTGCGTGTCAGACAAAAGAGTAACCTTATCCAACACGTATCGATCGGTTAGCAACGTTAGGTAATATGTGTCAGCTGGGGCGAGAAGAAGAGGAAACAAGAAGTCGCTAAATTGAAATCGAAAATTGCAAATCCAGTCGTAAGATTGATTGTCGCCAGAAACCAAGTTGCAGAAATTGAAATCAAAAATTGAGATTATAGTAAAGGAAGGAGACTTACAGTTTATTCTTGCCACTGTTTGTCGCCGGTGGGAGCAAAAGTGTTCGATTTGTCGCCGTTGGAGTTGTTTTCGATTGGTGTTGCCTCCGTTCGATTTGTCGCCATTTGGGAGTGACGACGGAGCGGGGCTGAGTTTGGGCAGTTCGGAGTTGCGAGAAGTCGAAGTTGTTGCCGTTCGTTTTGTCGCCGTTTGGAGTTGTCACCGTTCGGATTTTGTCGCTGTTCGGGTTTTGTCGCCGTTTGGATTTTGTCGCTGTTCGGGTTTTATCGCCGGCTCGTGATTTTGAGAGGGGGAGAAGCGGGAAAAGTGAAGGAACAAGGATCGATCGTCGACAAGGTGTGGGAGCGTGGTTATCGCAGCTGGAGGAGGAGGACGCCGGGAAAAATGAAGGAGCCCATTCGTGTCGCTGAGAAGAGATCGACTCTCCTTGAGGTTGCCGCCGTTTGGGGTTGTTGACTTTTCTGTTCGGAGAGTAGGAGGTCGCTGGATTAGATGAGTGTCATCGGAATCAATGGAGGACGCATCAGTAATGTCGCTTGGCGGCGAGGATTTTTGTTGCGGAAGGTTGAGAAGTCGCTGGGAGCGAAGTGGGTTGTCTCCATTCGAGGATCTCGCCGTCAAAGTGGTCGCCGGTGGAGAAGTTGCTGTTTAGGGAGTCGCTGCTTGAGATGATAGCACCGGTGGGTGGTTGTCGTTGGTGGGCTGTTGAGTAGAGCAAAAAGAAAAATGAAAGGAAAAGAAAATGAAAGGAAAGGGAATTAAATAAAGTGGAAATGTTGCTTTCTTGGGGTTGACTTGAAAATAGGGAGCAGGAAAGAGAGGAGGTAAGGTGGTTGATTCACAGCCACACAAATTGTGTGGGTAAAGAGAGCAGGCACGTGGGGTCATTCTTGTTTTTGGTGTTAACTTCGTTATCGTGGACGGATATATCAGTGAGCTGCCGTTAAAATTTTCGTTAAGTTTTCAACGGAATTCATCAAAAGTTTCGTTAACCTCCGTCAGGTCGTCTCTTCCCATCTCTTATATTCATGTTAAATGATTTTTATATGAGCCCATTATTTGAGAATATGTATGTATGCTTAGAAATGTTGTTACATAGTAGTTGCGTAATATTTGCTTGTTGTATTAAATGTAAAGGAAGTGTTTACTTGATGGACAAATGACTACCTCGTGTTTTTATGTAGGAACTGTCAAGTATGAAAAAGTCGGCCAAGTTATTTTACCGGATGATAAAGCTCGAGTTGCTGGCATGATGGGCTCGCATCCCGAACTGCATGATGGGCTCGCATCCCGAACTGCATGATGGGCTCGCATCCCGAACTGCATGATGGGCTGACATCCCGAACTGTTGGGCTGACATCCCGAACTGTTGGGCTGACATCCCATGCTGTCAGGGATATGGGCTGACATCCCGAACTGTTGGGCTGACATCCCATGCTGTCAGGGATATGGGCTGACATCCCGAACTGTTGGGCTGACATCCCATGCTGTCAGGGATATGGGCTGACATCCCGAACTGTTGGGC
Source organism: Adenophora triphylla var. japonica (assembly GCA_022495995.1). Classification (NCBI taxonomy): domain Eukaryota; kingdom Viridiplantae; phylum Streptophyta; class Magnoliopsida; order Asterales; family Campanulaceae; genus Adenophora; species Adenophora triphylla. The sequence continues at coordinate 616,055 of JAFEMH010000335.1, forward strand.
TCGCATCCCTAACTGTCTGAGATATGGGCTCGCATCCCTAACTGTCTGAGATATGCGGCGTCTTGGTTAGAGACCAAGTCGCCCAAAATGGATGTGGTGTCTTGGTTAGAGACCAAGGCACCAAATGGATGCGGCGTCTTGGTTAGAGACCAAGTCGCCCAAAATGGATGCGGTGTCTTGGTTAGAGACCAAGGCACCAAATGGATGCGGCGTCTTAGTTAGATACCAAGTCGCCCAAAATGGATGCGGTGTCTTGGTTAGAGACCAAGGCACCAAATGGATGCGGCGTCTTGGTTAGAGACCAAGTCGCCCAAAATGGATGCGGTGTCTTGGTTAGAGACCAAGGCACCAAATGGATGCGGCGTCTTGGTTAGAGACCAAGTCGCCCAAAATGGATGCGGTGTCTTGGTTAGAGACCAAGGCACCAAATGGATGCGGCGTCTTGGTTAGAGACCAAGTCGCCCAAGTGGATGCGGTGTCTTGGTTAGAGACCAAGGGACCAAGTGGATGCGACATCTTGGTTAGAGACCAATGCGCCAAATGAAAGTGGTTTGTCGACAAGTGGGTGCGGCATCCGGGGAGAGATCCAGGATTCGTAGAAATAGTTGAATATTGGAAAGTCGCGAAATGAAATGAGAGAGAAAAGGCAAAAGTTGAAGTAAAATGAGAAGTCATTAAATGAAAGTGATGGAGAGAGATCAAGGAGCAGACTTATGTTTTGTACCAGGAAAATTTGACTCGATGAGATAAGCTATATTTTGTTATGTATACTATTCTACTCCTCAACTCGATCATGAATAATCGAGCTAAGGAGTCGGGGGCTTTTGATGTGCCGTAACAAAATATTATGCCCTATAAATGTTTACCCGGCCCAAGACCAAATATGGTCTATACGGGCCCATACGTCGTGAGGATATCGTCAAAGTTGATTACTGTATGATTGGTCTAAGTCATGTTTTTAGTTATGGTTAAGGCCTGATTCCCGCCTAAGGCTTAATTGTCGTCATGCAGCAAGTGGTTTGTCGCATGTATGGCCTTGTATGACCTTCCCGCATGTCCCGAATGTGCCTTATATGGTCTTTCCGCATGTCTTCCCGCATGTCCCGAATGTGCCTTATATGGTCTTCCCGCATGTCTTCCCGCATGTCCCGAATGTGCCTTATATGGTCTTCCCGCATGTCTTCCCGCATGTCTTCCCGCATGTCTGATGTTGAGTCTTGCAGCAAGTTGATGTCTCCAGGTGCGGAACGTGCCACGTGTCAAGATTTTGGCCTTGACCTTATCCAAATGAAATCTTTTGATAGATTTTCCCTCCATTGAATGGTTGACACGTGTAAAGTAAGGATAAGATGATAATGATGAGTCATGGGTCATATAAATACTCCCTCCCTTCATTTTAAAAGGTATGTCTCAAATTCAAGCTTTCTCTCTCCTCTCTCTCTCTCTAGAAATATATGATAAATTGTTATGAATCGGATTGATGATTCTCACGCCGGAGGGTTTGTGGGGGGAAAACCCCCCACCCCTAACGGTGTTTTGTGTTGTAGGTCCCATTTGAGATCGAATCCGTCGGAGCATGTTTTTTCGGTCCGGCCGCCGCCGCTACCCCGGTGAGTTTCCTATGCACCATTTTTTATGGTAGCATCAAAAATATTAGTTTCAAAATAATTTAGATTCAAGTTAAATGAATCCTCATATATTATCGTGAAAGAAAAAAATAAATTAAAAGAAGAAATAGGTAGGGAGGGCGGGCGGGAATTAGAAAATGAAAAGAAGAAAAATAAAATAAAAATAGAGATAATAAAAAAATAGATATATAATAGATATGAAAAATGAAAATAGTAGTAATAATTTAAAAAAAAAATCATATCTTTTTCAATCACCCACATGAATTTTCGCCCTACACTACGGCCTATTTAACGCCATATTTTTCTCCAATTCAAGTAAACTCATATATATCGTTTTCAATCACCATAATTCAAGTTTGTTTGGTTCTTTCCCAACCCCTCGCCATTTTATCATTTTCCCACTTTTCAGGCCTTCTAACCGGTGCATCACTCGTGGCTTGTTTGATAAAACTGAAAATTAAGCTATGAAAAAGTAGAGATAAAATCATTAAATTGCTGAATTTTAAAAGTATTATTTGTTTGATTAAATTTAATAGAAATTTCAACTAACAATAAAGAATTTTATTTGAATCATTTTTTTTCTCACATGTATTTTTTTCTGTATATTCCCTAATAAATAGTTTTATTTTATAAAATTACACAAATTATATTCCAATAGTTTAAAAATACAAAATACATAAATTATTATTTAAAAAATAAATAGTATAAGTTTAATTATCAAACTATTTTAAACCTATTTTATTTAGGACAAGCAAAATATTATTTGAATATTTCTTATTGATACTTCATTAGTCGCCTAAAAAATGCTAGTTTGATTTTTTTTTTAACTCAACTTGAGTAAAATTTATGAGAAAAAAATTAAAATAAATAATTATTTTAAACATAGCCTACAAATGAAATAAAACATATTCGGGAAAACACTACCAGAAAAAGGTCATTTAGCGACGGAAATTTCCGCCGCTAAAATTATATTTCCGTCGCTAAAATAAATCACCGACGGAAAAATTCCGTCGGTGGTCCGCCGCTACCGGCTCGTCGCAGGTGCTCAGACGGGTCAATTTCCGCCGCTATTTTTTCTTTTACCGACGGAAATTAATTCCGCCGGTGAATTAATGGTTTCGGCGACGGAAAATTCCGTCGCTATATTAATTTAATTTAATTAAATTTTCATTTCGGCGGAAATTTCCGTCATTTGTAATAAAAATAATTTAATTAAATTAATTTCGGCGCGGAAATTTCCGTCATTTGTAATAAAATTTAAATTAAAATTAAATTATTTCAGCGGCGGAATTTACCGTCATTGAAATTATTTAATTTTAATTTAAATTTTATTACGATGACGGAAATTTCCACATTGAAATTAAAAATTAAATAAAAATTAAATGATTATAGCGGCGGAAATTCCGTCGAAATTAATTTATTTAATTAATTTTAATTTCAAGATTAATTTTCGACGGAAAATTCCGTCGGCCGATTCTGAAATAAATTTTAAAAAATAATTTAAAATATCAATAAACCAAAATTTTTGTACACGATATAACATTTCAATTTATAAAACTAAAACTATAAAAACTAAAATTCAAATATCAGCCGTACCAAATAAAAACTAAATACCACCGTACCAATTCGGGAGGGGAGGGGGGAGAGGGGAGAGGGGGAGGGGGAGGGGGAGGGGGAGAGGGGAGAGGGGGAGGGGGAGAGGCGGGGAGGGGCTCCCGCGGGTATCAAATGTCTCAAATGTTTACAAACAAGTATAAATTAATACAAAAATGTCTAAAAATGTCTAAAAATGTCCGCAATCAACAGGGGAGGCGGGAAATTATCCTGGGAGTCTGGCCGAGATGAGCCATCAACGGCGCCAATTGTCTTTGAGTCTCTACATGCGTCTCCGAATCTCTGCATGACGTCGATCGTTCTCCTCCTGCATCTGCGTACGAGCTGCCAAAGCATCCGCAAGCTTTGCCGCTCGCGTTTCTCCTCCTCCAACGCAGCCTCCCGGAGTGTCGACCCTCGGATCATGAAACGTGGGTGGGCTACATTTCGCCGACGGCCGGTCGGCGTCGACGGGCATTGCCGCCCGTAATCCCCCATCCCTAACACTCGGGCTCCTCTCCTTGGATGTCCCCGAGAGGTGACCTCTGCCAAACATCGAGCACGAAGGGGACGGGCTCGCGGGAGGCGTTCCTTCGGGAACAACGGCGGCTTGATATGCGGCTGAAAAATAAAACAAACAATTATAATCATATACACAATGTAAGGTACATAAATAAAATTACATATTCAAAATCAAGTCATTTAATGGTAGTTTACTTACAAAGGCGATGCTGGATCGATCGTCAACCCATTGCGGAGGTTGATCGGGCGCTGTAGAATTCCGAATATGGGTGCTAGCGTAAACATCCACAAAAGTGATATTCGGACCATACTCCCTTTCCTATAAATAAAATAAGCGAGATTATTACTTTGAAATTGTATATATAAATGCAACATTTAAACTGATTTAAAAGCATGCATACACTACATTTACACTAAAACTATGGATTTCATAGCATCAACATTGGCTCCCAGCTAACATACGTACATAAACCTATTTAAAAGCATCCATACACTACTACATTTAAATTAACATACATACCTGTGAATGTGTGCCCAAAATTTTTGTTTATTGGAATTCACGCGAGTTTGAAGACATCCGAGTTATTTGAAAAACGGAGTCGCCACGCCATTTTGATTACCTCAAAACTTTGAAAAAAAGGTTTTATGGGTTCGGAGGTTAAGTTACCCCTTGGGAAGAACGTTTGGCGTTCACCCAAAGTGCCTTGCCGGAGCAAGTCTCCCTAGATTTCATTAATCGTGTTTGCTTGCGTGCTTTCTTTGTGTGCATGTGTTTGAAAATAAGGGGGGGAATGTCCCAAGTTGTCTTCCGGACGTACAAACCATTTGTTGGTTGTCGCTCGGGATTCCTTGGAATTTATGTATTTGGGATTATGATCCCGTTCTCATCTTATGACTTATGATCATCGCATTTTAAACCTCGGGACCCTCGGGACTTGCGTGATCGAGAGAATGACTCTCTTTTGGGTCAAAGATGAGGTTCTTTAGGAAGGAATGTCCTTAGCCTATCAATCCTACGCTTTAAGACGGTCGAGCTCGTATAGAGGCTTCATACTCATTCTTAAGCGATAATCGGAGATATAGGGTTCAAGGTTATCCTTTTCCTAAAGAAATCATGAACCTTTAATGGAAGGAACGATGCAAAGATGAGAACTTTTACACCGGTCTGTTCCAAGGTTGGGGGAAAAGGGAAATGCATGATAAAAAAAATGACTCTTTAATGAAAAGATGACATTTTTAGGTTGCAAATGATGCTTTTTGATTTAAAGAAATGATCTTTATGCAAATGATGCATAAAGATTTGATGCAAATGATGCATTGAAAAAAGGGGGTTTTGATGCAAAGGATGCATTTTTATTGAAAAAGATTTGATCTTTGTATGCAAATGATGCATAAAGATAACATTTTTATTGGAAAATAGGGATTTTAGGTGCAAAGGATGCACCTTTATGAAAAAGACTACATTTTTATGACAAATGAGGTCTTAATGCATGCAAAGGGGAAAGGGGGTGATAAAGATATGATCTTTATGAATAAATGCCAAGTCCCAAGCAAGATATATGAATGCAATGAGCAAGTATATCAATTAAAATGCAAGGTTAGGGCGTGCGAGGTTACCAATCGTTTCCTTCGCTTCTTCGGACGGAGCTAGGAGGAGAGGTTCTTCTTGGGTCTTCAAGGAGGAGGGAGATGGCTTCTTGAGCTTCTTCTTCGCCTTCTTGAGCCTTCAAGGGTTTTTCTTCACGTCTGGACTGCTATGGAGTGTGTGTGTGTGATTGTTGGTGTTGTTGTTGTTGAAATGGGTAGAGGAGGGCTCTATTTATAGGCAGTCTGGATAAGGCTAATGAAGCCGTGCGGCTGCAGGCCCTTTGCAAATGAGGCCGTGCGGTCTTATCCACAATGACTCAGCATTCTAGAACCATGCAAGGTGGCATCATTCTAGAAGCTTCTCCCTAATTAAGAAAAACGTGTTTTCTTAATTAGGAAGGCTCCTTACAGCCCTAATTTAAATTTGGACTGTTCCAGGACATTTCCGGAACACTAGGAAGGTCCGGGGAATTACCGGGAAATTTACCGAAATGTCGGGAAAATTAACCGGAAGGCATGAGCCAGATTTGGGTACTTACAGAAGCCCCTCGGCAACGTCACTTGCAAGGCGAGTGGGGTTGTCGATAGAAAAGGATCCGATCTGGCGAATGCCGAGACGGATTGGGAGACCGAGGTGGTCGAGTGGCTGAACCTTTTGGAAGGCTACCTACGTATCCCGGAGGAATCAAGCCAGGCCGTAGTTCGGGCTTAGGATCCGCTGGGGAAGGAAGAAGAGAAAATGACCTAGGAGGTCAAGCAATTGATCCTACTGGGGACATGCTAGGAGTGACCCAGGTGGTCGAATATTTGAACTTTTATGAGGGGGCGCTTTATCACTGAGGAGTGACAAAGAAACAGGGTGACCAAAGTGGTCGAATGGTGAACCTTTTATAAAAGGCTACCTACGTATCCCGGAGGAATCAAGCCTTGATCGTAGTTCAAGCATCACTAGATAGTTAGGAACGATGTCTAGGATCCTTGAGATTTTGACAATTCGGAGGCTGTCACCTGATGAAGCTAGAGCTTATGGCGCTATCTCTTTATGACGGAGATAGAGGTAACTTAAGTTGGGAAACTTGAGCGTACGTCACTATTCGCGGATAGTGGTAGCACAATTTGAAATGACTTGGGCATTCGTCACTATTCGCGGATAGTGGTAGCACAATTTGAAATGACTTGGGCATTCGTCACTATTCGCGGATAGTGGTAGCACAATTTGGAATGACTTGGGCATACTTCACTATTCGCGGATAGAGGTAGCACAAGTTGGAATGACTTGGGCATTCGTCACTATTCGCGGATAGTGGTAGCACAATTTGGAATGACTTGGGCATACTTCACTATTCGCGGATAGAGGTAGCACAAGTTGGAATGACTTGGGCATACGTCACTATTCGCGGATAGAGGTAGCACAAGTTGAAATGACTTGGGCGTACTTCACTATTCGCGGATAGAGGTAGCACAAGTTGGAATGACTTGGGCATACTTCACTATTCGCGGATAGAGGTAGCACAAGTAGGAATGACTTGGGCATACTTCACTATTCGCGGATAGAGGTAGCACAAGTTGGAATGACTTGGGCATACTTCACTATTCGCGGATAGAGGTAGCACAAGTTGGAATGACTTGGGCATACTTCACTATTCGCGGATAGAGGTAGCACAAGTTGGAATGACTTGGGCATACTTCACTATTCGCGGATAGAGGTAGCACAAGTTGGAATGACTTGGGCATACTTCACTATTCGCGGATAGAGGTAGCACAAGTTTAGAGTTCTGACAATTCGGAGGTTGTCACCTAGTGTTATCCCGTTATAACGGAGTTAACGGAGGCGACTGGGAATAAAGCTTGATTGCTAAAGAGATAAGGGATATTTTCTGAAAAGATGTTATCTTGGTTAAAAGATAACGGAAATTGCATGCCCAAGTGGAAGGTCCGGGCGGGATTGTAGTTTACGCTTTCCCGGAAGCGAATGAGGCCGCCGGCATGAGATGGAGAAAAAAGAAGCCGTACGGCTAGAAGCTGTTTTTTCCAGATTATTTAAAATCAGGTTTTGAACGGTCATTGGGCACTTGTTGCCGCCCAAGAACGCAGAGAGAGAGAGAAGAGAGAGAGAGAATTTCGAAATTCTTCAACCCTTTTGCTTCCCTTTGATTTGAAATGGATCCGGAGGGCAATCCCATACCAAGGCAAGCAAGGAGAAACATCTCGGCGGCCGCGAGAAGGAGGAGGAAGGAGCTCGTGAGGACGGAGAGGAAGTATGACTTCCTTACGCCTCCATCGGAGCTTTATCCGGGGAGAAGGGAGCACAAATCAACGAACCCGCGATCAGTTGGGGTAAGCATTCTCATTTTGCTCAAATCCGATGATTTTGCTTGATTTTTGAATGATTTAGGGCTTGACCCGAATTATAGGATTTTGAATGATTTTTTTTTTTTGAATGATCTTGAGATGCATGAACAACCTATGAGGCTAAGAATATGCATGTGCAATTTTATTTGACAGAAATTATGAGAATGACTCACTTTTTTCTCGCAAAATGAAGTAAGAATTTTTTCAAAATATGAGACGGAGTTCTTGCCTTGTGCTGGAACTAGGTCAAAATTCTGATTTTCAATGAGAAAACATGATTTTGGAAGATGAAAATGATTCATGCATGCCATTTTTTGAAAAATAATGCTTATGTGCGAAAAATTGTGATTTTGTGCTTTAGGAAAGCAATGACGCGTTTCAAGTGATGAAGGACACGTTTTTTATGCAAAAGATATGCTAGAAAAACTTTTATGAATGCTTTTCTTTTGAAAATATGTGCACTTTTGAATATATGCATGCTTTTGAAATGATATGAAGGGCGACGCTTCTTTTGATGTGCTTGTCTACGAGAACAAGTCTAGAGGACCGTCGGAGATAGCGGTCAAGCTTTGGCGAGAGGATGCCGGATTTTGAGAAGAATGGGGTAAATCCCAAGCGGTGGTGAGGGCTACGGCTGGATGCATTCGTAGAGGCTATCGGCGGGGTGTCCACATCACCTCGAAGAGCAAGGGCTTGGTCCGGGCCCTTTACGAGGTTCCAGTGGGGACGGTACTCATAGCTTTCACTGGTGAGGGAGAGGCGCGGTGACTCTGCCGATTTCACCGCTATTACCGGCCTACGGTTCACCTGGGAGGCCCGTGACTTGGAGAGACCATATTCGCCGAGGAGTTCCGGGCTTTGGTCGGGTTTGAGCCGATTCCCGAGTTTGGCCGGGGATGGAGACACGGAATGTCGAGGTGGCGATTCGGACTAGCATGCGAACTTTCTTGCTAATGATGTGGCTTGCCCGGCGGTGGCTAGAGCATTCATATGGTTGATGCTATCAGTCACTATCTTTGCCAATTGCAGGACGATAGCTATGACTTGCCTCCTCGACTCTCTGGAGGATGTTGATGGGATTGGGACGGTCTCTTGGGGAGAGGCCGGATTGGCGGAGCTCTACTTCTCGTTGGACATGTACGGTCGGAACAAGGCTGCTTCGATGGGTGCTTTTCTTTTGCCCTTGAGGTAGTCTCCTTTTTTTCTTTTCTTTTCTCTTTTCTGTCTTGAGACTTTTATAGAGAGAAAATGACCTTTTGATTTTGAACATGCGGGCTGGTTTTGCGAGGTGATCGGGTTCTTCCACTTGGAACCCGGAGTGATGTCACCATCTTCCCTGCTATGGTTATTTGGAGGAGATGCGAGAGATAAATTCACGGGAAGACCCGGATTACCTTCGATTACAAAATGGTGAGGCCGGTCATCAACGGGGATGGGCACGATGGAGTGGACTTCTACCCCTGGGGTAGGTATCCGAGAGATCTTCTTTGGGAGATGCTATCGAGGTGACGAGGCGAGAGGAGGTGGCTCGCGGGGCGACATGTGATGTCATCTACTTGGGGACCGCTTCTCGAGCGGCGTAGATGGTCATGTTCCCCCACTAGATGCCATTACTCCTTCGACCCTCCAGGCCACGGATCTTTGCGGCCCAGGGGCTCCGGTGGATGAGATTGAGAGGTACCGAGCGAGGCGTGGGCTGCGGAGGAGTATTTTGATATGGGTACCCCCTACGCCTGTGTTTGTGGAGCGGCGCACGAGGACGCCACGAAGCTAGTGAAGGCGGCGGTCACTCGGGGATATGGGGAGGATGAGCCTCTTGACCCGCCGATCCCTCCTGCACATCGTCCTACGTGGTCCGTGGAGTGCCGAGGAGGATGAGGATACTGTCCCCGATGCTAGGGAGCCCCGGTACACCTTGCCGCCGATAGCTTGTAAGTGTACTCTTAGTGGTCTTATTCCCTTTTTAGCTTTCGGATTTTACTGCTTTTGCAAGTTTTACGAGATTTTACGAGATTTTTCTCTTCTTTTTCTCGGGTTCCGGCTCGCACTTACGATAGAGTGGTTAGGCGAGAATAGGGCTGGAAGGACATGTGCCGGTCTCTTACGAGGAAGGCGGCTGCGCTTGAAGGCGGCGGCGGATGCACGGGAGCACAGGACGCAAGAGACGGCACGTCGGGGCACAGCGTCTACCTCATCGGCCTCGGAGTACTCTTCCGGTGCCATGCCTCGGGGCGGGGACCCAGCCCGGCGACATTACAGGCATTGGCGAAGTACGGGCACGATAATGTCCATCTATCGATGTGAGCGACCGGGAGGACTGATGAGGGAGGCTAGCATTTATGAGCTGAGCAGCGATGAAGACGAAGAAGAATCGGAGGCCTAGGAGGTCTCTAGAATAGATTTGGAACAAAAACAAACAATTTACAATTTGATGCACACTTTGCTTATTTTTGCTTTATTTGGGCGCCGATGGGGCGAAAACATTGTATTTATGTTTTATTTGCTTTTCTAATTCATGCTTTTTCAATTTGCATATTATCGGAGCCTTGGGGCGACTTTTTTGCTTGGAATTGGGGGTGAAAATGGGCCAAAATGATTTATAATGGTGTATAAATGCTTGAATGGCTTGGATATGTTTTTGTACGGGTTTTGGTTGAAAATGTGGGGTGAAAACTCCCTTGGGCAGCAACTTTGGTTCTTTGCAGAATTTCTGCGAGAGAGCTAATGTAGCCGTGCGGCATGGCCTTGAGGCAAATGTAGCCGTGCGGCTAACGGTTCTGTCGGCTGGTTATTTTACGAATAAAAGCAAGGCTTGGCCATTTCATTTCATTTTCACTCTAGACTTGTCCCAATTGTTTCCGAGCATATTTTGGACCTAAAAGCACCATCTTTGATCATTTTGCGATGGAGAATCCCGTTAGATTGCAAAGGGAAACGAGACCATTTTCTATCCGGTCTTCAATCTTGGGCGAGATATAACTTCCAAAATCACAAGGGGCTGCTTGATTCTTCCTTCAAGATCAAGTCTTTATTGCATTTGAGGGATCTCCCGCCCGATTGGGATACTGTTGAGAGCCGCGGCAAAGTTACAGGACGTCAGGAGACATGTTTCTTGCTTTTCTTACAACGAAATCGTCCCAACGCACGAAGACTTCAGAGCCTTGATTGGGAGTCCCGAGGCGAGGCTATATCTATTCCGCTGATCGGAGACGTGCGGTGACGGTAAAGCTTGCATCTTTTGCGGATTCCTTTGGGAGAGGCCGAGAGGATGATGGTAGCACTTAGGATAGGATTGACCTTTCGATATCCCGGGCAAGTTTGGGTTTCCGAATATGGCTGCGACCACGGTGGCTATGGATGCTTTCATTCTCTGCGTATTCTCTATTTTGTTCACTCTTGAGTCCGTGGGGATCTGTCATAGTGGTCTCTTGGACATGGTCGAGGCTGCGGGTGGGAAGGATATTGTCCGCTGGTTTTGGGAGAGACATTTCATGGGATTGATAGGATGGCTCGGGAGACCGTTTCATGAGGTCAGGAGTCCGGCTATGTTGACTCTGTAGGCTGCGGGAGAGGCTCGGGGCTTTGCACGGGGCTTTGCCGACTCGGTGTCCTTGGGTGATTTCTCGGAGAGGTGCACCCCTAGCGACGAGGAACGGGGTAGGCTGGGAGTTGATGATGGCTAGGCTATCCACTTCGGACATCCGTTGGTGGATACCACATTGGAGGTTGCGGACCCGGGAGGATATTTCGGGAGTCTTATCTTTGTGAGGGTTCCGGGATTATGCTGGTCGTCCTTCTACATACCACACTTGGTATCCGGGCGGTTTGGGGCTTTACAGGAGCCATTGAGTGATTGGGAGGACATCCGGACCATGGAGGTGGTGTCATTGGACATGAGTGATCCGGCCGGCTTCTCTTTCTTCTCGAGGGCTTGGACACATCGCTTTCCCACCCGGGGCTATCTTCGGGAGCGGGAAGAGCACCATCTTGACCACTTTGTCTACTTGGGTAGTACGAGAGGGAGATGGGAACGACTCGAGGCTATCTTGGAGGATAGACGTCGAGCTTTATTGGGAGGCGGCGTGACTCGAGTAGGACTACGAGGAGAGGCGAGGCTAAGGCGAGTTGCCATAACCAATCGAGTGACTTGGTCGGGGATATGGAGGCTCGGTACAAGAGATTGTCAGAGTTGCTCCTTTGACTGAGGCTCGGAGGGAGGAGGTGCGGACTCGTGCTCGTATAGAGAGAGCTCATTGACACGGGGTTGGTAGAGGCTCCGGTGAGGATACCGAGAGGTCGGGATGAGGGATACCTGACATTATTGAGAAGAAAAGGAAGAAGACTCGACGAGGCCGAGGAAAAGGGAAGAAGGCGAAGAAGACTCGGCGAATGACGATGACAAATCTTTTCTCAAGATCCTCTTATTGCCATTTGCAAACACATTAGTTTATTTAGGCATTTTATTGTATTTTAGATCTTTTTAGCGAAGTTAGCGAGTTAAGAGGTAGACCGTGCTTGAACTCATCAAGAAGTTTTTAACTTGTAATGAACAAGAAATATTATTTTAGAAATTAATCAAGACACATTTCATGGAAATTCAAATGTCTTTATTGATTGGGACCCGTTTTATGAAAAGCTGAAATGCCCTTTACTATTTAGGACACACTTCATGGAAGCTTAATCGTCCTTTTTATTATTTAGGACACATTTCATGGAAACTTAATCGTCCTTTTTATTGCTTAGACCGAACCATATATGGTACCTACGTTCCCCTTTTACAAGAAAGGCTAAGGGGCTCGGGTCTTCGTAGTTCATTACGGTGAACTAATAATTTTTTTATGTGCGGCCACTGTCTTTTGCCTAGATCCCTTTTTGGGGTTTTCTATTTGGGCATTACTCTTTTGCACTTTTTTTTTCTTTCTTTTTTTTTTTCTTTTTTTTTTTTTATATGTGCACTGTCTTTTGCCTAGACCGCCCTTTTTGGGGTCTTCGACCTAGTGGGCATTACTCTTTTGCACTTTTTTTTTTCTTTTTTTTTTTTTTATTTATTTTTTTTTATTTTTTATCGGACATAGTATCTTCGGAGTTTATCACCGTTGACCGGGTGGACAAAGGGATTGCCATCCAAGTCCGCAAGCTTCATTGCTCCTCCCGAGCGAGTATTTTACGCACCACATAAGGGTCGATCCAGACGGGTTCCCATTTTCCCTGTGGGGTTGTCTCGGTAGGGGCTTTACTTTCGGCACTAAGTCGCCCTCTTTGATGTCTCTGGCCTTGACCTTTTTATCAAACGCTCTGGCCATTCACCTCTGGTAGGCTCGGGTGTGTTCCATGGCTTTTAGCCTTCTCTCGTCAAGCAGGGCTAACTCATCATGCCGCTGCGCAACCATTCCACTTCATTGACCTTTGTTTTCCAGAGGACCCTTAATGACGGGATTTCCAACTCCACCGGTAACACTTGCTTCCATCCCGTAAGTTAGGGCAAAAGGAGTTTCTCCTGTGGCTGTTACGACAGACGTTACGTAGCCCCAGAGTGCTAGGTGCGGCTTTTCGGGCCAATCACGACCACGGGTGGCCATCTTCCGGATGATCCGCTCGAGTGTCTTATTAGCGGCTTCCACGGCTCCATTGGTTTGAGGTGCATGCGGGGACGACTTGTGGCGAGTAACTACGAACTCGACGACGAGTCTATCACGGTCTCCTTCGAAGTGTGACCCATTATCGAAATGATCTCGTTGGGCACCCCATATACTGCACATTATGTTTTCTTTGATGAACTGGGCCACTTTTCCGGAAGTGAGGACCTTGTAGGACTTGGCCTCTACCCACTTGGTGAAGTAGTCAATGGCTACCAACACGAACTCGTGCCCATTGCTTCTATGAGGATATTTTCCCTATCACGTCAATGCCCCAAGTTGCAAACGGCCAAGGAGTCGTCATGCGGTACGGTCATGAGGTGGGAGATGGTTGAGGTTGGCAAACCGGCGGCATTTGTCGCGGGTTCGGACGTGTTGAACGCGATGCTGTTTCCATGGAGATCCGGTAGTAACCCATTACGAGGATCACTTGCATCGGGGCTCGCATTCATGTGAGGACCGCGGGACCATTGTGGACTTCGGTCATCAACTCTCTGGCTCTTTCTTGAGTGACACATAAGAGGAGTGGTCCTTGATACCGCTTCTTGTATAGGTTGCCTCCTAGAATGACATGCGAGAAGCCAACCTTTTCGGGGCTTGCAAGCTTTTGGCTCTGACTCCTTCTTTTGGTCTACCTTCTTCGTCTCACGAAAGTGACTCTCCGTCTTTGAGGAATTGGTAAATCTGATTGTACCAAGGTTCCTTTATAGGCTCGGGTCCCGAGTCCACTTCACAACGAAAGTGGGGCTTCTCTTCTACCCACTCTGAAGGGCTTTATGGCTTTTCCCTCGGGGATCTCTACCAATGAGGCTAGAGTAGCTAGAGCATCTGCGAATCTGTTCTTTTCCCTCGGCAAGTAGTGGAAAGTCACTTCTCGGAGCTGTCCAGTCAACTCCTCCATATGGGCATGATACCGTTGCGGATTAGGGTCTACGAGTCTTCCACTTGTTGGAGACTTGGTTGATGATCGGGGCGAGTCTCCAGTAAACTTCGAGCTCCTTGACATTTCTTTCTAAGGCGGCCTCCAAACCGGCAATGCGAGGCTTCATACTCGGCGACATTGTTCGTGGCGAGAAAGTTCAACTTGAGGGCTATGGGGGTATGCTCATCTTTCGGATCGACCAATAGCATTCCTACACCATTTCCTCTTTTGTTAGCGGCTCCGTCAAAGAACAAGCGCCATCTATTTTCGAGGCTCAACTGCAAAGATCCCTTCATGCTGAAATTGGGGTTCGGGCCCTCTGTCTTCATTCTTGGGAAGTTCGCCGGGTGATCGACAATGCTTGACCCTTGATGGCCTTTACGGTCACATAGTTGATGTCGTATTACGCCAAGAAGAAGGACCACTTCGCTAGACGCATCGATAGGGAAGGCTTGTCAAAGATGTACTTGATGGGGTCCATTTTCGAGACCAAGTTCACGGGGTGGGCTTGCATATAATGCTTCAACTTGCCGACTACCCGGACCCGAGTCTGTACGAGTCTTTTCACATCTTGAGTAATTGAGCTCACTCCCTTGTAGCTTCCGGCGACAAAGTAAATGGCATTTTCTACCCGAGAGTCTTTCTTCTCTTGAGCAAGCATAGCCCCAACCGCCGTGTTACATGACGGATAGCTAGATAGAGCGTAAGAGGCTTGTCTATGTGGGGGCATAGTACCTGGGATGTACTAAGTATGCCTTGATGCGGTCAAAGGCGTCTGGCATTCTTCGGTCCATTACGTGTCCACATTCTTCTTCATGAGCTTGAAGATGGGCTCGCACATAGTGGTCAACCGATTGACAAACGGCGATGTCTTGCAATTTTCCCATGAAGCTTTTGACTTACGCAGGTTTGAGGCGGCCTCATATCCATGATAGCTTTGATCTTTCGGGGGTCAACTTCTATACCTCGCTCCGTGACCATGTACCCGAGCACTTTTCCCCTTGTCACTCCGAAGGTGCATTTTGGCGGGGTTTAGTCTCATGGAGTCTTTGTCTCGGCCTCTCAAATAATTTTCGTAGGTCAACAAAGTGCTTGCCCACCTTCTCCTTTGGAGTGGATTATCATGTCGTCTACGTAGACCTCAATCTCCTTGTGGATCATGTCATGAAAAAGTGCGGTCGCTGCCCTTTGGTAAGTAGCCGGCATTCTTGAGCCCGAATGGCATTACTTGTATAACGGTATGGGTTCCCCACGGTGTGGTGAAGAGGCCGTCTTTTCTTGGTCTTCCTCGGCCATCTTGATCTGGTTGTAGCACAAAACCATCAACGAAGGATTTGACTTCGTAGTTGGCGGTGGAGTCCACCGGGATGTCTATGTTTGGCGAGAGGGTAGTCGTCTTTGGGGCTGGCCTTGTTCGGATCTCGGAAATCCACACAACGGTCAAGCACCTTCCCATTGGCCTTGGTTACGGTCACAATGTTGGACAACCATGTCGGGTATTCAATAACTACGATGAATCCTACCCGCGGTAGCTTCTCAATTTCTTCTTTGACCTGTAGAGACCATTCCGGCTTGATCTTTCTCGGTTTTGCTTTGCGGCTTAGCATGCTGGTGCTAGAGGGATTACGTGCTCTACTATCGAAGCTGTCTAGCCCCGGCATATCTTTGTATGACCATGCAAACACGTCGACGTATTCTACGAGCGGCTCAATCAATCTGTCCCTTTCAACCCCCTGGAAGAAGCTTCCAATCTGTGTCTCTTTAGGTTCCTCAATAGTACCCAAGTTCACACTTATCAAAACCTCCTCGGCGGCTTGGGCCCGGTTTTCTCTTTTACGAAACACCTTAAAGATTTCTTTAATGTATTGTTCGTTTAGTGTGTTTGCATCTTGTTCAAATGATTCATTATTAAGCTTGTTGTTAAGTTTTAAGTTAATTTATCATTTGTTAAGTTGGCAATAAGAGGATAATCGAGAAAGATTTGTCATTTCATTCAAGATAAGGGGAAAGATGACATCGATTACATTTTCATAATCCTCGGGCGTGAGGCCTTCGGATGACTACGAGGGCCCAGGAATTCGAAGATTCTGACTCAACCGAAAAGACAACATAGACTCTGGACCCTACACTACTTATTGACTCGAGGGAACTTGACAAGGGTTGGGACCGGGATCTCGCTCCTTCTTCTTTGTTGCCACAGGAAGTAGCGGTCTTGTCGGCGTTCTTGAGAAAGTTGGAGACTCCGGCGATCAAAAGCTTGCCGGAAATCATTAACAGGCGGTATTGTGGAAAGATGGTGAGGGAACTAAAGTAACTTGTTGCAATCTTTCGGCTAGCTCTTCCGTAGCGACTGGACTCATTATTGAAGGGTCCGGCTCATCTTATCAATGCACTAGCGATAACTCATTTTCTCTTTGCGATCTTGGACACCACGACCTTGTCGGTGTAGCCAATAGAAGGGTTGGCTTTGGATAATGCTGATGAAGTCTTCTTGAGAGGGGTCTTAATTCTTCCTTGGCGCTACGTATTCAATAGGCTTTACGTGTTACGCTTCTAGATGCTGCTAGCTTCTCATTGAACTTTACGATGGCCACAAATTCAGCACTTTACGCTTCAAGAGGATCACTGTACACGGGGTATCGGGTGGGGTGTGCTTGGGGTGACGGGTTCCTTGACGGGTTCCTTGGCATAAGCGACATAGTAGTCGAACTTGCCCGAAGGCTCTCCTAAAGTTCCTACGCTCTTGTCCCCGGCTTCATATCTTTCCTTAAGCCTGGCGTGTGGACTTTCTCTTCTTCTTCTTCCTTGAAGGAGCGTCCTCATTGATCCATTCTTGATACTCATACTCGAGGCGGTCTTCGCAATCACATACATCATACCGGATGTGAGGCTTGGGTTGAGCCCAGGATAGCCCCTCCCATTGCTTGGTCATTACCGTGGTGGATTACCATGTTGGCCATTTGACACCGAAAGGCGACAAAACCGAGGATTACGGCGAAGCTGTCAGGGATTCTGCTAACAAGTCGCCTGACCCGGTGTTCTCACCCACTTCTTTCTCGCTGCGGGAAAGGGATAGGAAAGGTTTAGACTCGGGGTAGGTGTTTAGGGTGAAGGCTCGGGCAATATGCAAATTAGAATCTTCAAGTTTACTTAAAACAGTGTCTTTTATTAATATCTATTTGGTTGGAAAAGGGGTTATGCCCTTCTTTTTCACAACTACTCTAGATCCTGGATCGGTGGGTTCCGTCACTACGTCTATAAGCCCCTCGTATTCCACTGTATTTCGACCTCCCGGGGTGGACGGCCGGGCGAGGGTCCTATAGGGCACGCGGATCCCACCGGCCGAGAGTAAAGAACGCTCCTATCGGGTCTAGCGGGTCATAGGACCTTTCAACGCACGAGCGATGCGGATTATAGTCAAGGCAATACCGTGAAAGTCTCGTCTCTACGCCTCGACGGATCTTCGACGGAGTTTCGCTTGAGCGAATGACGGTTTTTGACTTTCGGTAATGTCCAGAGAATATAATAGGCATGGGTCGGGCGGCAAAAGCCGGATGACACGGTGTCACATTGAACTTCGTTGCATACGCGGTCTTGCGAGTCGGAATCAAAGTCAATGCCGGTCAAGATCTTGCCAATTTTTCCTTGTCGGAATTTTGGCGGAGCTTTGCTTGAGCGAAAGATCTTTTATTTTTGGCAAAGACTTGGTCTTGACTCTTACGCATTCCGTGCGGGTCAAGGTCAATAGTCAATGTCGGAGTCAAGATCCCACCGATTTTTCCTTGTCGGAATTTCGGCGGGAATTTCGCTTGAGCGAAAATCTTGGCTTCCGTTATGAGCTAAGGCTTGACCTTTACGTGGGTATGCAAGCTGGGCTATATGACACGGACTAGACCAAAAACCAACCAAAAGTCACGGTTTTTGAAACGTGTGACACGGTGTGCATTGGTCGACACGGTTTGCCATGGGGAGGTTGGGATGATTCCGTGCGCGCCGGGAGCATCGTAAGGCTGTCAGTGACTGCATTTGGAACCACCCTCGGGTTTGAAGGACGTGCGTGCAAAAGTGTACGAGGATATATCGAGTGCGCGTAGTGTGCGGTCTCCTAAAAATGTTCCTTTTTTGTGTTAAAACAGAGAGTTTCATAAATGTGTTTTAAATGAATGATTTTCGGGACGGGGAAAATGCAACACATAAGCACGTAAATTTTAAGGAGCCCCGATCGGTCATGGAGCTGAATAGCCCCAGGCGCTAGGGCTGCCCAGATTAACCACGATTTTCCTGGTGGAATTGCCACTGAGGTCGTATGGTCGAATCCTATGAGGATTAGCCGTACGGCTGCATGGATCAATTTTCCAGGTTCCACTCCTTTTGCTATTTTTCGGGTTATTTCCCGTTTCAAAGTATGCACAGATTCCAAGATGCAAATGATGCAATGCATGGTAAAAGAAAGCAAGCACGATTAATGAAATCGGCGATGGGAGTCTAACCCGCTCAAAGGGAAAAGCTTTTTGTATTTTTTTTTTCAAAATTTTTTTCGAAAGGGATACGGTACGTGGGATTGTTAAACCACCTTGTTATCCCAAGCCCGGGTTAGGGAAGCGATACGGGAAGGGTAAGTGGGGTCCACCTATATACCAAGTATCGACTTTTGTTTTGAAAATAAAGCTTTTCTCCTTTGGGATGATCCCAGTAGTCGCCAAGCTGTGAATGTGTGCCCAAAATTTTTGTTTATTGGAATTCACGCGAGTTTGAAGACAGCAGAGTTATTTGAAAAACGGAGTCGCCACGCCATTTTGATTACCTCAAAACTTTGAAAAAAGGTTTTATGGGTTCGGAGGTTAAGTTACCCCTTGGGAAGAACGTTTGGCGTTCACCCAAAGTGCCTTGCCGAAGCAAGTCTCCCTAGATTTCATTAATCGTGTTTGCTTGCGTGCTTTCTTTGTGTGCATGTGTTTGAAAATAAGGGGGGGAATGTCCCAAGTTGTCTTCCGGACGTACAAACCATTTGTTGGTTGTCGCTCGGGATTCCTTGGAATTTATGTATTTGGGATTATGATCCCGTCCTCATCTTATGACTTATGATCATCGCATTTTAAACCTCGGGACCCTCGGGACTTGCGTGATCGAGAGAATGACTCTCTTTTGGGTCAAAGATGAGGTTCTTTAGGAAGGAATGTCCTTAGCCCATCAATCCTACGCTTTAAGACGGTCGAGCTCGTATAGAGGCTTCATACTCATTCTTAAGCGATAATCGGAGATATAGGGTTCAAGGTTATCCTTTTCCTAAAGAAATCATGAACCTTTAATGGAAGGAACGATGCAAAGATGAGAACTTTTACACCGGTCTGTTCCAAGGTTGGGGGAAAAGGGAAATGCATGATAAAAAAAATGACTCTTTAATGAAAAGATGACATTTTTAGGTTGCAAATGATGCTTTTTGATTTAAAGAAATGATCTTTATGCAAATGATGCATAAAGATTTGATGCAAATGATGCATTGAAAAAAGGGGGTTTTGATGCAAAGGATGCATTTTTATTGAAAAAGATTTGATCTTTGTATGCAAATGATGCATAAAGATAACATTTTTATTGGAAAATAGGGATTTTAGGTGCAAAGGATGCACCTTTATGAAAAAAGACTACATTTTTATGACAAATGAGGTCTTAATTCATGCAAAGGGAAGGGGGTGATAAAGATATGATCTTTATGAATAAATGCCAAGTCCCAAGCAAGATATATGAATGCAATGAGCAAGTATATCAATTAAAATGCAAGGTTAGGGCGTGCGAGGTTACCAATCGTTTCCTTCGCTTCTTCGGACGGAGCTAGGAGGAGAGGTTCTTCTTGGGTCTTCAAGGAGGAGGGAGATGGCTTCTTGAGCTTCTTCTTCGCCTTCTTGAGCCTTGAGGGTTTTTCTTCACGTACGGAATGCTATGGAGTGTGTGTGTGTGATTGTTGGTGTTGTTGTTGTTGAAATGGGTAGAGGAGGGCTCTATTTATAGGCGATCTGGATAAGGCTAATGGCCGTGCGAGCTGCGAGCCCTTTGCAAATGAGGCCGTGCGGTCTTATCCACAATGACTCGGCATTCTAGAACCATGCAAGGTGGCATCATTCTAGAAGCTTCTCCTAATTAAGAAAAACGTGTTTTCTTAATTAGGAAGGCTCCTCTGACCCTAATTTAAATTTGGACTGTTCCAGGACATTTCCGGAACACTAGGAAGGTCCGGGGAATTACCGGGAAATTTACCGAAATGTCGGGAAAATTAACCGGAAGGCATGAGCCAGATTTGGGTACTTACAATACCATGCGGTCGTGATGCTCGGCGACCGTGAGCGTCCCCCCGGTATGCAACGCCGCCGACCCCGAGGAGCCTGCTCTATTGGCCTTGGCCTGTTCGGATACAGCCTTCGCCGCAGGCGACCCCCAATATTCGCAAAATTGACCAAACACCTCATCGGTCATAAAAGTAGGACACAAGGGCTGTTGTCCCGCCGCGAGCCGAGCAGTATAATAATTTTTCTTCGTGGTACCTATAAAAAATATGAATATCTTGTAAACATATAATGATGACATTATAAAATTAAAAGAGTATAATCATTGTTAATTAAACTAATTAAGGATAGATAAATATGTTACAAATAAAATCCTTAAACAGCTTGTGAGCTGCTCGAAAACAAATCTAGCCGTCTCCTCGGCGATGTACGGATCCCAATAATATTTAGCCTACAACATATAATGATAACATTACAAAACTAAAAGAGTATAATCATTATTAATTATAACATTTTAATAACAAACTAACATTTAAGTTTTAAATAAAAACCATTAACACATTACCTTAAACTCATCCCACGCATCCTCCTTACGCCTCTGTGGCAATTTTTTCCAGTTGGGCCAAAACTTCGGTCATTTTCGAGACCGCCGATGTGCCGATCTTAGTGCCGGTGGTGGGGTATCCACCTACAAACACACCAAGTATATTTATACAATAACATTTTAACTTAAATAATGAATTATATATAAAGCAAAAAGGAACCAACTTATATCAAATTAATGAAGAGTTACTTACTTGGTCATAAAGTGATGAGATCCGCACATATATCCTCCCTCGGAATCGACGGTAGTGCGAGTACCGGCCCCGGAGGTGGAGCTAGTACTGCTGTGTGAGGGGTCGACACCATCGCTACCGGATCGGGACGGTTGCGTCCCGGTAATCAAAGTGTAAATGGGCTTGGTCCTCTTACCCTTGCCCTTTCTACTAGAACTCATACGTATTACGGTAAAAATATTAAAATATACAACTTTAACAATAGGAAACAATATATTCACAATACATCTAAAACTTTAAAGTTCTAATAATCTAAAGCATTCACAATACATATAAAACTTTAAACTATTAATAATATAAAGCATTCACAATACATATAAAACTTTAAAGTTCTAATAATCTAAAGCATTCACAATATATATAAAAGCAGCGGATATTAAAAATAATCTAAAGCATTCACAATACATATGAAACTTTAAAGTTCTAATAATCTAAAGCATTCACAATACATATAAAACTTTAAAGTTCTAATAATCTAAAGCATTCACAATACAATTTTAAACTTTAAACTATTATTAATCTTCGTCCCCATCATCATCATTTGGACTCTGAATTACTACAAAACTCGAGTTCTTCATCTTCGTCTTCGGACTACGATGAATCAAACTGCAGTTCCTCTTCCTCTTCCTCTTCCTCTTCCTCTTCCTCTTCCTCTTCCTCGATTCATCAATATCAATGTGCGCGAGATGACACGAACGAGGCGGGGAGTTGGCAAATTCCTTTGGTAAGATATCCTCCTCGGGTTCATCAACATTTTGAGGAATATGAGTGACATCATCTAATGGATGATTAGGCGATGAAACGTTAGGTGGCATGGCATTTCATCCTCTTGATAGGGTGTTTCTAATGACGACTACGTAGTTGTCGACGAGGGTAGGTTGTCAATCATGCTCCTAGCCTTGGTCATCCAAACTTGACCCACAATCCGTCGGGTCGCGGACGAGGGTAGGGAGTCATGTATACTGTTGTGCTTGAGATGCTAAGATGAAGACGTCGTCGCCATTATGTACGGACGAGTCCTTTACATCGACGAGGTCAAATATGGGGTGCTTCTTAACACCTCGCACGGCATCCCGCCAATCACAATTGAACAAGACAACCTTTGTTTCTACCGAAATACTCCACCTCGACTACTTCTTTCGGGACGCCATAATAATCATTCCCTATAAGCTTCACACCGCTATTCCACGTCAATTTAGAGCCCCGTAAGCTTTGGTATGAAACACATAGCCATTCACGAAATAACCGTTGTATAAATGAACGTTCAAGTACGGAGATGATGCTAAATGTCTTAACCTCGCGGCTTTGGCATCACCCGGATGTTCGGCTATCTATAAGACAATATTGTAACCAATTTAATACAATTTTAAGATTGAATGTTTAAAGAAGTGTATAGAATAAATTTGAATGAAACGAAATATTTACATATTTCCTTAGCCGATTTGGAAATTCTCTTTTGTCCTAGTTGCGATGAGTTACGGAGATAAATCTGAGCTAAATCTTCAAACGATTACACGGTAGGGTTAAACAAGGCATTTCATATGCGGGTAATTAAACATGCATAATTTAATCGACGAGGCGTAAACATAACATCAATGACTTACTTGATATATTCCCCAACCTCGTCGCAGTTAAGAAGAACATACGTTTCGACCGCGGCAAACTCTTTAGCGGTTAACGTACGCGTACCCACCCGTTTGCCGAGCAACCGACCCGGGGATGACAATACAGATATGTTTCGCTTAGACGGAAAACCACCATCGTAATTGCGGCCAACCCTAGTCAATCTCGTATCAACATCGGGAGGAAAATATGTTCCGACAAAGGCAACAATCTCATCTATGATAACGGCCTACGAAATTGAGGCCTCGACCATGGCCCTATTGCTCATCTTCCTTTTCAATTGGCCTAGATACCTAAAAGTCATTCGTAGATTAAAACATAAATAATGTTAAAGAAGGTATATTGTTAACGCTCAAATTATTTAGAAATATAATAAATTCAATTACCTCTCAAATGGATACATCCATACGTATTGAAGCTGGACCACCGACTCTAGCTTCGTATGCCAAGTGGACCGGTAAATGCTCCATAGAATCAAAGAATGAAGGAGGAAATATCTTCTCAAGTTTGCACAAAGTCACTACGATGCTCTCCTCAAGCTTTTCATGTGATCAACACGCGGTGTGGTCGATGTTAACGCTCGGAAAAACTCACTTAACTCTGTTGCGCCACCCGGATATTGTCGGGCAATAGACCCTGAGAGCAATCGGAAGTAGCCTATCCGGCAAAACGTGGCAATCGTGACTCTTCAAACCACTGCACTTTCCCCTCCTCTACATTGACACGAGTTACCAATGTTAGACGCGTAACCATCAGGAAGCCTTAAATCCTTGAGCCATTTCGGGAGGAGGAGCTTCTTTTCCTTTGTAAGCACGTATTGAGCCATCGGTCTAAGCTGGTTTACCATTGACGTATACCAAGTCTAAGGCCGGCCGCTTACGAGATTTCCTTAAGGTCCTTTCGAGCTTTTCGTTGTCTTTAGTTGTTCTCTTGAAATCCATCAACGTGTTAAAAACATTATCGAATACATTCTTCTCAATGTGCATCACGTCAAGGTTATGTCGAATGAGATTTGTTTTCCGAGTATGGCGGCTCCCAAAATATACTCCTCTTGATCCGAGTTATGGGTAGTCCCGAACCCTTGTATTTTGGTCTTGAAAACTTTTCCCCACCGAGGATCGGGCAATCTAGATACCTCCTCATAGGCCGTGTCACCACTTAAACGAATCGGTGCCTCATCATGGTCAATCTTGTTCTTTTTAAACGCATTCTTAAGGTCTGAATGGGTGGTCCTCAGGAAGAAATTGTCTATGGCAATCGAACCAACATGGTTTTCCGAGTGCGTGAGCGTGAAAGACTTTGTGTCACTCATACAATACGGACGAGGCCAACTTCCCGTGGGTGCTCCAACCCGATAACATCCCATATGCGGGGAAGTCATTAGCTGTCCACATCAACGCGACCTTCATCTTTGAAATTCTCTCGCTTGAAAGCATCCCACGTTTCGACCCCATCCTCCCAAAGCTGCTTCAATTCGTCCATCGAAGGTCGGAGATAGACGTCAATGTTCCTCCCGAGTACATTTGGGCCGGGGATGAATAACGACAAGAACATGTAGGGATCACTCATACACAACCGGGGCGGAAGATTGTAGGCAGTGGCTATAGCAGGCCAACAAGAGTAAGATTTTGCCCCAGGACCAAACGGATTGAAACCATCGGAAGCGAGATGCATGTAGTATATTTCTTGCTTGGACGCAAAGTCGGGATAAGTCTCATCAAAGTGTTTCCATGCCTCCCCATCAGCAGGATGAATCAACACACCCTCTTCACGCAAACTTTCCTTATGCCAACGCATTGCCTCTGCGGTAGATTTAGACGCGTAGAGGCGTTGCGATCTTGGAATCAACGGCATGTAACGCATGGCTGCTTATGTGGTCATTTTTCTTGTGTTTTGAACTCCCCCTCCGATTTGGCTTATATCTACTTTGTCCATAAAATTGAACACTCTGTCTTACGTGAATCTTCCTTGTAGAATAGCATGCGAGTCATTCTTACACGCATCAATCTTTTCATAACATAGCCCAATACGCCCATGACCAACTTCTTTGTCTCATAAAAGTTTGTAACCATCTTATTCTCTTTCGGCAACATCCGCTTAATTGCTTTCATGATACGATTATAAGCGGTGGCTAATATTGCAATCGGCCTTTATGTTAAGGAGCTCGGCCACGGCCTCCAACACGCGATCTCGCAACTGGATAGACCTTCTCTTTTGCGAGTCCATAGCATCAATAAATTTCTTGGGCTGCGGGGTTGGTTCTTCTTTGTTGGTTCTACGACCAATCGAAGGAAGGACCAGTGCATCCTAACCATATCTTCCATATTCAAAGGTGGTTCTTCATTGTCTGAATAATAGGTTCGGGTTCGGGAGGTACATGAATATTCTCGGGGATTATTCGCAACATTTGTGCGCAATCTCGGCTCACCATGACGGGTCCACCGTTTGTACCCAACTTCAAACCCGTTACGCAAAGATGTTTCGAGTCTCGATCAAGCTTAGATACTTGACATTACAACACTTGTCGCATGGACACCTAATCTTACCATCCTTATCCATGTGACCGGTTTTATTTAATTGAGCAAATTCAACAAACCCCTTGACCCTCTATAAAACTCGGGATTGATACCGCGTTGATTCGGCAACTTCCGCTTATACATCCAACTACGATCATCGTTAACGAGACATTACTCTGCATTGCAATCCATATATTATACGTACACTCAATTTAATCGACGGATGAAACAAAATCGGGATGTTAATAATTATTGGATTTCATAATATATTAACGATCTATATAGAAGTAATTAACGTATTATCATTCCCTAAATTTGAATTACAAACTTAAAAGCAACACGAGATCTTCTTAAAATAAATATAAAGCTTCTAACTCATATTTAACAATATATTAACGAGGTCTTCTTAAAGTGTCTAGGAACTCGTTCCCGCTCCCGAACTCGAATCTCTACTCTTCCTCCGCCTCGGTCCCAGGAGGTCTTTGGTCTAGGTATGTTGAAAAAGTCGGTCGGACCTCGTCTGGCTCGGGTATCGTGTGAGTGGTGGATATATCGGTCTGGTAGCTCTCGATGCTTGCTCTTTCTGCCTCGGGCCTCCTGCGAGCTATCACTTCGGGATCATTTCTCAAAGCGGCTCTCCGAATCTCCCGTCTCTCATGTCTGCCTGCAATGTCGCCGGTGATTTCATCGGGGTTGCTCTTGGCCTCCATGCCTCTTAATGTCCATTTGGAAGAATGAGTACGCCCCAAAACACTCTCGGCGTCGAGCCTCTATCATCGGTGTACGGGACCTTCTTTGCTCCTCGTACCATGTCGGATACTCGGTGGTCGAAATGTGCTACCTCTAGTCGACGGAGTAGTGGTCGTATCGGAAGAAAGCCCTCTAGAAATGCTCACGCAAAGAAATGTGTAGTTTGAGGCTCGGTCATAATCATCGGCATTGTATTAGTCGTCAGCTGCTCTCTCAAAGTCCGAGATGGTCTGCTGCGGGTATCCGTCTTGTACGCTCACTAGAGATGGAATGCAAAGGATGATACATGTAGTCCGGAAGTCGGACAATAGCGGCCCGTCTGAATATCTCTCATAGTACGCAATCCCCATGCCGAATCCAATAGTACGGGTTTGCGGTCTCATATCGGGCCAAGGCCAACCTCCTATGCCAACTCTCGGTAGCGGCATCCCTCAATATCTGCGCTGTCCGAGTCACCCAAGGTAATGCCGTACGCCCCTGCGGTGGCGAGATCAACGAAATCTCTCATACGGCCACAATGATAGTAATGCAGGCTGCTGAACCATGTACTCGGATCCTCCGGCTAATCTATCAATGCCGTGGTATGTCTCCGCTAGCAACGGTGGAATGATGTCCATCGCTCCTGTCCGATTGAATATGCCGGATGTCAACTCCTCGATCACCTCTCAGTGCTGATGATCTCTAACGAGCGTAGTGGACACACTCCGATGTAGCCGCAGTAGTGCGCGGACGGAATGAGCAACATGAATATATCTAAGGAAGTGGATAGATCAAACGATCAGAGTGGTCCGACTCAATACGGCTATATGAGTCAAGTCTATGAATCTATCGTCAGCGACAATGCCCGATACCCGGTCTGCGATAATCCCAAGAATTCGGATAGTTGCTCCGTAAGCGATCGTCTGTCTCGAGGAAATGCCACGAGTCCTCGACTCGGCCACACCGATCGGTGCTCGAAAATCCTCCATCGTTGGCATCGGATCGTTGTACGATAGGGTGAACACATGTCGCTCCGAATCCCAGCACGAAGCGGCTCGGAGCGGATCCCGATCAATCTTCCAATCTTTTAGAGACCGGATGCATGGCATGCTATACCTCACTGTCAATAAGTTTCCGGTGTTGTTTTTGGTGAAAGCGCGTGAGTTCAAGAATGTCTTGTTGAAATTGAAACTCGCGGGAAACAATTTCTCCATTGTAATGCTCCATCTTTGCCTTAAATTGGAAATTTCTTTGGGACTTTTTACCTATTAATATTGTGAATAATTGTATCAACAAATCTTGAGCTCTAGTTCAAACTAAACTAAAGGATAATGGTGTCCCTACCTAACCACCTACTCTGTCCTTTAAGTGCATGTTTGATAAACCTATCCCATCCCGAAATGCATGATTATATGAAATGCAAATATCACTTTGCCTACTTGCTTTATAATCGAAAATAAAGAAATTTCGGCTTTTGCATAGACCTAAATTATTACTATTGTGAATAATTTTAAATATTAATATTTAATTCTTTGTTGTAAAATATATAATTTTACAATGATGAATTAAATTAACATTTATAAACAAGATAAGAGTCGTTATCATCCACAACTATCAAAACCCTATCTCGGCTTAGACCAAGAAAGATAGAGCAAATAAGTTCTTGTCGGTTTGAGCAAAGGATTTTACATTTTAATATAGGTTTTCCAGTTTCCTTTGTCCTCCTCTCTAAGAATCTCAAACATCACGGCCATGTCTTGACGATTACTGTTTTACTCTTCAGCTTGGTGATATACGGTCACAAGTAAAAACAAGATAACGGTATAACACCGGTGAAGAGAAAACGAAATTTCCTCCAATTTTTCAATCTCCACCTTCCATTTTACCCAAGATCTACGATTGCAGAATCTTCCTCATGAGCTGAAAAGGCGGCGGTGTTGCCCTCAATCTCACGGTTGCACATGCCCTCAATCTCACGGTTGCACATGCGAAGCAACCGTGAGATTGAAAACACTGGCTTTCAAGCTCATGAGGAAGATTCTGCAATCAGATCTCAGTAAATGGAAGGTGAAGATAAAAAAATTGGAGGAAAGATTCTGTTTTCTCTTCAGCTGGTGTTATCTTTTACCTTGTTTTTACTTGTGACCGTATAACACCTGATGAAAACAATGCTGACAAGAACATGCTGTGATGTTTGAGATCACTTAGAGAGAAGAGAACAGTGGCGGAAACTCTTATTAAGCAGAAAATCTTTGCTCAGACAACTTATTTGCTCTATCTTTCTTGATCAAGATGGACGGATTTTGATAGGCGTAGGTGAAAGGCTCTCATCTTATTTATATTTTAAGATGTTAACCACCAACCACAATACCCTAAGGTGCATCTAGGGTGCCGGGATTGATATCGGGCGCTCAAACGTAGGCGATATTACATCACCGTCCGCGATGCCGTCAATCGCCCCAAAATGGGATCTAGAACCACTAAGGTAGTGTGCGGTTGAATATGTTACATTATTGATACATTCACCCCCTTTCCTCCCCTTTGACTTTAAAAGACTTGAAAATTAGATATTTAGTAACTTATCTAATTGTTGCATATGTAATATGTTATGTTTACTAAATATGTAACATGTTATATTTACTAAATATAACATGTTACACCGAGTGGAAAATATCAAGTCTATTGCACAAGCATTTGGCCCAAAGATTGAAACTTTAAAAGTAGATTTACTATTATAATTAATCGGAAAACAAGAAAATCCCCAAGCTGCGGTTTTTGTATCTTCTACAAGCGAAGTTGGGGATTTTCTTGTTTTTGATTAATTGCTAAATCTACTTTCAAAGTTTCAATCTTTGGACTAATCTTGTGCAAAAACTTGAGATTTTCCACTCCGGCATAACCCCATGGTAGTGGTTGTACGTGATAGTAGTGGGGTGGAAAATATCAGAGTTTGCACAAGCATTTGGCCCAAAGATTGAAACTTTGAAAGTAGATTTATTATTATAATAATTAATCAAAGTTTCAATCTTTGGGCCTAACGCTGTGCAAAAACTTGAGATTTTCCACTCGGCCTAACCCATGGTAGTGGTTGTACGTGATAGTAGTGGGGTTGGCTTCTATCCCGTCCCGAAATACACGCATGAATTGCAAATATCACTTTGTCTACTTGCTTTATAATCGAAAATCAAGAAATTTTGACGAGCATAACCCCATGGTCTCCAAGTGCACGACGTAGACTAGGTCAATCAAACACTATCGATTATAATCGACGGTGTAATCAACCATATATGTCTAGTATACACTCGAGAGAACAATAGGATTAATGCAATAGAAATATTTCAACTATCGACAATTCAAGCAATTTTAATAGACAATAATGATATTTATATATATACATATATGTATATTTTTATTTTAATTTTTATTAAATATAACATGTTACATATTTGATTATGAGTACGGTTATTTATCGTTTTCTTTATAGTGGCATATGTTTTCTTCTATTCGTTAATATTACTAACATATGTTTTCTTCTATTCGTTAATATTACTAAATATGTAACAAACTAGGATACGAACTGTATCCTAATTTGTTTCATATAAGGTGCATCTAGGGTACCAGGATTGATATCAGGCGCTCAAACGTAGGCGACATAATCACCGTCCGCGATGCCGTCAATCGCCCCAAAATGAGATCTAGAACTAGATGTTCCTAAACTATTTCATCCACAGTTTTCTTACTTATTTGTTTGTAATTGAGATCAATTAAAGTCTCAACTCATGATCATTCGTGCTTACTTTTATTAGTTTAATATATTTGTTTTATTAGTTTAATATATTTGTTGGGTTATCAAAATTGTTATTATTCTTCCTAATTCTTTTAAATGGATATTTAATGTGATTTGTACCAAGCAAAATGAGTTCGTGTGAAATCTATAGTATAAAATTAAACCCCTCCGTGAACAGTTCTATGAACAGTTCCGGAGGGGTTTTTCCCTATTTTGCCCTCACTATTTAGTCTGTTTCCCATTTTGCCCTTAAAACGTAAATGGGCTTTGGATTTGGGCTAAGACTTTGGGTTTGGGCTAAGAGTGGGCTTTAGGAGGGTTTACTTAAATTAATTAAGTAAGCGATATTTTTTTATTTTTTTTAAATTTAAAAAAAAATTAATATGAAAAAAAAAAAAAAAATACACCCGTGTGCTTGGACACGGGCATATGTACTAGTAATAACATATAAAGCAGATTCAAGGTGGTCTCAGTCTAAGTTGATCTTAAAGTTAGCACTTCCACACTCACTCTAGCAAGCTTGCTCTATGGACACAAGATTACATTGTCTAGATTGTGCTCCTCCTCTTAAAGTACATTCTGGACCTTCCATCCATTTATACGTCAGGAACGTGCTTTGCTTGTTAGTACGTTGTTTATACCACAGTAATATTGCACTAAGACTATATTTATTTTTTAATTCAGAAATGTGACACCGTAAAGCATAGAACATTATTATTTGGGATGATTGCTAATGATTCTTGGGTGTTCTAAGAAGGAATGACTTGCGAAAGGAGGCGATTCTTCCTCTTTTCTTTTTCATCTAACTCTAACTAGGGTGCAAACTTGAGCCATTGTTCCAACTTTGATCTTAAGCTTTAGGCCATCTCGTATACTTGATTACTCAACTATGTTCTAATTAATGTATCCCACTTCACTAAATTGGTATCATTGTTCAACAATCATAAAATGGTATTAAGCCATTAAACTCAATCCGAGTTAATATGAACAAATTGAGCACCGAGTTCTGGACTTCCAAAAAATAGGTCTTGTTTTCAAGACACAATATAATGTGCAACCCCGAGGCCCCGAACATTCGGCATTGGAGAAAAAGGTGATAACATTGTACATAGTATATCTAGAAAAAAAATAGGAAAGAGGTTGTTTTCATATCAAACTCAAGTTCTTAACATTCGCTTAGGCTTCGGCATCTACTATTACACAAACATAATTAACCATGTACATTTCATCTTTGTAATCAGAAGTTCTTACGTATAAATCTTATTCATCTCAAATACATAAATTTATTTACTAGAAGAAAATCTAATGACAACATGTGAATCCACGATCATACAAACCAATCGAGACAAAGAAATAAACAATAGAATGACGAAATTCCAATCAATAAGTAACATTCAATTAACAAGCACATATGTAAAATCCATCAAGTAGAAATTTAAGTCAAACGTAACATCTCCAAAGTAATGCAATAAAGATATTACACAAGTCTTATCCAAAGACCTAGTTAACAAAGGAGGACAATAAGCCAATATTCCGGAAAAAAAAAAAAAAACGAAAAAACAAACCTAAGCGAGTTAACCAATTTCTTGAAATTTCTTGAAATCGATAAATAAATAAATCATAAAAATCGATGAAGAGGGGGAATCGAAATACCTGGTTGATGAATACGAGAGAAGAGAGAGAAATTGGCCAGTGGAAGGAGGCGGACGGACCAACGGAGACGACGGCGTGAGGCGGTGGAGAGGTGGACGGAACCCTAGATTGGCAAAAATACGAGAACCCTAGATTGGCAAAAACCGCATCGGCAATATAATTGATTAAAAAAGAATACAATCGAATGTAGTTTAACGAGGGGAAATCACGTACCTTGAAGAAGAGAGCTAGGATTGAGAAATTGGATCGCTTCGAGAGGGAGAGAGAGACGCGAGATGGTGAAGACGGTGGAGATGGTGGACGGCGAAGGTTCGTCGCGGCGGAGACGGTGGAGAGGTGGACGACGGCGGCGATTCTTCTTCTAGGTCGCGAGAGAGCGGGAAGAGAGAGAAAGCGGGAAGAGAGAGAGGGAAATTGATACGTAATTGATATACGAGGGATTAAATGAGTTTTTATAATTTCCCCGGCGACGGAATATTCCGCTAAATATTAATTATAGCGGCGGAAATTAAATTCGACGCTATAATTAATATTTAAGCGGCGGAATATTCCGTCATTGTAAATCCGACAGCTAAACTATACGTGCGCTCACTGGATCGATGACATGGCACTCTCAGACGGAAATTTCCGCGGCGATTTTAAATTCGGCGACGGAAATTTCACATTATTATTAATAAATATAATTGTTTTCATTATATTTTTGAAAAAATAAATAAATCATTAATATTTATTAATTTTAATTTAATAAATATCATTATTTTTATTTATATAAAAATAAATAAATCATAATAATTTATGATATATTTATATAAAAATAAATAAATCATAAATATTAATTAATTTTAATTTTATAATGGCATTATTTTTATTTATATAAAATATGAAAGTTATTTTAAATTACTCTCAAAAAAATAAATATGAGTCAATAAATATTATTTTTGAAAAATTTTTAATTTAATAAATATCATTATTTTTATTTATATAAAAATAAATAAATCATAAATATTTATGATATTTTTGAATAAATAAATAAATCATAAATATTAATTAATTTTAATTTTATAATGCCATTATTTTTATTTATATAAAATATGAAAGTTATACAATTATGCCCTATACCTCGAAATACAATATGAGTCAATAAATATTATTTTTGAAAAATTTTTAATTTAATAAATATGCATTATTTTTATTTATATAAAAATAAATAAATCATAAATATTTATGATATTTTTGAAAAATAAATAAATGCATACATACCTATTGCCCTAATTTTAATTTTATAATGCCATTATTTTTATACATACCTATGCCCACATGCCACTATACCACTATACCCTATACCCTATACCACTATGCCACTATAACCTATACCTATGCCTATACCACTATACCACATACCCTATACCACCATACCCATATGCCACTATGCCACATGCCACATGCCTATGCCACAATACCACCATACCACTATACCACTATACCATGCCATACCACACATATGCCATATGCTATACCTAATGCCTATACCTATACCACTATACCCTATACCTATGCCTATGCCACATACCTATGCCACTATACCACTATGCCACCTATACCACATACTGTGCCACTATGCCACATGCCACCATACCACATATGACATACCTATGCCCGCATGCCTATACCACTTATGCCTATACCACATATACCTATGCCACATGTACATACCTATGCCACATACCTATACCACATACCTATGCCTATACACTATACCACTATACCCTATACCCTATACCTATACCCTATATGCCACCTATACCCTATACCCCTATACATACCCTATGCCACACATATACCACTATACCCAACATACACTATACCACATACCTATACCCTATACCACATACCACCTGTACCTATGCCACATACCTATACACCATTTTACATGCCACATACCACTATACCTATCTACTATGCCTATACCACATACACACTATACCCTATGCCACCTATACCACATACCTATACACATACCACTATACCTATACCTGTGCCACTGTACACTATACACACCCATACCTGGTTTAGGGCCACACATACTACACCACACATACCTATGCCACATGCACATGCATGCCTATACTATGCACTATACCTATGCCACACATGCCTGTGCCACCAGCCCTTTTACTTACATACCTTATGGTTAGGGGTTTAAGGGAGTTATACCCCATACCTATGCCACATAGGGGACATAGGGAGTACCTAGGGACCAGGCCTAGGGTTTAGAGATTTAGTTTAGGGTTAGGGCCACAGGTTTAGGACCATTGGGTTTAGGAATTTAGGGTTAGGGGTTTAGGTTTAGTGGTTTACCAGGGTTAGTGGAGGTTTGGGGTTTATGAGATTCCACAGGGTTACAGTTAGAATTTAAGGGGTTTTGAGTTGGGGTTTGAGTTGCAGGGAATTTAGGGTTAGGGCAGGGTTTTTAGGGTTTGGGGTTAGAGGTTTAGGGACAGGGTGTTAGGGGAGTTCAGGGGTTAGGGTTGGGGTTGGGGTTAGGGATTTGGGAATTTAGTGGGTTTAGGGTTTAGGGTTTAGGAGGTTTAGGGGCCCAGGGTTGGGTTTAGGGTTGGGAGTTAGGGGTTTTAGAGGTTTGGGGTTTAGGGTTTAGGGAGTTGCAGGGGTTGAGGTAGGGTTTAGGGTTTGGGGTTTAGGGTTTGGGTTTTAGGGGAGACCCAGGGTTAGGGTTTAAGTTGACTAGGGTTTAGGGGTTGGGGTTTAAGGACAGGGTTTGGGGTTTAGGGGTTAGAGGTTTAGGGGTTTAGGGTTTTGGGGAGTTAGAGGTTACAGGGGTGGGTACCCTTGAGTTTAGGGTTTAGGGTTTAGGAGTTTAGGGTTTAGGGGGTTAGGAGGTTTAAGTAGAGTTTAGGGTTTAGGGAGTTAGGGTTTAGGGTTTAGGGTTAGGGGGTTAGGGTTAGGGAGTTAGGGTTTAGGGTTTTAAGGCCGGGTTTAGGGTTTATACTGAAAACAAGGAACTAACCAACTATTGAAGGCAGACAACTTTCTTGGAGATTATTGTCTCATAAGTAATAACTAAAAGATATCCAGGAAAACAAAGACCCCAGCATCATTGCTGGCTGAGCCAGTTTACTCTTGCTTGGCCCCCTTGCCCAGGTGCATGTCAGTCATCTACATCGTAAGCTTCAATGTTGACATCGTGTGAAGGGTTGTCTCCTCGCACTCATCGAAGCTCCGCCATCTACGTCATACGCGATGAAGGCTTGGGAGAGCGGCACGCCTCACAGGGCCTTGCATTGTACGGGAGAAGAAGGTCTTGGAAGTGGTTGTGGAGAAGGGTATGCAAAATGGACGAGAAAATTACATTCCCACACGAGAAGCCGATGAAGCTCGACACTCTTCTTTGGAGACATAGTCTTTGTACTACAACAGAAAGAGCACCCCGAAAGTTCAAGCGAAAGGGTGATGACATATTTGTTAGGGGCTAAATATCCTTTTCAAACTTTCAAACCAACTTAATCAGACACCTCTAAATCCCTCTCTCCCATCCTCTCTCTCTCTCTCTCTCTTTCTCTCTCCAGCAATTGAATTTGAAAATAACAAATATCGAGCCGCTCTTACCCTGGTGCTATTTCATCTTTAATTTGGTGATTCCACATTTCAATTCTCTCCACTTCTGTCAGGTCCGAATCTGGGTTCGACTTCCCAGATTCCTTGACTTCCAGAACAATGCAAGGCCCTAGAGGGTGTCTTTGCCTCCTAAGCCTTCATCGCAGATGACGATATGGAGCTTCGATGATGAGTGCGAGGAGACAACCCTTCACGATGTCAACATTGAAGCTTACGAGTGTAGATGATGACATGCACGGTGGTGGGGGCCAGAGAGTACAAATGTGTGCTCAATGAAGAATGATGTGGGTCTTTGTTTTACGGATATCTTAGTTATGACTTATGAGACAATAATCTCCAGTGTTGTCTAATAGTTGGTTAGTTCCTTGTTTTGGACTAATCTTGTTTTTGTTTTATTTTGGATACTCCTCGACCTACCCATTCCATAACTTAACCCCCGAACCCTCAAATCTCTTTAAAATCAAAAAGGTTTTTCTTATTGTTTTCCTAAATAAATGATAAGTGGCGAAATTAAAATTTAAATTCTTTGTCGAAACAAAAACGTACATGAATGTTCGTTCAAAACAAAAAAAAAAGAACATGATGACGCCACAACTTTCGGGATCTCACAAGGATGAATAAGCGGCTTGGTGAATGTGGTACTTATAATGGCATTAAAAATTAAAATTAATAAATATTTATGATTTATTTATTTTTCAAAAATATCATAAATATTTATGATATTTTAATGTTTTTTAGTTTGTTATTTTGTTAATTAGTTCTAAAAATAAACAAAAATTACATTTTGTTATCAGCAACGGAATTTTCCGTCGCTGATAAATAAAAAAAATATTAAATTATCAGCGGCGGAAATATTCCGTCGGTGTTTAATAAAAAATAAAAAAAAAACATTTAATTTCACCGTCGGAAATATTCCGTCGGTGTAATATTTCAAAAAGAAAAATAAAAAATATTTTAATTTCACCGTCGGAATATTTCCGACGCGACGATAAATAAAAAATAAAAAAATGATATATTTTCACCGGCGGAATATTTCCGTCGCTGATAAAGATTTAGCGGCGGAATATTCCGTCGGTAAATCAACCGCCAAATTAGCGGCGGAAATAAACGAATATTCGAGGAATATTCGTTTTAGCGGCGGAATTTAGCGGCGGAATTAAATTCCGTCGCTAAATTTGACGCCAAAAATTTTTCGACGCTAAAGCCTATATTCCGCCGCTATTTAGCGACGGAATCTGTCCGTCGCTGATAATTCCGTCGCTAAATGACCTGTTTCTGGTAGTGAAAAAACTTTAAATGTAGTTTATATAAGAGAATAAAATATTACAACAAAAGAAAATTTTAGGTATAGCAAAATATAAAATATGGTGATGGATGAATTTGAACTCATTCTTTTCTTTTTCTTTTCTCTTCCCTCCCCCACTTACCTTGTTAAGACACCAATTTCTAGCTTAAAATTAATATCTATTTTTAAAACATTCTTAAATGTTTAATGTTTTGGCTAAAAACAGTCAACAATGATAGGAATTGAAATGAAGCTAAGGAGGGTGCAATGGAATATAATTGGTGCAACAATGTAATCAAGATGGCTCGATCATGTAACGAGGAAAACCCTTGAGATAACTATATCGCCGGCACAAAACCTCGGGAGGTGATTGTGAGCTACCTTCCCAAACAATTGTATTAATAATGAATTACAAAGTAGAAAGCTATGGCGGATTACAAAGCATATTTTTGAACTGTGTGAGTGTAGTGCGTGTATTCTTGTGTGTTGTCTGTCTTGTGTGTTTCCAGCCATGAGCTTAAATAAAAAAGAAAATAACGGAAAAATAAAATTCTAACAAACTTCCCTACAATCTCGGTAAGTTATCCATATCTTGACTTAGTCTTCCGAGCCGTTGAAAGGAGTCTTATTGGACACGTTTTTTTCACGTACTTTTTATCCCTGTAATTAAAATATAACAGAAATAAATAATTAATTTAAGTAAATAATTTTTACCTTGCCTTCGAGTGTGAAGATGTTGACATGCTGATGACATCTCAAGATGAAGCAATCTTGAATTTTACCCACAACAATTGTCCCCAAAAAACTGCCTTTTAAATGAATTTAAAGGGTCGGTTTTTTCCACTACTTTCTAGAAACTCTGCAGTTAATTAAGTGAGAGGATACGTGGTGGTTGAGGAGGAAAGGAAAGAGTCTTGATAGGAACCGTAATTCTCGGTAGGCATCGTTATCATCAAATCTTTTTCAAATTCTTTCCACATCAGACGTCTCCTTCTATATTATGGTGAAAGTAGCATAAAGGGTGTAGTTTTTATCCGTCTTTCTCAAGTCCAGAGTCACGACGTTCTTCAAAAAAGAGTGAGTCAGGGTTAACGTATCATTGAATTGGCTACCCTACCAAGTCTGTACTAACATATACCCTTATGTGCAGTGACTCGATCCGACTTTACGACGAATGACATTGTGGCCAAATACAAAGGCAAGATGAAAGCGGAAGAGACCATACCTGAAGCGGGCAATAAAGTTATTTTGAAAAGAAAAAGGGTGGATCAGATTACCAGCGCGGAGAAGCAATCTTGGAATGAAGAGGTGTTGGAGAATCAGGTAAGAGTTGATTTGGATCTTGGTGCAGTGATCCCTTTTTATTTTGGTAAAATGTCTTTTTGCTTGTTGATAACAGATTGTCTCGATGACCAAGTTAATGTCCAAAGAAGTCAGGATATGGAGGGAAAAGTGTGATACCTTTGATATGAGTAGGGTTGAGTACGAGAAGGATTTGAAAGAAGCTGCAAGGATACTGAGGGAAAAGGGATTGAAAATCAGGAACAAAAATGAAGAGATTTTAAAATGGCGGTCCAGGCTTGCTAGTGTCGATATCAGACATGCAAGGGAGATGCAAGCACTTCGAGATGATTTGGTAAATGAAACTGCAAAAGCAGTTTTTGAAACTAGAATCCAAATGATTGAGGAATATCAGGCAGGAGAGCATGTGAACTGGGACCTGGATGATGAAAAAGCAGCTTTGCAGCGGATCCATGATGAAAATATGAATGAGGCCTCCAAGGAACTTGAACAGGATGACGATGCCCATGACAGCAACACGGAATGACTTTTTAGGATGGGAAGCACAAAGAGTGGGATGTTGAACAGCAACGTTCCCTCTTGTTGACTTTGGAAGCTAAGGGAGAGGAGGTAGGAGAAGGATCTTCTGCAGCCAAGGGTGATGATATCTTGGATGAAGGAGCAGCAACAACATCAGCGGCAGTAGCCACCCCATAAAGGAAGAAGGTAACATGGTAAAAACTTTTGGTTTTGAAAAAAAAATGGTTTAAAGACTTTGGTTTGAAATAGGCTGCGTCCCGAAGACAATATTTTGGTTTGTAATCGGCCCATAAGGGCCAAGACAATTTGTTTTTCAAGTGTTGGGTTGGTCCAACACTGTTTATGCTTTCTGTAGGAAAAACTTTTGCTTGGGTTTTGGAAAAAACTATTCCCAAGTATCTTTATGAAAAACGTTTTTAGGAGGTTGATATGTTAACCTCTTCGTAGATGGTAACAACTTGCGAGTGGATGTAGAAATCCTTTGCAATTACGTAGATTGACATGTAAATGTCAATAACCGTTTGTACTTAGATGACACGTAAGTGTCATAACCAATTGTAAAGATCTTAGGGTCTAACACATTGATTGAGTGGTGATGGGTAATTCGTATATATTAAACATACGGGCCTACCACACACCTCAATCAAGGTTGACATCGTGCGCTCCAGGCGAGGTGTTTAAACTTTAATGCGGTGAAAGAAAGAAATTTCTTTAAACCTTTGAAGGGTTTAAGTACCTTAAACGGAAGTGAGATGGCCAGTCTCAAAACGGTTGTTTTCACGAGGACTTGGATTGAATTTGGAGACTTCCAGTTCTTGCAAAATAACAAGTTAATGAAAGATTTCGACATCTTTTCTGATGTCACATTTTATTTGATAAAAGAAGATAAAAGAACTATAAAATTACTTTCTAAATAAAGAGTAAGAGATAGTCCGTACCTGATTTAAGATGTTAAGTTCCTGGGAGGATGCTTACATCTTAGTTAATCAGTGAGTTACATTCTAATGTTTCTCGTTTCCTTGCAAAACAGAAACATGTTAGGGGTGGGCGTTAGCTTAGCTAACGCCCCTGCGATGCTTAAGTCAGTAATTATTCTAAAAATTGAATAAAAATGGAAACAAGTACTTTTATTGAATTTAGAATGGTAAAGATCGTACCTTGGTTTTATTTGCATTGTAAAATAATCATTTAAACTTACATAAAGTAGGTTTTTGAGATGGATCGCGTTCCAGCTTCTGGGAATCCTTGCTCCTTCTAGAGTCGATAGCCAATAGGAACCTTTGCCCGCTTCAGCATCTACTAGGTATGGCCCTTCCCATTTAGGAGGCATCTTTCCAGCATTGGGCTCTCTTGAATTCTGAAACACCTTTCGTAGGACTAGATCACCAACTTGGAATTTTCGCAACCTAACATTCTTATTGTAGGATCTTGCAATCTTTTGTTGATATCCTGCTATCCTGATTTTAGCAAGGTCCCTCAGTTCGTCAACGGTGTCCAGATCATGACTTAGGTTGGTATCATTTTGCTCGGGTGTCATCATCTTGAATCTGGCAGTGGGGACGACAACTTCTGCCGGGATGACCGCTTCTGCTCCAAACACTAAAGAATAGGGGGTTTGGCCTGTCGCATTTTTTGGTGTGGTTCTATCTGCTCAAAGGACAAAGGGAAGCTCTTCTGCCCATCTTCCTTTCTTTTGATCTAGCCTCTTCTTCAGGTTATTGATGATTATTTTGTTGCTTGATTTTGCCTGGCCATTAGCTTGAGGATGCACATGTGAAGATGTCAACATCTTTACTCCCCACCTAGCAAGGAAATCCTGCGTCTTCTTGCTGATAAATTGAGAACCGTTGTCACATACTATCTCAGAGTGGATGTCAAACCTAGTAAATATATTTCTCTTAATAAAGGATATGACTTCCTTATCACGAACTTGCACATAGGACTCAGCCTCAACCCATTTAGAGAAATAATCAGTCATAGCAAGTAAAAATACTTTTCCTCCAGGGGCTTTAGGCAATTTTCCTACTATGTCCATTCCCCACCTCATGAACGTCCAAGGAGAGAGGATTGGATGAAGCAATTCTGCGGGCTGGTGCAAGATGTCGCTATGCCTCTGGCAGGAATCACATTTCTTGGCAAAGATGGTAGCATCTTGTCACATTATTGGCCAGTAATAACCCATTCTCAGAGCTTTTGTATATAAGCTTCTGCCCCCAGAATGGTTAGCACATGATCCTTCATGTAACTCTCTTAGGACTTCTTTAGCTTGGTCGGCTTCGAGACATCTCAAATATGGACCTGCAAATGATTTCTTAAATAGCACATTATCTATTAATATAAATCTTGAAATCCTTACCCTGAATGCTCTAGCATTCTTTTCTTCATCAGGGATAGTGCCATCTTGAAGATATTTAATTATTGGCGTCGTCCAAGATATCTCCATCTGACTATCAGGGATATCGTCATCTATACAGAATAGTTCTAACCTTTCCACAGCAGGGATGTCAACATGTATGATTGGGATATTAGTCTGAGATAAGCTTTTGAAAGCTGATCCAAGATTAGCCAATGCATCTGCTTGAGAGTTATCTTCTCGGGGTATTTGTTCGAAAGAGAATATTTGAAATTTGCTTGCCAAAATTTTTACAATGCCCAAATAAGCTGTCATCTTGGCATTTTTTGCTGCATAGGAACCATTAAAATGATTTACAAGTAATAATGAATCACTAAATACCTGTATTGCTTTGATGTTCATGTCTAGAGCCACTGATAGGCCCACGATTAAGGCTTCGTATTCTGCCTCATTATTGGTGGCTTTAAAATCACAACTAATGGCCTGGGGTACGATGTCCCCTTGTGGTGACTTTAGGACAACACCTAGCCCTGTGCCCCTCATATTAGAAGCACCATCTGTGAATAGAGTCCACATCCTCAGGGTGTCCCCATCTTAGAGTTGTTATACTTCAAGTTCTACTTCTGGTTGCATACTTGGACTAAAGTCTGCCACAAAATCTGCAAGTGCTTGTGATTTTATTGCTGTTCTAGGCTCATATTTGATGTCATAAGTGCTTAACTGAATGGACCACTTGGCCATCCTTCCTGACATTTCTGGTTTTCTCATTACACTTTTTATTGGATAGTTAGTACGAATGACAATAACATGAGTTTCAAAATAATGCCTTAACTTAATTGAAGCAGAAATTAAAGCTAATATTAATTTTTCAAGGTGTGAATACCTAGTTTCCGCATCGAGCAATGTTTTACTTACATAGTATATTGGCTGCTGGATACCATCTTGATCACGGACCAGGACGGCACTAACTGCGATTTCAAAGACAGCTAAGTAGACACACAATGGCTCATCTTCTTGAGGCTTTGAAAAAAGGAGAGGTGTTGACAGGTACAGCTTCAAATCTTGAAAGGCTTGTTCATGCTTATCAGTCCACTCAAACCTAGAATTCTTCTTTAAGATGTCATAGAATGGCTTGCATCTGTCTGAGGATTTTGAGATGAATCGATTCAATGCTGACACCTTCCCCGTCAATCTTTGAACATCTTTTATGGATTTGGGTGACGTTAAGTTGATGATTGCTCTGATCTGCTCCGGGCTTGCTTCTATCCCTCTTTGTATCACCATGTAGTCCAAGAATTCCCCGGACTTCATGCCAAAATTGCACTTTGCTGGGTTCAGCTTCATGTTGAACTTGTCTAGGATGTCGAATGCTTGAGCAAGATCTCGAACATGATCTTCAGCTTTCTTTGACTTTATCACCATATCGTCGATGTATACTTCCATAGTGTCCCCAATCTGCTCCTTGAACATCATGTTGACTAGCCTCTGGTATGTAGCACCTGCATTTCTTAGTCCAAAGGGCATTACAATTTAACAATAAATACCTGTTGGGGTGATGAAGGCGGTATCTTCTTGATCGGATGGCTTCATCTGAATTTGCTGAAATCCTGAAGATGCATCCAGGAAAGTCAACACTTCATGCCCAGAAGTGGCATCCACCAAAGTATCAATGTGTGGCAAGGGAAAAGGATCTTTGGGACAAGCTTTGTTTAAGTCTGTGAAGTCAACGCAAACTCTCCATTTTCCGTTCTTCTTTTCTACTACCACCACATTTGCTAGCCATCTTGGATATTCGACCTCTCTGATCATCTTAGCTTTGAGTAGTCTATCCACTTCTTCTTGAATGATAATATTCCTTTCCTGTGCGAACTTTCTTCTCTTTTGGTGGATCGGTCTGAAAGATGGATCGATGTTGAGTTTGTGGGTGATTACATCCTTACTGATGCCTGTCATATCTTCATGTTTCCATGCGAAGCTTCTAATCCTGCTCTGCAAGAGGTTAATAAGGTCTTCTTCTATTTCTGCTGGAACATCTTGGCCAACCAGCACTTTGAGATCTGGGTTTGAGGGGTCTAAGAGTATCTCTTTCAAATCATGTTCCTTCGCCTCCAGAACCTCACGGGCCTTTCTCTGTAATTGCTATGCCATCTTAGGGGTTGTTGACGCCTTCATGGAAGTCATGTAACATTCTTTAGCTGACTGTTGATCACTGTAAACCTTGACAACACCCCAGGGTGTCGGCATCTTGACACATTGGTGATAGGTGGATGATACAGCCTTCATCCCATGGATCCACGGTCTTCCCAAGATCACATTGTAGCAAGTTGTACTATCAATTACACAGAATTTCTCCATAGAATTGATACCCTCGATGTAGACTGGAAGTGTAATCTCACCCACTGTACTTTTAGTTTCTCCACTGAAACCCACGAGCACCGAGGTCCTTTTTACAATGCTGTCTTCAGGGATCTTCATTTCTTTTAGAGCATCCAGCATAATGAGATTCACAGAGCTGCCCCCATCTACTAGGATACGTCTGACCTTGCAGTTAGCTATCTGGAGCGCAATGACCAAGGCGTCATGATGTTGATCCATAACATTGTCCAGGTCACTTTCTTCGAAGGAGATGACATCTTGGAATGTGAGCTGCGACATCTTGGAGGATCTCTCAGGTTTCTCATCTTTAGCTTGCTTGGCGAACCTCTTAGCTGCGGAATAAGAAGTACCACAAATATCAGAACCACCACTAA
Organism: Adenophora triphylla var. japonica; assembly: GCA_022495995.1. Taxonomy (NCBI): domain Eukaryota; kingdom Viridiplantae; phylum Streptophyta; class Magnoliopsida; order Asterales; family Campanulaceae; genus Adenophora; species Adenophora triphylla. The sequence continues at coordinate 659,559 of JAFEMH010000335.1, forward strand.
TAACATTAAATACCTTTGTTACCAGTGGAGGAGATGGTGGTCTGGTTGCAACGGGTTCTTTGTTCTCCATCTTGGTCTTGCGGTTCCCAAGGAGCTCTTTAAGATGTCCCTTAGACAACAGGTAACTAATCTCTCTCCTCAAGGCGATGCAATCTTCGGTAAGATGTCTAAAATCTTCATTATAGGCACACCATTTGGATTTGTCCTTCCAGCCGGATGACTTGTCAGTCTTTCTAGGCCACCTTGCTTTATCTCCAAGATTGCTCATTGCACACAGAATAGCTAAAACATCCACAGAAAAAACAATAATCAGAAATTTTAGGAGATTCAATATCATCATCCCCATCATCTTCCACATAATTGACTTTGTTATGGTCATTTCTCTGGTATGGTCTGGATCTATTCTGTCTTTGGTGAGATGATTCTATCTTCCTGTCAGGATGGTCATATGTTGAAGCTTTGTCAGGATTCTTGGATTACTGCATCTTGTCCTCTTCCAGTCTGATAAATTTAAACCTCTCGAAAAATCCTCAATTCTATCTCAAAAAATCTTTAATCTCTCTCTCTCTCTCTCTCTCTCTCTCTCTCTCTCTCTCTATATATATATATATATATATATATATATATATATATATATATATATCCAAACTCTCCATGGAAAAATAAAATTTAAACCTCTCGAAAAATCCTCAATTCTATCCCAAAAAATCTTTAATCTCTCTCTCTCTCTCTCTCTCTCTCTCTCTATATATATATATATATATATATATATATATATATATATATATATATATATATATATATATATATATATATATATATATATATATATATATATATATATATATATCCAAACTCTCCATGGAAAAATAAAAATTAAACCTCTCAAAAAATCCTCAATTCTATCCCAAAAATCCTCCTCCCTCCGTCCCAAAATCTTTTCATCTCTTATACGTAATTACACTGTAACTCTCTCCTTATATTATTCATAGAACATTATCCATGCCATTATTGAAAAAAATAATCCATTCTACATAAATTACTCTAACAATTTAAGCCTTCGCATAACTGCTTTGATTCCTCTAACCCCCTCACACTTCCCCCTAATACTCTCTCATTCTACATAAATTACTCAATTTACCCACCTAACCCATTTAAGCCTTTCCATAAATGCTCTGATTTCCCTAACCCATTTTCATTTCCATTTCCACTTCCCCGTAATGCTCTCTCATCTCTACATAACTTACTCAATTTAACATCCTACCCCATTTAACCCTACCCACATAGAAATCTCTCACCTCATTTCTCACACTCATTCCAATCTTCAACATTTAGAAACCCAATCCCCTCTCTCTTTCTTTCTCTCTCTTTCATCTACTCATTTCCTCATCCGTGCTACCACCACTGACCACCATAATGCCGCCGCATGACACCTCATTTCTCACACTCATTCCAATCTGCAACACTTAGAAAACCCATCCTTTCTCTCTCTCTCTCTCTCTCTCTCACTTCTTCAAGCAGATTCAGGTGAACTGGATCGACATCCAAGCCGCCGGAGGCGGCAACCTCTCGGCGGATTTCAATGGTGGAGAAGCCGCCTGAAGCCGAACTTGAAGAACTCAAGCTCCATCGTCTTCTCAGTCACCCCCAAACAACCGACCACAACAGCGTCATCACGGATTCTTCTTTACTAATGGCCGGATTTCTCTCTCTCTACTTCTAGAGATTTCTCTCTCTACCTCTCTGTCTCTCTCTCTACCTCTCCGTTTCTCTCACCCTTTCTTTTCCTTGCTCCGTTTCTCTCTCCGAAAATAATATTGTAGGTGGACATGTGAGTTATGTGGGCTTCAAATTTCAATTATGAAATTATAGAATTCTTGCACTTGTCTGTTTGATGCAGATATTTGTGAACACTTGTGAAGTACTAATCAACACGTGGCAAAGAAATGGACACTTGGTATCCTCACAACACACAATGGCTACTTTGTATAATGGCTATGTTGAAAGACGCGTTTACCCTTAATGAAATATTGTAAGGACTATATTGTCCCTTGACAGCGACATTTTCGAGCAGGAATTGCACTATCCTTGTTTTATATATATAGAGATTTAAAATTTCTATTTATACAACATTATAGATAATATCAATAACATTATTTAGATGTTCATTAAGATAATCAAATTAACCTAAAATTGTTGTTCAAAATACCTTTATAATAACTTAAAAAGTAGAGAAATTATTTTGAGACTTACCGAGATACGAAGTCATATGCAGTTTCGTTTAAATATGTAATAACCCTAAAAATTTATACTAATTATTTATTAAATATTATTTTCTTTAATTAATTATTTTAGTTAATTAATTAATTATTTGTGTTTATTCTTTTCCTAGATGGACTAGAATTATATGGGCTTAGTTTATGCAACTTGGGTTACCTAAATTGGGTTTTTCTCGTTGGACTTGGACTTGAATTATACTGGGTTAAGTTTAGGAAACCCATAATACAATTATATGTCATGAAACCTTGAGTCTCTTGGCTTTTGAAACGGCTAAAGCCTCTTGATCTTTTGGAAACTGACTCAATGCAAGAATAAGAGAGGGAGACGACAGAGAGAGAAGGCGTTTAGAGAGAGAGAGAGAGAGAGAGAGAGAGAGAGCGGAGAAGGGAGAATACGACGCCAAACCGTGAAGAAGAAGAAGAAGAACGCTAAGAGGCTGGGAGAAAGAGAAACCAAGGAAGAAGAAAGAAGAGGGAATGAGGAATCCATTGTTGGTGTTCAAGCTTAACAAAGGTAAACAATCCTTCTCTTGTGTTGGATTTCTAAGATAGAAAAGCTTATAGAAGCCCTAGAAGAAATCCTAGAACCCTAAAAGTAAAACTAGGGTTGAGAAAGTCAAGTTATTGTGTTTAAATCTTGAAACATTTATTGTTGATTATAACTAAGGATTAGGCATGGGAATTATTGAATATTGATTCTAATAGGCCATGCTAGGAATTGTATAATGAACTAGGGTTTTATATGTGTGTAGTTTGCGTGCAGTGTATGTGCGTGTGTTTCTGTTGTGAGTGTGTGTGAATGGCTGCCGTGTGTGTGGGTGTGGGGGGGGGGGGTGGGGACAGTCGTGTGGGGGGTGGTAGGGTAGGATGGGTGTGTGTGAGTCGTGGGTGTGTTAGGTGCGTGTGTGTGTTGTGTGCGTGTGTGTACAGTGGTTGTACAGAGGGTGTGCGTGTGTGTGTGGTATGCCGTGTATGTGGGTGTATTAGGTTTAGTGTGTGTTTGTGTGTGCTGGAAAAGGTGTGTTTAGTGTGTGTGAAATCGGTTGGAGTGAATTGGAAGGGGTTTAGAACCTAGAAACTAGGAAGAAACTAGTAAACTTAAAGAGCAGGTCTCCTGAGAAACACGTTTCTCCATAAGTTATGGAGAAACGCATTTTTCCAAAAATTCTGGATATCAGTCTCAAAGGTTCTGGATATCCAGAACCCTTTGATCATGATATCCAGAAGTTATGTTAGAATGGGACCAACACATACCAACTTTCTGGTCATGGCCTTCACTTGTTTCTGGATATACTTTTAACTGTTTTCTAGATATACTTTTCACTGGTTTCTGGATATAGATTTGGGGTATGTGTTGGTCCCATTCTAACATAACTTTTGGATATCCTTTCAAAAGGTTCTGGATATCATGAACAAAGGGTTCTGGATATCCAGAACCTTTGAGACTGATATCCAGAAGTAACCATCGGCCAAGGTCATGGCCAATACAAAATTTCTGGATATCCTTTCAAAAGGTTCTGGATATCATGAACAAAGGGTTCTGGATATCCAGAACCTTTGAGACTGATATCCAGAAGTAAACATGGGCCAAGGTCATGGCCAATACAAAATTTCTGGATATCCTTTCAAAAGGTTCTGGATACCCGTAACCCGTTTCTCCATAACTTATGGAGAAACGCGTTTCTCCCTAGATTTTGGCAAACTTACAAGGGTGAAAGAGTACCCTTTAGGAGAGTTGAAGAAGAATAACTCTTAGTTTACCAAAGGCCGTTAAAGTTAGTTTTTCGATTAAGTAAATAAAAGATAATTGTACCCTAAGAATACCGTTGGCATGATTGTAGATTCGTGCAAGGATTCGGGGCAAAGAAAGGGCAATCAATCGAGGTAAGGGATTACGTTCTTTAGTATTTGAAGTATTCATTCTTTGAGATAGGATTCCATTAATTGTATTTGTATGCTACCAAGTGGCAGATAGAATGGAATAGTTTAGTCCCTGAAAAGGACTGTATATGATTTGGTTTAGTCCTACTGAAAAGGACTGTGTATGATTTGGTTGAGTTCGAGTAAAAAGGACTTTATATGATTTAGGTCTAGCCTGAGTGAAAAATGGTTTTAGACATGTTTATGCTACTTGGTGAAGTAGTTCGATGATCATGATACATCTTGACAAGGGAGCGCCCTGGAAAGCGTAAGGTCTCTTGTTCTGATAAGGGAGCGACCTGAAAAGGAGTAAGGTCTCTTATCCCAATAAGGAAGCGACTTGATTAAGCGTAAGGTCTATTATCTCGATAAGGGAGCGACCTGATTAAGCGTAAGGTCTCTTATTTAAGGCACACCCTGAAAAAGGTGAACCGTACTTGGAATTGACGGCTTATGTGTATACAGTCTTCATTATTATTCTTGTGATAGTGCCACAATTTGCGTATTGAAAAGTATTTCTTTATTGTACTCTTGTATGCACTTTAGTTGTATTGAACTTTTTGTTAATTTTTCGATTGGCTCCATTCGTTTCGGTCATCTCTTCCTTAGTACCCAAAGAGATTTCGTATGAACTTGTTGAGCATTGTTCGCTCACCCCTTTCTTATTCTTTCCCTCCCAGGTAAGAAGTAAGGGAGTTGATCGGTCGTGTGGATGGCGAATTGATTGAGATTTTAGGGTTATTTATCAAACATTAAATACTTATCGAGCTAGTGGGTTGTACTAGCCGTTACGTTTGAATAACATTTATGATGGCTGTATTACTTTAGAATTAGGGCATCGGTTGAGATGCCATTTTGATGATCATTATTAAATGTTTTGAGAATTGTTTTTATTATGGAAATTGGGGTCATTACAGTTGGTATCAGAGCTTTGACTTTAGGTCTCATGAGAGATCTTAGATTGTTAAGGCTATTAGAAGAGAGTAGTACTTAAATATGATTGGGCCTACCTAGAACTTATTTTGGGATGGAGAATCTTAGGAAAATATTTCTCTAGGAGAATAACTAAGAATTCAATTGGGAGTCTAGAAGGCTTACTTTTGAGGATATGCTATTATGATTTACTATTCTGTATTTTGAGGTTTATGAAGTACTGATGAGTAGTTATTTTATTGTAGGAAATGAAAGCTATTAGGGAAGTTTTGAGAAAAGAGCAGAGACTGAGGATTGAGGCTGTAGTGAAAGAGGCACAAAATAGCGAAGACTTGGAAAGGGCAGAAGAAGAGTTAATGCAGACAAGAGAAGAATTAATTAAGGCAAGAGAGTGGGCTGCTAAGATTAGGGAAGAGGCTTACAGATTGTGAGGACCCCGACCCGGAACCTACACGTGTCCCGAGCTGGAGCGTCCTCAAACTAACCCATATTTCCTTAACTTTTAAAACTTTGATTTAACTTTCAATATAAACACAATTGTCATAACCATTTCAAAATAACTCTACACTTTTCTACGATGGAGAAAGAATTGACCAACTTTGAAAGTAATAAACTGTTTTAGTTACAAAAAGACATCGGTTATAACATAAAATTAAGGTTTATAAATACAACTCATTAAATGGATTATACCAAAATACCCTTTCTACGCCAACCTAATCATACCCCAACAATTCCCAAAATATTACTTCCAAACTCCTCACCGCCCTTACTTGGTCGGTCCGCCTGTCTCGGAATCTAAAAACATTAAAGGGAGAGGGGTGAGAATAAATCTCAGCAAGCTATTATGAATGCAGCAATATGCCATATAAAATGCAACACATAACAAGTTGCATATAACACATTGGAAAAGCTGTAAACACCTTCCATTACCTTGGTTTACCTTTTCCCGTCTGAACAATAGTCGTACAACATTGGGTATAATAATACTCCAATCTTAGGTGAGCTGCTTAAGCAATACTCACATCTTATAAGACCCGTTTTTCAGGGAACCATATAAGATAGTAGCAACTCTGTAAGGCTTTTGGCTCAATACAGATGCTATACCCCAACCTGTGGCCACAGAAGGGGACGGTCACAGATATAACATAATCCGATCACATTAGGTCACACTTCCATAATTGATCGTATTATGTTATACCCCCAATATCAGCTGATCAACACATTATCAAGTACATAATAGTTACTTGAAACATAATCCACACAAAGGGATAAACAATGTAGCCACATGGTAAAATATACTCATGTTCAACAAATCTCATAGTGCAACATTTATTCAACACACTATGCATAAATAAGCAATATAGCCACATGGTAAAATATACTCATGTTCAACCAATAATCATAGTGCAACATTTATGTACTACACTAAGCATAATACAATCCGTGAATATGTACTCAAGTAAGATAATGAGACATCATCAGCCCATCTTACTTAGTCATTATACAACAATATATGATCTCTATAAGGATCCAAGTTAACTCTACCAAGTTAGAGTCACATTTAAGAAACTACCAAATGATTTCTAAGTCGGAGATAGTGTGCTTCCGTATTTCCATTTAACCCAATTAAGGTGCCATTAAGTGTTATAATTATAACTTAAGTTAAAAGGACTAATTCATATCCGGTTGGGATTAGCTTCTACTACCTTATCATGGTTAGGGATCATTCCAAGTGATTACTAGTAAAAATCAGCAAGAAAGAAGACTGGGGAGGTTCTGGTGCTATGGGCGACCGCCCATAGCCACTTGGGCGACCGCCCAAGAAGTGTTCAAAAGGGAGCCATGGTTCTGCCCTCATGGGCGACCGCTCAAGGCCCCATGGGCGACCGCCCATGAGGGATTCCAGCCAGCCCATAATTCAATTTCTTATTTTTCCTATGTTCTTCTCCTTAATCAATCTCTCCCATTTTAGGTGCTCATGAAGGAAAATCCCAAATATTCTACTACCTCATTCTAGATTATTTAAACCCAAATTAACCTAACCTAAATTATTTACCATTAACTTTTCCACCAAATTCACTACCACATTTCAAGTTAATTCATTTAAAACTAACTTCACCCATTTATCTAACCCATTTCAAGTTTTTATTCTCTAAATCTAACTCCACCCATTTCTTCCATTCTTTAACACTTCCAAGAACAACAACATTTTCCTATGACCTTAACCAATTCCTCCATTTCAAGAAAGTTTCCAAAGCATCCAATAAGCATTATAACAACAATAACAACAATAAATATCTCATGAACATTTAGAGGAAGGAAAGTCATAATAACTCACCTTAGAAGAGGAGATGGATTATGGATTTCTTTAGCTTGAAGAACTCCCCTAGATGCCCCGATTACAAAAGTACTCTTGGATTTGAAAATGGATGATGATTCAACTCTCTAAGGACTTGGAAGAAGGGGTATCTTGGAGAAGGCTTCCATGGATTTTGGGGAAAGAGGAAGAAGAAAAATAAAGAAGAAGGAAGGAGGAGGTGAGGTTAATGAGGGAGTATGGGAGAGGGACACATGGAGGGTTTTAGGAGGAATGGGGAAATTGGCCCCCCTTCACTAAATAATTAAAGCCTACCCACCTTTAAATTAAACTTCATTTCCCATTTCTTTATTCCCCACATTTTAAATTCATCTTACACTTTATTTATTTTTTTATTTTTATTTTCCCCTAAGATGCTTTATTTAATTTCTCTAGCAATTCTAAGGTTCTAAAATTATTTCCCAACCATCTTATCTTAATATAAGAAATTAAAGACATAAATGAACACCTAAAGTTAACATTAATTTTAAAAGTATATAATATAATACTGAAATTGGTGCCTAGGGTTAGGGTCGTTACACAGATATTACCACGAGTTGCAAGATCTTAAGGCTGCTAATGCTAGGAAAAGGACCCAGCATGAACCACTGGTCCCTACCATTCAGAATATTGAAGAAGTAACTGTTAAGAATCTTGTTGAAGACTTAGAAGGGACCGAAGCATCTCCAATCATGTTTGAAGATGATGAGGAAGGGGAAGGGACTAGTGGGAAACCTAAAAGAGGTTTTAGGAAGAAAGTGAGATTGGAAACGGAAGGTGGAGTGATTTGGCTTTAATTCTAGAAAGGAGGATAGTTAGTAGTTAGAATTAAAGAACTTATGAAACGATTGTTTTCCCTTCAAAGTTATTTATGAAATAAAACTTTTCCGCATTCTGATTTATGATTGCTTGATTTTGTTCCTTAAATGTTAATTGAGTGTGTTAATGGGAACAAGAAAGATTGGTCTAGTGAATCGACCAAAGTATTTGATAATCGGCTGATTGAAACGGCCAAGTGTGATAAATTTTGGGTCTAGTAAAACGACCTATGAATATGGTAACCGATCTATTGAAACAATCGATGGTCTAATGAATGGACTGATTGCATAATGGTAGTCTGTTGGGACGGCTTAATTTAAGTGAATGTTATAGGAGTAGCAAGTATGAGTATTAGTATTGTTGGTCTGTTGAAACTACTTATGAGAGTAATACCGGTCTATTAAAAAAACCAAGGGTCTAGTGAATTGAACTATGACTTGATTTAAATGTTTTAGTCTAGTGAGACGAATTCTGTTTATAGTATAAAGTATTTTGCGCTAAGTATTGCTAGTATGGGCGTGAGTGATGACGCCTCATGTTCATAAGACAGATGTAAGCTTTATATTATCGTCCTCAGATGTCGAGGATCAATAGAAACAGAAATAACAGCAAAGGGCAGTCAGACCCATACATGACGGACCTGTTGCAGACGTTGAAGCAGATCATGGCTGGAATTGGTCAGGTGGTACAAGGTTTGCCTCAAATAGCTACCGCAACAAGAGTTAGAGCAGTAGATAAGGAATCAGATAGCTACCGTAATAAGAGGGACGAGTAGAAAAAGTTCGTTAAAAAGGAAACGACTAGATCGAAGGGATACACTGGAAACTGGAACCGGTATGAAACCGGTAACAAGAGGAAGGCTACGGACTAGGACTGTGGGAAAGGAGTGCTAATAAAAATTATCCGAAGTAGTTCGATGATCATGATATATCTTGACAAGGGAGCGCCCTGAAAAGGCGTAAGGTCTCTTATTCTGATAAGGGAGCGACGTGAAAAGGCGTAAGGTCTCTTATCCCAATAAGGGAGCGACTTGATTAGGCGTAAGGTCTCTTATCTCGATAAGGGAGCGACCTGATTAAGCGTAAGGTCTCTTATTTAAGGTACACCCTGAAAAGGTGAACCGTACTTGGAATTGACGGCTTATGTGTATACAGTATTCATTGTTATTCTTGGGATGGTTCCACAATTTTCGTATTGAAAAGTATTTCTTTATTGTACTCTTGTATGTACTTTAGTTGTATTGAACTTTTCGTTGATTATTCGATTGACTCTGTTCGTTTTGGTCATCTCTTCCTTAGTACCCGAAGAGATTTCGTATGAAATTACTGAGCATTGTTCGCTCACCCCTTTCTTATTCTTTCCCTCTCAGGTAAGCAGTAAGGGGAGTTGATCGGTCGTATGGATGGCGGCTTGATTGAGATTTTAGGGTTATTTATCAAACATTAAATACTTATCGAGCTAGTGGGTTGTACTAGCTGTTACGTTTAACATTTATGATGGCTGAATTACTTTAGAATTAGAGCGTCGGTTGAGATACCGTTTTGATGATTATTATTAAATGTTTTGAAAATTGTTTTTGTTATAGAAATTGGGGTGGCTACAAAATCCTAGTTTAATTTACTTGATGAAATGGAGTCTCATTTTGACATTGGTTGTCGATTTAAATGAAACTGGATTCAGATTTTATAAAAATTTCTTCATTCTAACTTTGAAAATTGTTATTAATAGTTGTTTTCGTTGTAGTTAAACAATGACAAGTTTAATTAAAAAATTATTTTAATAATATATTTTTCATAAATTTTTGATCGAAAATTTATTGAGTTGACTAATAAAATTAAAGCATTATAGCAACTTTTACATTTCATTCCATTAATAAAATTTTGGTTAAATTTTAATTGAGGTGAAAAAATAGTTAGTATAAAATTGTTGTCAATGTGAAAGTTAGTCCAATATCGGTAATTGATAAATCTTGAATATAATATATACTCCCTCCGTCCCAACAATTGCTTCCCCTTTTTTAAAAATTACGCAAATTAAAGAAATGAGAGGGAAGTAAAGATGTTGTGAGTGTAATTTGAAAATAGGAGAGAGAATGAGTGGAGGGAATAGTAAATTATAATAGTGTTGTGAGTATTAAAATAATGAAGAGAGAGAATGAGTGGAGGAAATAGTAAAGATTCCTTTGCCAAAAAAGGAAAGTGGAAGCTATTAACGGGACACCCAAAATGGCAAAATGGGAAGCTACTATTGGGACGGAGGGAGTATAGATTATCGGCCACTTCACTTAGTACCAATTGATTTTAAGGTGAAATCTCAAACTTTATCATGTTATCAGAGGTGTCTCTTTACACGTGAACGCCCAATGACCCACAATTAACCTCCACGTCACCCATGATAACCCGACCAACCAGTTCACGTTTTAAGCCTTTGGCAAAAGTCTGACTACACGTGAGGGGGCGTATAAGAGAACATTATTTCACAACGGAAATAAACAAGACTTGTGTATAACATATAAGGATCCCGGGTTACTCCCCTTAACACCAATTGACTTTAAGGTGGATCCTAATACTTTAAAGAGTAGTCTCCTGAGAAACGCGTTTCTCCATAAGTTATGGAGAAACGCGTTTTTCCAAAACTTCTGGATATCAGTCTCAAAGGTTCTGGATATCCAGAACCCTTTGATCATGATATCCAGAAGTTATGTTAGAATGAGACCAACACATACCAACTTTCTGGTCATGGCCTTCACTTGTTTCTGGATATACTTTTAACTGTTTTTTGGATATACTTTTCACTGGTTTCTGGATATAGATTTGGGGTATGTGTTGGTCCCATTCTAACATAACTTCTGGATATCCTTTCAAAAGGTTCTGGATATCATGAACAAAGGGTTCTGGATATCCAGAACCTTTGAGACTGATATCCAGAAGTAACCATGGGCCAAGGTCATGGCCAATACAAAATTTCTGGATATCCTTTCAAAAGGTTCTGGATATCATGAACAAAGGGTTCTGGATATCCAGAACCTTTGAGACTGATATCCAGAAGTAACCATGGGCCAAGGTCATGGCCAATACAAAATTTCTGGATATCCTTTCAAAAGTTTCTGGATACCCGTAACCCATTTCTCCATAACTTATGGAGAAACGCGTTTCTCCCTAGATTTTGGCTACTTTAAAATGGTATCAGAGCAAATCCATTACACATGCAGAACCAACGGCTCACGATGTTGCTCCGTGCCACCCGATTAATAAGTTTACGTTTTAAGCCTTTGATAAATCCTGGCTACACGTGAGGGGGCGTATTAATTAGAGATATTATCACAAATCGGGAATTCATAAGCCTTACCTATAATATATAGAGATCCTGGGCCAATCCCATAAATATCAATTGATTTTAAGGTGAAATCTCAAACTTTATCATGGTATTAGAGCTGGCTATTTACACGTTAAGGCCCAACGACCCACGATAAACCTCTGCTCCACCCATGACAACTCGACCAACTAGTATACGTCATAAGCCCCTGGCAAAAACCCGGCTACACGTGAGGGGGCGTGTAAGAGAACATTATCCCATACCGGAAATAAACGATACTTGTTTATAACATATCAAGATCATGGGTTACTGCCCTAAACATCAATTGGTTTTAAGGAAAAACTAAGACTTTAAGAAGGTATCAGATCAAGTCCATTACACATGCAGGCCCAACGGCTCACGATGTTGCTCCGCGCCACCCGATTAATAAGTCTACGTTGTAAGCGTTTGATAAAGTCCGGATATACGTGAGGGGGCGTGTTAGAGATATTATCGCCAGGACCGGCCAAGGGGTGGGTCAGAATGGGCGATCGCCCAGGGCCCACGCCAGCTAGGGGCACAAATTTTATGTCCAATTTATTGTATAGCACATGTATTTTTTACTAATATAAAATATTAGTGCAAAATAATTTAATAAGTAATGTGTTGATTTGATTGTAAATGGGCAATAACTAAATAGCTAAATAGGAGATAAGTTTGAGCTCGAATAATTGAAGCCCCAATTCTAAGTTATCTTTACAAGTCTTATAAATTTATTTTTATTTGTATTTTATCTCTAAACAATAAAATTAAATTTTAAGTATTCGTGTTATTCTATGTATAATATTTACTCACTCTATCTCATAACATACTGTATAATATACAGTAAATAGTAGAGTATGTGTTGTAAGTATGAAAAGTAATGTAGTAAAGAAAAGTTGGGTAGTAAATACTAATTGGATTGTTATTGTGAGTGTGACAAGTAAGTCTCATTGAATAAATAATTACTATCAAGTTATCATTTTTAAATTATAACAATTGTTACGAGAAATCAAAAAGAGAAAGAAGTAACAATTATTATGAAACGGTGAGTATGTTTATAAGGTTCAAAATCTTAAGATCTAATATATTTAATTTGAATCATAATTTTATTTATATGTAATTCATAGAAAATCATAATTTTTTTAATCTATTTATAAATTTTTTTCTTCTATTTATAGATTATTGATTATGGTTTTATAACCTTGCATTTGTTGTTATCTACAATCCAATCCAATCCAATCCAATCCAATCCAATCCAATGAATTTATATTATATTTATCTATAAATTTATTAATTATAAGTTTAAATTTTAGTTTTACATAGCATCTCTCTTGGTTTTTCTTTCACTGGATCAAATGAAATAAATAAAATTATCATTCATAATATGTGTTTATTGTTTTCATTTGTTTATAGTACTTCTTTTTTAATTTCATTTTGCGTAATCAGTAAATTTTTTTCAAATTTGAAGAATTAAAGTAATTTTTCTAAAATTCCATTGTAGTAATTTTTTTAATCTATAACATTACCATATCAATTATAGTTTTTTTCATATTTAATTTACACACATATTCTCAATTTGTAAATGTTAGTTTAATTTTTTTCTTATTGATTAAAACGAGAAAAAAATATAACGAATAATTAAATAGAATAAAGTTATAAAAATTTGAACAACTAATAACCATATACTCCCTCCGTCCCAATAGTAGCTGTTTTGGTAGAAAAAACAATAGAGTAGAATCTTAACTATGTTTAGTGTGTGGATTGAATAATAAGGAGGGAACTATGGAATTCGATTATATGGAACAAGAAAATGAAAAACGAGAGAATGACAACGCGATTTGTTAACGAGGAAAACCTTGGAGGTGATAACCTCTTTGGAAAAAACCCCGGGAGTTAGGTCTCCAACCTTAAAGGTTCCACTATAATGATCACAATTACAACTTCGGAAGATAATGGAGAGGATTACAAGAATTTGTGTGTAAAGTGTGTGCGTATGAGCATGAGTGTCATTTTCCGTCTCCATTTCTCCTTAAATACAAGTAACTACGAAAGAGTCAAATATGGTTCCTACAATCTCGGCATTGTGGTTTATCTTTTCAACCTCCGTGAGACCAAGTCGCCCTAGCCGTTTGAAGGTCTGTTGAACGTGCTTGAAGGTTGTTTCCGCATTCCTCTCTCAATTACTGAAAAATAAGAATAATAATATTAGGAAATATTGGACAAGTAAATATTTAAAACAATACTTACATGTGTAATGACATCTCGTTATGCAGATCAATCAAGATGTCGTCATGTCAAAAAATGCCCACAACAATTTGTCCCCAAAAACATTTGACTATGTAGGCAAATCGAAGAGGCAAAATGTTTTTCCTTTTGAATTAATGACCCAACCGTTACTCGCCCGATGGGACGTTCTTGGGAGACGTGGCGATGAAATGAACGGTTGGGGAGAGAGTTAATTTTGAAAAGGGATTCTTTTTTCCTTTTTATTAACCGCTTGAGAAAACTTATCTTCTCAAATCTTCTTTTCACCTCCTTTGGCCCACGGCGCCGTTCGCTTTCAAGGTAAAATCACTCCATCTCTGACCTTCTTCCTTTGTTTATTCTTCTCTTTTTGCTTTGTCAACCATGGGTAAAACCAGGATGTCTCGCTTCCAAACCCAAGAAAGCGTCATCCCCACAAGGTCCCGTAGAGATTAATCTCGACGACTTTGTTTGCGCAAATCTTCTCACTAAACCTGTCAAGAAACTTGTTTGTTTAATGATTCTCAAATAGAGACCATAAAACAACAATGTTGTTTCCCAAGTGGTGTAATTTTTCATCCTTTTTCCATAAAACTTAGGTCCACCATGTTTCTCCCAAATGGATCGCTTCTTCGAATATCCCTTCTTGCTAGGGTTTAGCTACCCTTTCCCACGGTTGGTTACCGAGTTCTTTCTAAAAACTCAACCGGCTTATGCTCAACTTATGCCAATGGCTTGGCGAGTATTTGCTTTTGTTCTTAAAGTAAACCGAGAAAACGGACTAGACTTAGGGCTCCCCGAAATTGCCCATTCCTATGATCTTCAACTTTTTGGTTCCAAACGGTACCTATTTAGAAAGAAGTCGGTAGAAATCCTTTGATGAGCAAAGACATCCTCCAAGGATAGGGGATGGAAGAATAGGTTTTTCTTTGTTGATAGGACGTCAATCTAAGCTGAGAAGGATGAGATGTCGAAGCAATGGAACCAGGGAGGTACTTAAATTCTTACTCTTGTGATTTCCGTTCTTGAGACAAACCGAATTGTAATTGTTTTTGCTTTCATGTAGATATTGATTGGGGAGAGTTATTTCCGCCGCAAAAGATACTTTAGCAAAAATCGAAGAGTTTTTCAATCTCCCTCTCGATAAGAGATCTCCCAAAGGTTTGCCGGAAGTTTCGTCGACCGTCCTGCAGGATATAAAGGCTTCAACTTCGTAATAATGTCTACCGGTAAGCTTGGCATCCTGTTACCTTTGATAACTGTCATTAATTTGATGTGTTATTTGTTATTGACAATATCTCTATGTCCATGCAGCCTCCAAACCGATAGCTTCGTGGTCTCGACTTTGATCCGGGAGGATATCGAGGCCTTGCTTTCTCGAGCCCATTGTCAAGACTGAAAAGAAACCTCCACCCGCTCCTAAGAAGAGTCCTATTCTTGATGAAAGCGCTGGATTGGTTCTAGGGTGAGGAAAAGAAAAGCTCAAGCACAAGAGGAAGTGATCGAGGTTGGAGACTCTTTTGATGGACTGTCACGGGGAGTTCAAGAAGAGATTTATGAGCCTGGCATCCGGTGAGACATCATTAATTGAATATTTAATAGTTTCAAAGGTTGTGATAACTTTTAGTAATATCAGGATGTTATTTTTCAGACCGTAGGATACGTGGAGGAGTTGGCAAAAGAAGTTGAATTGGTGAAGAAGAAATCCAAAGCGGATATTGCTTTGGTCAAGAAGGAGAAGTTGGTATCTCGATAATAAAGTGAAGGAATGTGAGAAGATAATAGAGCAACTAAGCAAATCGCTGGGAGAACAAGAGCAGATAGCTAAGGACTTGTTGAATAGTTTGGCGAAAAGTGAAGATTGATCACAACAAGGAGATAGCAGAGGTGAGGAATTCTTGTAAACCGGCTGCAGTGAAGACTGTTTCTCAATGCAAGGTGAAAATGATGAAGGAATACCAAGAAGGAAAGGCCGGTGCCTGGGATATTCACAGGAATGTGCCTATCTATCCAAGTTAACAGTGAGGTGGGGGATGAGGGCGAGGTGTCATCAAGTCCATATGAAACAATTGTCCAGATGCACCAACAGTTGGAGAAGTGACACCCGGTACAACACTGCCGCGAAGCCACCTAAACAAAAAAGAAGGTAAAAACAATTTGGTTCTTTGGTATTTTGTTGATGATTACCGGGGCGGAGTCCCTTAAGACAATTTTTATTTTGGTTTGGTTTGTAATAGGTCCTTAAGGGCCAAAGACAATCTTTTTTAAGTGTTGGGTTGGTTCAACACTTTCGCACTTTTACTTTGGTGGTTTGGATACATTATGGTTATTTTAGTTTAGTTATGGTCTAATGGTTTTCAAGCACGTCAAGGCTTGTTTTTTTTTGGATAATTTTTCGTATGTTTTTCACATATGGTGACATGATAGTATGTCGAATAATAGGTATTTAGGATGACATGTAGATGTCATAAACCGTAGATACTTAGATGACACGTATATGCCATAAACCGTAGATACTTAGATGACACGAATATGCCATAACCATAAGAATAATGCTTAAGATCAATCATCTAACTGAGTGGGAATGGGTAAGCTATATGAGTTTACCCATATAGGCCCACCCCACACCTCAATTAGTGAGATAACTTGCGCTCAGTGCGAAGGTGTGGTAACCTAACTTCTTTAGAAAGAGGTAATTAACTCTTTAAACCTTAGAAGGGATTGTGTACCTTTACTTGAGAAAAGATGGCCAGTCTCTAACGGAGGAGGAATCGCTGTTCTTTGCATGCTTTCGATATGTCCCCATGTAAATGTGTCAATACCTCATAAGATAGAAACACGTTAAAATCGGACGCCAACTAAGGTTGACGTCTCTCACAAAGCATGTTAGAGACATCTTATCATGTAAATAATTAAAAAGATACATAGGAGAAAAGAATTAAAATACGATTCATACCTGGAAAGATGAGTTCATGGGAAGTCATATTTAAATGTAATACCTTTTGAGATGAATGGCGTTCCAACTTCGGGGTATCATTTGGCCATCCAAGGTTGCAAGGCGATATGCTCCTTTTCCGGCTTGTGCATCTATCAAGTAGGGTCCCTCCCATTTTGGGGCGAGCTTGCACCGCATTGGACTCCTTGGTATTTTGGAATGCCTTTCGTAGGACTAAGTCTCCTACTTGAAACCTTCGACCCCGACGTTTTTATTGTATGATCGGGCTACCCTTTGCCGATATGCCGCCATGCGAACTTTGGCCATATCCCTTAGCTCGTCCACGTATCCAGGGAATGTATCAAGATGTCTTTATTATTTTCGATGTCGCCAAGTCAGTATCTTGCCGTAGGTACAAGGACTTCTCGCCGGAATAATGTATTCGATTCCTAAATACAAGTGAATAGGGGTTTGACCAAGAGCATTCTTAGATGTCGTCCTGTCGGCCCCCATAGGACCATTGGTAATTCTTCCGCCCAACGTCCTTTTTTCTCGGTTTAGTCTCTTTTAAGTTGCTGATTATTATTTTGTTGCTAGACTCGCCCGTCCATTGGCTTCGAGGGTGAACGAGCGAAGACGTTACCATCTTAACACCCCAAGCCGTCAAGAAATCTTGGGTCCTGCTTGCCGATGAACCGAGAGCCGTTGTCACAAATTATTTCTGATGGAATTCCAAATCGGCTAAATATGTTCCTTTTGATAAAAGATATTACTTCTTTATCACGAACTTGCACATATGCCTCAGCCTCTACCCACTTAGAAAAGTAGTCCGTCATGGCCAAAAGAAATACTCGTCCCCGGTGCTCGGGGAAGTTTTCCTACAATGTCCATTCCCCAAACCATAAACGGCCAAGGTGACAGGATAGGATGTAGCAATTCGGGCCGTGCAGATGTCCCCATGTCGCCGACAGGAATCGCATTTCTTTGCGTAGTCAATGGCGTCTTTTCTCATTGTGGGCCAGAAATAGCCCAACCTTAGAGCTTTAGTCATGTAAACTTCTGCCCCGGTATGATTTCCACAATCTCCTTCATGCAGCTCCTTGAGAACTCTGATGGGCTCTATCTCAGCTTCTAGACACCTTAAGTAGTGACCTCAGCAGATTTTCTAAACAAGAGATTATCAATAAGTACATATTTAGATACTCTTACCCCGAAGGCTCTCGCATTCTTCTCTCAATCGGGATCGTATCATCTAAGAGATACTGATAATAGGGGCCGTCCAAGAGGTTGGATGCAGAGAGGAAGGTATGTCAACATCTAGGACGAACATCTCGAGATTGTCAATCAGGATGTCAACATGCACGATTGGGATATTGGTTTGTGAGAAGCTTTTGAAGGCCGAACCCAAATTTGCCAAAGCATCGCCTTGAGAATTTTCTTCTCGCGGATTTGTTCCAAGGAAAATGTTTTGAATTTGGCCGAAATAATTTTTACAATTTCCAAATATGTCGTCATTTTAGCATTTTTCGCGACGTAGGACCCATTGTATTGATTAACAATTAGTAATGAATCCATGAACACCCGGATATGCTTGACATCTAAGTCTTGGGCTGTTAAACCCGCGATAAGTGCCTCGTACTCGCTTCATTGTTGGTAGCCTTGAAGCCGCAATCGATAGATTGTGGTATTATGTCCCCTCGCGGCGATTTTAGTACAACTCCAAGACCTCGTACCTCTCATGTTGGAAGCACCGTCCGTGTAGAGAGTCCAAATTTTTAGAATGTCATCATCTTGAAGTTGCCGTACTTCCAATTCCACCTCTTGTTGTAGGGTTGGACCGAAATCGCCCACAAAATCGCCAGGGCTTGAGATTTTATCATGCTTCTAGGCTCGTACTTGATGTCGTATGTGCTTAACTGTACATGCACCATTTCGCCATTCGACCCGACATCTCTCGGTTTTCTCATGACATTCTTAATAGGATAGTTAGTGCGTACAATAATAGTATGTGTTTCCAAAATAGTGCCTTAATTTAATGTGGCGGCTTATCAAAGCTAAAATTAATTTTTGTAAATGAGAATACCTGGTCTCAAAGATCTAAGAGTGTCTTACTTATATAGTAGATGGGTTGCCGATTGCCATCTCGTTCTACGTTATCAAGATCGCACTTACAGCGCGCCTTCGGATACATCGCTAGGTAGATGTAAAGATGTTCTTCTATCTCGAGGCTTTGGCCAATAAGGGAGGTGTCGACAAGTAAGTTTTGAGTTCCCGAAAAGCTTTTTCATGTTGGTCCTCCCATTGAAACTTTTTGTTCTTTCTTAAGATGTCGTAGAAAGGTTTGCATCGGTCCGAGGATTTTGAAATGAATCTAGTGAGTGCGGCAATTTTTCCCGTTAGTCTTTGGACGTCCTTGACAGATTGAGGTGATGACAAGCCGAGAATGGCGCGTATTTGTTCCTGGGGCGGCTTCAATGCCTCTTTTAGTGACCATATAGCCCAAAAACTTGCCGGCTTTCATTCCGAAGTTGCATTTAGCCGGATTAAGTTTCATATTGAAACAATCCAAGATGTCAAAGGCTTGAGAGAGATTGCTAATGTGGTCCTCGGCCTTCTTAGACTTAACAACCATGTCGTCGATGTATACCTCCATTGTGTCCCCAATCCGATCCTTAAACATCTTGTTGACGAGCCTTTGATACGTTGCACCCGCATTTTTTAGTCCAAAAGGCATGGCAATATAACAATAAATACCCGAGGGGGTTATGAAGGCAAAGTGTCTTCTTGGTCGATGGTTCCATCCGAATTTGTTGAAATCCCGAGGACGCGTCCATGAATGTGAGGAGTTCGTGACCCGAGGTGGCATCAACTAATGAATCTATGTGCGGCAAAGGGAAAGGATCTTTTGGGCAGTGCCTTATTTAAGTCGGTGAAGTCGACGCAAACTCGCCATTTCCCGTTTCTCTTCTCTACCACAACCACATTTGCCAACCATCTTGGATAATCGACCTCTCGTATCATGTTGGCTTTGAGTAAGCGCTCTACCTCCTCCTTGATGATCCGATTTCGGTTTCGCAAACTTTCTACGTTTCGGTGCACCGGTTTGAAGCTCGGGATCTATGTTAAGTTTGTGAGTGATGACATCTTTGCTAATGCCGGTCATGTCATCATGTTTCCAAGCGAAACTTTTTATTCTCGCTTCTTAATAGGTTCACAAGCTTCTCCTCTATATCTCGACGATATGTCGGCTGCCAATAAGTACTTTGATGTCCGGTTGGAAGGATCTAACAATACTTCTTTCACATCATCCTCCCTAGCTTCCAGACTTCACGTACTTTCTTCGGTAATTGCTATGCTTGTTTTGGAGATGTAGACGCCTTCATTGAAGTTTTGTAACATTCCTTGGCCACCGTTGATCACCGGTAAATCTTAGCGACACCCCAAGGTGTTGGAAACTTCACACATTGATGGTAAGTGGAGGGTACGGCCTTCATTCCATGAATCCACGGTCTTCCAAGAATTACATTGTAAGATGTTGCGCAATCAATTACACAAAACCGTTCCACGGTGTTGAGGCCCTTTGAGTATATTGGAAGCTTTATCTCCCCACTCGTTTCTTTGACTTCGCCACCGAAGCCTACCAAAGATCAAGATTTTTTGACAATCTCCGATTCCGGGATGTTCATTTCTTTAAGGGTACCCAACATAATAAGATTGACTGAGCCGCCCCCATCTACCGTAATACGTCGTATGGTACAGCTTGGCGATCTCGCAAGGAAATGACCAGACTGGCACATGATGGGGTTCCAAGAAGTTATCACGATCACTTTCATCAAAGACACCGGGTCTGGGCAAGGTATCGACATCCCTGGCCGTCTCTCCGGCTTTTCATCTTTTGACTCCTTAGCATGTCGTTTTGCGGCGTAATAGGATGTTCCACATATTTCGAGCCTCCACTAATGAAGTTGATCACCTTTGTTGATGTCGGGGAGAAACCGGTCTTTCAAATTTTCATGAGGAGCTTCAGATTTTCGCCTTTCTTCTTTCTCGGATCCCAACAGCCTCCTTAAGATGTCCTTTCGAGAGCAAGTAATCGATCTCCTTTCTTAATGCGATGCAGCCTTTCAAGAACATGCCCAAAGTCTTCATGGTAAGCACACCATTTTGATTTGTCACGCCATCCCGTGGTTTTGTCCGCTTTCTTTGGCCATCTCGGCTTTGTCTCCCAAAGCTGCCCATCAAGCGCAAAAAGTACACACGAAATATCAACCGTAAAAACAATAATCGAAATGTTAGGCACATTATCATTATCTTCATCCTCACCGTCTATTGAATTAATTTTGCTAGTGTCAATTCTCTGGATAAGGATTGGGACGGTTGTTTCGCGATGGGACGATTCAGCCTTTTCTATCGGGATGGTCATATGTCGACGTCTTGGATGATGACTTTGATCTTCGCAGCCATCTTCCTCCAGCCTTATGAATCTCAATGCCCCGCTCCCGACTTCCTCCACCCGCATACAAGGAGTCATTACCAAATCTTGGTAATATCTGCAATCTTTCTTCAACCCCATTTTGAATGCTTCTCGCCGTCGACATGTCAAGATTGGGAATTTCCAAAGACCTCTTTATTGAACCGTGGACGTAATCCTTTAGGGTTTCATTAGGCCGCCGAGTTACATTGTAAAGGTCACTTGTCAACCTTTCAAATTGTCGATCGCGTGAGAATTGGTTATAGAACATGTTGATGAGCCGGGCGTATGAACCAATTGAACCTAGGGGTTGCCTAATCAACCATTTGAGAGCCGGTCCAGATAAGGTGGATCCAAATCCCCGCATAAGCAAGCCTCCCTAATTGAAGTGGAATATGGATTATGTCCATCTTTTCTTGATAGTGTGCCACGTGCTCCTCCGGGGGTCCGTGGTGCCGTCGTACAACTTCATAGATGGTACATCAAGCGCTTCGGTATGTCGACATTTGCAATTGCCGGGACAAACCGAGACCGATTGTAGCGCTTTGCGTTATCGGTTGAATTGGAGGAGTCACACCCGGTACGTTCATTACTAATTCTCCGAGATCCCGCATCCGTTTAGCTAGCGGGTTTCCGCAAAAGGGTCACCATAGGAATACGATTGAAATTATTATTATTGAAAAGATTATTAAGCAAACCAGAGTTGTCCGTAGTAGTCGTGATGCTAGCTGGCCGTCTATAAATGGGATGAATGGAGTGAATCCCGCAGAAGATGGTGTCAAAGTGGGTGTCCCCTGCAAAGATGTTGACATCATGAAAGATGTCGGCGGAGGAGGATTGCCCATTGGAATGAATTCATTCGAAATGTAGATCCTCCGGAGTTGTCAAAGTTGAGAACCCTTGCGCGCAGTGGTGATATGTTTTCAAGCCGAGATGCTATGAGTTGTTGGTCTTTCTCGCATCTTAATCATGGAATTGGTCAACACCTTCGAATTGTTATCTTGCTGGTCCAACCTTTGATTCAACTCCGGTTAGGATACTCCTGATGTCAAGATCCGCATTGGAAGAGGTCGCCCTTTTGTGGAGTCTTCGTAGGTTGAGTTGGCCGAGATCCGGTGCGAGGAGGCGGTGGTAACAAGCCGGTTCTACCTCCCGATGTGGGAACAACGGTGGGACCTTTGCCGGCGGTGGACACATTGGTGGGTGCGAGACATAGTGAATTCGATTAGGAAATGTTTCAAATAACCGATAAACCACGAGGCCCTACGGTGGCGCCAAATTGTTTTGGTAGAAAAAACAATAGAGTAGAATCTTAACTATGTTTAGTGTGTGGATTGAATAATAAGGAGGGAACTATGGAATTCGATTATATGGAACAAGAAAATGAAAAACGAGACAATGACAACGCGATTTGTTAACGAGGAAAACCTTGGAGGTGATAACCTCTTTGGAAAAAACCCCGGGAGTTAGGTCTCCAACCTTAAAGGTTCCACTATAATGATCACAATTACAACTTCGGAAGATAATGGAGAGGATTACAAGAATTTGTGTGTAAAGTGTGTGCGTATGAGCATGAGTGTCATTTTCCGTCTCCATTTCCCCTTAAATACAAGTAACTACGAAAGAGTCAAATATGGTTCCTACAATCTCGGCATTGTGGTTTATCTTTTCAACCTCCGTGAGACCAAGTCGCTGTAGCCGTTTGAAGGTCTGTTGAACGTGCTTGAAGGTTGTTTCCGCATTCCTCTCTCAATTACTGAAAAATAAGAATAATAATATTAGGAAATATTGGACAAGTAAATATTTAAAACAATACTTACAGTGTAATGACATCTCGTTATGCAGGATCAACTGAAGATGTCGTCATGTCAAAAAATGCCCACAACAGTAGCTGTCCTATTTTTGGGTTGCACGCAAATTAAGAAAATGAGGGGGAAGTAAATATGTTGTGAGTGTAATTTGAAAATAGGAGAGAGAATGAGTGGAGGGAATAGTAAATTATAATGGTGTTGTGAGTATTAAAATAATATAGGAGAGAGAATGAGTGGAGGGAATAGTAAAGATTCCTTTGCCAAAAAAGGAAAGTGGAAGCTATTAACGGGACACCTAAAATGACAAAATGGGAAGCTACTATTGGGACGGGGGGAGTATACATTATCGTATTATACTACAATACTATTTTTAATGATATAAAGATATAGATATATGTGTATACCTATATAAAGTCATTAGATTAGGGCCCATTATTTAGTTTCGCCCCGGACCTACAAAACGCTAGGAACGGCCCTGATTATCGCACATCGATAATTGATAAACCTTGTCTATAATATATAAAGATCCTGGGTCGCTCTTATTAGTATCACTTGGTTTTAAGGTGAAATCTCAAATTTTATTATGGTATCAGAGCAGCTGACTCTTTAAACGTGAAGGTCCAACGGCCCATGATAAACCTCCGCGCCACCCATGACAACCCGGCCAACCAATCCACGTTATAAGCCTTTAACAAAAGCCCGACTACACATGAAAGGCGTGCAAGAG
This sequence comes from Adenophora triphylla var. japonica, assembly GCA_022495995.1. NCBI lineage: Eukaryota > Viridiplantae > Streptophyta > Magnoliopsida > Asterales > Campanulaceae > Adenophora > Adenophora triphylla. The sequence continues at coordinate 683,390 of JAFEMH010000335.1, forward strand.
AACATTATTACATATCGGAAATAAATGAGAATTATTTATAACATATAAGAATCTTGAGCTAATACCATTAACACTAATTGATTTTAATATGTAAACCCAGACTGTTTCAAACTCTTTGAATAAAATTTACGGCTTTAACCTGGATGGACGAAGGGAGTAATGATAGGTGAAATTAAGAACCTGCTCATTTACATCATTCACTTTCGGTATAAATGCCTGCTCTACACCATTCTTCTCAAACCGTTGGAGTAATATAGATAGGCATCATGCAATAATATCAAATTATATGTAGATATATAATTAATGCTTTCTCCATCATAATTTAACCCTATTACTAGCAAGTGCCTTTGTATTATACAACTATTTCCTTTAATCTAAAAATAAATATTTAAAACATTATAAATATTTTTTAATAAAAAGCAAATTTGATTTTTTTTTAAAGACTAATGCCACTACATAATTGCTAATTCACTACACTTATTAATATCTTTTAAAATTAACTATTGTAACACCCGTACGATAAACGTACGACCAAAATACTTTCACAAATCGTAGGAACAAAATTAAAAGAGTTACTATAGTTATAAAGGTTAATATCAATTTATTTTTTTAAAAAATAAATAAATAAATTTACAGTAAGCCAAAATCTTGCAAAAAACTAGTTTTTTCGTAACATAAGAAAAAACTAGTTTTAAAGCACTAAGTCTAACTAATAAGAGTGATGAACTGTTCTGAAAACTAATTTTTTATAACATTTTGAAAAAAACTAGTTTTTCACAAGAGTTACTCACAGTAATTATAAAATTGTATAAAATGCATAAAAGATAAAAAAATTATACGAGTATTTATTATGAGAGATGGAAACAAAGGTATGTGATGAGCCCGGATCTACTGGACCGGGCCCGCGCTCGGTCTAGTCCAAGGAACCAGTGACGTGGCAGTTCCTAGACCGCTGGAGGGAAGACCGCGGACAAATAGGCCCTTGTGGTCAAGACCGTGTCCTTCCTCGCATCGTCCCCGTCGAGGACCATTGGGACCCTGCTCGCTGGATCCGTGCCCGCATGAGTCATGCCCGCATCAACCGTGCTCGCGTCATATATCTTTGACCGCGGCACAACGGACCGCGGCACATCTGCTCCCGGTTAATATCAAGCCCATCTTGAGCAAGTTAGCTTGCGGCTGCGACAGCCACTTCACGGCTCCCCATCACGCATTCAATGCGGCTCACCCGGCGCCTACTATTCCATTTAATGCAATAAGCGAAGCTGCGGCTCATGTCACTTTCAGCCATGTCCCCTGGACAGTCAATGTTCCCTCCCTGACAGGACCAATTAGCTGCGGACACGTGTAGCTGGTCAAGTACCAAAGCGCCCCCTAGGGCTGATCTCATTGCTTACCTCAACTAAGCACCGCCTCATTGCCTATAAATAGAAGGTCTTTACCCCCTTGGGCAAGGTAAGTTCCATATACAATTGAGTAAGCTCTTTTACTCTCTAAACCTAAACACACACACACTCCAAAGATATTCAAAGCCTTATTACTCAGTATTCTTACTCTCACACCCGAGGGCCTGAGTTGGAGTAACATCCAACTTCGACCTTAACGGTGCTTGTTTGTGTTGTGATCTAGGTACCTCAAACCACCAAATATATCCTAGCCAGATATCCTTGAACCGCTCCTGACCCCGAAAGCTGTGGCGTTATCAGTGGTTCCATTGCCGGGAATCCGACTTTCTTTCGTTTTCTCGTTAAAAATCTTTTGTTTTCAAGACACCTCACGTGTCCTAAACAAATCCAGTGCCGAAAGGCTCTTCTTTTTACATCAATAAAGTTTTTCCCGTTTAAAACTTTTGTTTTCAGACACACCTTGTAGTCTAAACAACCGACTCCGTCAAAAGACACTTCTTTTCGCTTATTTTCGTCTTTACGAGACATGTCTCAAATTCTGAGAAAATGCTGGTCATTTGCCCCTAGAGGAGGAGAACCAAGCCGAACCCTCCACCGTCAATAGGGAAAGGCAAACCAACTCGCTTTCAAATGTAATGGGGGCCCATTCTCACCTCAAAAATCCCCGGCTCAACGAGTTCTACACCGGTTAACCGAGGAAGCCCGTGGCCGAGAAAGCCCAGCCTTACTAAACAATAGCCCAAAAACTCCCCAAGCTCACATAAAAAACACCACTCTAACCACCCCACTTTCCCCGTGAGCAAATCCCGAGAAGGAAGGAAATCCCGGCCTCCAAGTCCAAATCGGTCGCGGAGGCCATAGCCATCAAAGACGCGGAGATGGAAATGTTTGAAATAGAGGCCAACGGAGGGCTACGGTTCCTCAAGGGTCACAAAGGTTCTCCCAACGAGCTCCCGCTAACTCGCTTGCTAGTCAAGCCGTGAGGGCAAGACTCGGGTTGACCCGGCCGCAGCGCGGACGGCCGTAGCGGAGCGTGGTGCATGTAGAGGATAGCGAGGAAGGGGGAAGAGGCACGACTAAACCGCCGTGCGAGGTCCAAAGCCGTACCCTTCGCTCCGGCCAAGGAGAAGGCCGTGGCTCCACGAGCTAAAAAGCAGGTTGATGATCGTAACCCCGAGTTTGTGGAATTCATGCGTAAGATGTGGGAAACCCATCGAAGGTGCGCCCTAAGCCGTGGCCGCACCATGGACGCCTTCGCGATAAAATTGCGCGGCACCGATCCAAAAGGGCAAACCCCCTGATGGACACCTATGACGGATCCAAAATGCCAAGAGTCATATGGGAAGATTTGAGGGCCGAGATGGCTTTATTCTCCGCGGATGAGTGAGTGATGTGTGAAAAGCTTTGGTGCGACCTTCACCGGCAAGGCCCTATCTTGGATGCTAGCCCTCAAGCCCCCCAGGTATCCAAATCATTCGCCGCCCGAGTTCTCTTCCTCAATGCCTTTGCCGGAAGCAGGTGTGCCCGCTGCACAAAGACAGATCTTGTCCGTGTCAAGGTGCACCAAACGAGCCTACAAAAGATTATATATCCCGGTTCAGAAGGTAAGCGAGGAGATTGTGGACTGGACGAAGGAGATATCGTACTATGTTTTGAGGGCGGCCTCGCTTCCTCCTTCCTCAAAATGAATTTTGCCTCCAAAGAAACCTAAATCGGTGGAGGAAATGTATGAAAGGGCCTCGGCCATTGCCTCCGCCGAAGAGCCTAGTGTGCCCGCTCCCGAGCTTCGCGAAAGAAAGGATAAGCCAAGTCCGGGGAGACCACCCTGCAGCCTGCTCACACCAATAATCGTGGCAAAAGCAGAGGCCAGGGGGATCGAAAGGCTCAAAAAGGCCATGGCCGAAACAGCTTACACAGAGCTCACCGACCCAAGGGTGATGATCATGAGAGCCTCAGACTTTCTGCTCCTCCCCATGCTTCGAAAGCCAAATGAGAGGAGTAGACTTAAGTTCATGAGTATCCACAACGACCACGGGCACGGAACCGAGGACTGCTTTCCACCAAGCGAGTAATCCAACAGAAAATCAATAACGGGAGCTAACCAAGTGGGTTAAGGGAAACAATACGCCCCCAATAACAATGATCGCAGCGGCACGACACACGCGGGGACCCGAGACGTAAATGAAAGAGATAATAATGATGACGATTTTGGGGACTATGACATTAACTTCATCGGGAGGAACCTCCCTCTAGTAGGGATTGTCCCTCCAAATTCGGACATTAGAGAAGGTTTTCTCCATCCCCGCCCGGCTCCGGAGGAAGAGCAGAAATTGGGTTCAAAAGGAGTGAACTTGCCTCTACCCTTTTTCATTCCACACACCCACTCACCCTCGTAATGAGAATCAACCGGCAAACATAAGGCCGAGTGTTGGTAGATACCGGAGCCGCCCGCGACATACTCTATTACCATACTTTGATTGGAATGAGAATGACTAAGCACATCTCACTCCATATGCGGGCATGCTCGAAGGCTTCACCAACCACGCCAGTAAGGGTAAAGGGGACGATTGTGTTTGACGTAGCTATCGGGGAAAACTCATGCGTAAGACGGCCAAGATAACTTTCATGGTGGTCGATCTTCCTTCCCAATACAATGCCATTCTCGGCGTAATCGCCAAAGCCGAATTGGGAATAGTTGCGTCCGTCCCCACCAAAGGGTGAAATTTAACACCCCGGGGCGGAGTTGCTACCATCAAGAACTGGGCCAGGAGATTCCTCCGAGCACTCGGAGGAAAAAGGAAAGAACAGAAAGGCTGCACCTCTCCGCCCGCAGATAGAGGGCGAGGACAAAATGATAGAGGGAAAGGGCGAGGACAAGTCAAAAAAGGGGAAAGCTCTTGCACTCCCGCCGCCACCCGTACCGATTGGCATGCTTTCTTTCCATTCCACAAAGGTGGAACTCAAAATGAGCGTAAAAATTGAAGCGGTTGGCCGCCCTGTTGAGGAGGTTATATTGATCGAGGAATAGAGGGGGAAATTGACCGTGATATCATATATTCAATGGCAACACCGACCGAAGCTCAGTCAACCCCAACTATTGTCATTGACTCCCGCACAATCGTGAAATCGGCGACCTTCAACCTAACGACGAGCTCGAGGAGGTGGTAATCAATCCCCACTTCCCCGAGCAAACGATTAAGGTTGGTGGAAATTCACAATGAGGAAAGAAGGATACTTATTGAGTTCCTTAGAGCAAATTGCGATGTGTTCGCTTGGAGGGTGGAAGATATGCAAGGCATCGCGAGGACGTGATCCTCCATAAAATCAACGATGACCCCTCCTTCAAAACATTCACCAGAATCCGTATATTTCTCCCTGAGAAAGAGATTGCCATCAAGGAAGAGGTGGAAAAATTGCTAAAAGCGGGGATAATAAAAGGAGATCTCCTACCCCAAATGGCTGGCCAATGTGGTCATGGTTAAGAAATCCAATGGCAAATGGAGGATGTGCGTTGATTTCACCGATCTCAACAAGGCATGCCCCAAAGATTGCTTCCCTCTTTCTCGCATGACAGATTGGTGGATTCTATAGCCGGACACGAGTTCTAAGCTTCATTGATGCCTACTCCGGCTACCACCGATCCGGATGGCTCCCCGAAGATGTCCGCTCTGTAGCCTTCATTCTTGACGGGCAAGACATACCTTGCTACACTATGATGCCCTTTGGGTTTGAAAAATGCAGGAGCCACATATCGCCGCATGGTCAATCTGGTCTTTAAAACCAACTAGGCGTAACTGAGGCCTACATTGACGACATGGTCATAAAAACTAAGGAAAACTCCCACGAGCTCGATGTGGAGGAAACCTTCAAAAACTTGCGCCACAACAAAGATGAAGCTAAACCTCACTTAAGTGCGCTTTCGGAGTCGAGGCGGGCAAGTTCTCTCGGATTCATGGTCAACCAAAGAGGGATAGAGGCTAATCCGAGAAAATCCAGCCCTATTAGACATGAAACCTCCCGCCCGCGTGAAGGATGTACAAAAACTCAATGGTCGCATCACCGCACTTGGCCGCTTCATCTCGCGGTCACAGAGAGATGCCTCCCCTTCTTCAAAACTCTCAAAGGGGGAAGAGAGCTGATGAATTTACATGGAGCGCCGAGTGCCATCGGGCTTTTGAAGAAGTCAAAGACATACCTCGGGCGACCGCCTCTACTCGGCGGCCGGTGCAGAAGAGCTCTTTTTGTATTTAGTCATATCTTGATCCGGGCAAGAGCCGCTGTTCTTGTAAGCGGAAGAGAATAACTCCCAAAAGCCAGTTTATTATGTAAGTAAGGCACCGTCCGCCGTAGAAGGGCGTTATCTTAATATAGAAAAGTTAGCTTACGCCTTGCTTGTATACGCTCGAAAATTAAGAGCCTACTTTTTCGCACATCCTATAACCGTACTAACCGAGGCCCCGCTTAGAAAGGTTTTACATAAACCAGAGTCCTCGGGGAGAATGCTAGCTTGGTCTATAGAGCTCACCGAGTTCCGCATCACCTACTCCCGAGAAAGACAATCAAAGCGCAGGCCTTAGCTTGATTTTGTAGTAGAATCATCATTCAAATTAGCGGACAAATGACCTCGGGAAAAGAAAGCGAGCGTAATCGAGGATGACCCAGAGGCCCGAGCACGTAAATTGTTCAACCAAGGGAGCGTCCGTAAGAGGTATGGACTTTATATGTGGACGGCTCCGCGAGCAAGTTAATCAAATGGAGCGGGCATACTTCGATCGCACCGCGGGGAGAAATTTATGAGGGCCTTGAGATTCAAGTTCGAGGCATCAAACAATCAGCCGAATATGAAGCGGTTATAGCGGGCATGGAATTAGCAAGAGACTTGGGAGTGCGAGAATATTGAGATCAATAGTGACTCTCACCATAGTTAATCAAATTAGGGGAGTATGATACTATCAACCCAAAGTATTAGCTCGATCTTGTGGCCTTGCAAAAACCCTCATCAAAAATTTCACTTACTATGAGCTGAACCAAGTCATGAGAGAAGACAATGGGGAAGCTGACCTTCTCTCAAGAATAACCGAGCAAGAAATTGGTGAGTTGGAGACAAATTGCCGATTGAATTCACTGAGAGACTGCTATAGATCGAATACGTATAAACAATATTGAGGATCAAGTAAGGGACTCGGGTGGATGAAATGAAGGATTACATCGAGAAGCAAACCCTCCCCGAGGACCCAGTAAAGGCTAGAGCCATCAGAACAGTGTCCGCGAAATATCTCGTCCTCGATGGGGTGCTTTTTCGGCGATCATTCACCAAGCCTTTACTAAGATGTGTTAAAACTCACATGGTCACCAACTTACTCTATGAGGTTCATGAAGGAGTTTGTGGCGGACATCCAGGTGCTCGCACCCTCTCGCACAAGATCAAATTCCAAGGATTCTTTCGCCCACAATGAGAAGGGATGCGCAGGAGTATGTTAGAAAATGTGATAAGTGCCGTAAATTTGCGGACATCCCTAGACTACCATCAACAGAGTAGACTTTGGTAGTACCATCGTGGCCGTTTGATACGTGGGGATAGATCTTATTGGACCATTTCAATCGCTAGAGGAAGCATCAAGTATGCGTGGTGGCCGTGGATTATTTTACCAAGTGGACGGAAGCAAAGGGCTTGGCCACTATTTCCGAGGATAACACTATCGGCTTTGTCCACGACCACATCTATTGTCGATTGGGGTTCCCCGAGCAATAATTTCGTATAATGGCACCCAATTCTCCGCAAAATTCACCGCTTGAATGTGTGAGAATGAAGGTGCAACACCGTAAGAATCCGCAGCTGCCTATCCTCGTGGAAATGGTCAAGCCGAGGCCGCGAACAAGCTAGTCCTAACTCGCCTTAAAGAAAAATTTGGAAGGGCGAGGAGGACGTTGGTTGGACGAGCTCCGCATCGCATTATGGGTTGTCCGCACCACAATAAGAAATTCAACAGAGAAACTCCCTTCTCGCTCACGTACGGGTCGAGGCAATGGCTCCGGTTGAGGTAGCCCTACCCTCGTACATGAGTCACATACTTCGACGAGTCTCAAAACGAGGCAAATGTAAGGTGTGACCTGGACGATCTCGAAGGAAAGAGAATGCGGGCACATGAAAAAATGGTGAACTACAAACAAAGCGAAGAAACACCATGATAAAAGAGTAAATAAGAGGAGTTTTTCGGTTGGACTGGGTACTAAGAAGCGTAGAGGTCCGGGGGACTCAACCCGGTTTCAACAAGCCGTCCCCGAAATGGGAAGGTCCGTATATGAGGTCACAAAGATAGTCAAAGAGGGCACCTACATATTGCGACCAAAAGAGGGAGGAGAGCTTAAGCACGCTTGGAATAGCGACCACCTTAAGAGATACTTCTTTTAAAATCTTTGTAATTTTTTGGAAGGAGTATAGACTATATATATATAAGGGAGAAGTTATCATCATATTTCGATGCAAAAATCAATTCCCACCTCAAAAGCTAGGGTGGATGCCCGCGTGCGGATGCCTGAGTTCAAGAGCCAACATATGAGCTCCTACTTACTGATGCGCAAAGATCTAAGGATCCGCATGCCTATATATGTACAAAGATCCATTACGATCCGTACTATGATCGCGGGGAGGACTCTCTCCTGCTCGCGTGACACCACCAAAAATAAGTGGATATAGATGAACGTAGGTACAGGCCACGATGTCCCGTGCACTACTGACTCTGGCTGGGACAATGACATCGAAGTCCGACTCCACTAATCGCGCGGGCAAGGACCTCGTTAGTGGCCGTTACCGTGACGCCCAGAGATGTGACAAAGGCCTACATATAAGCCCGTTCACCAGATCGCCACGAGACCCTCACGAAAACCCTGAGAGAGTTTTGAATAAAGTGGTCAAATAAGCGAGAACCTCCAATAAGTGGATACATGAGTATGCCATGTGGTTAAAGTGGCCTCTATGCTAAAATATGCTCCTACCTTTCTCATTGCGCGGACAATAGCCTCACGGCCACCTTCCGCATGCCCCATGAAAGTATGCTTGCCTTGCTACTTTTGACTTACACCACATGGCATCCGCAAGGCCGGGAATAAGTGTAAATGGATGAGAGTGATCAAACTAGTTTAACAAAGCCAAATGTACAAACGAGGTTAAGGCCTCAAAGTTTGCACACAAGGCTAAACAAACGCGATCATAGAAGAATAAGGTCGACTCTCACAAAAAACCTAAGGGTTTTGAATAAAGAGTTAGGAAAACTCAAAAATGCGGCAAAGTGGCCTACTAACGTCGCCCTTAAGGAGAAGTATAAAGTTAATTGCAAGTCAAAAACGCTGGAAAAGTGATAGGCAAGAACGCAAGTACTTTGTGTGCTCAAGATTGCCAAACTACTCAAAATAGCCTACGAGACAAGCAATTAAGATAAAAGTAAAGGAGTCAAGTTCGAGGAAGAATGCTTCTATTGATGATTAAAAAGTATTTACAAAAATTCCTACACTATTACAAAAAGAGATCCTAGTCTATTACAAAAAGAAAAAGCAAAAAATCCTATACTAAGTGGAGCATTCTCCTTGGGGCTCCTCGGTAGCCGCTCCATCGGTGCTCGCTCCTCGGCTCCTGGTGGCCGCACCCTGTGCCCGCCGAGTCCGGAGTTGGGGAAGGCGGTAGCTGGTCTCCGTAGGCACCTCAGCTGGGTGGAGCAGCTGGTTTGTTGTTCTACGGAGGCCGTGTAAGCGGAGGCTGCCGGCGCCAGGGGGAATAGATCTCCCAAATGGGCCCTACTCTGGAAGAACCCGAGCTGTGGCATCCCCCAAAGATAAAGTGGTTGTCCCCGAATCGCGAGCATCCAGGCTCCGCAATCACCCAAGGGCGCCACTTCTCGCCATGTGAGGCGTGAGGCCGCAATGCAGAGATCCAAACCCTCGACCTCTTCCTCGGACTGCAGGAACTAGCGCATGCCCGGCACACACTCCGCGTCGCAGCAACCGGTGAGCCGATCACGGCCAATCTGGCGCACGGAGAACATACCGTGGCCGCGAAGTTCCGGATCAAGTGTCCGGACACCGCCTCATCTTGGGCTGCACTCCGCATTAAACTCATCGGAGTTCTTATACTCCTCGATGGCCTCTTTGCGAGCTTCGGCCGCATCCTCTCCTTCTCCAAGCCGAACTACGTAAGGGGTAGCGGTTTCTCGGAGAGCTCATCTCGCCTTAGCCTCCAGAGTTTGACCAGACTCCTCCGCAAAGACTCCCACCTTGGTCGCGAGCTCGGCATTTCTTTGCTCCACTCGGTTTGTGCCCTTAAGCTCATCCCGCCGACCCTTTGCCTTTGCAAGGCTAGTCTCCACTCGGTCACCCGCTCCCGGAAGCCCTTCGATCGGACTCCTTGGTCGCGAACTCTTTCTCCTTGGCATCCGTGAGGGAGCTCGAGTCCCCACCTTCTCCCGGGCCTCCCCACCGCGGAGTTTCCCGCCATGTCCTTGGTATTACCGGGCAAGCTCACGGACAGCCGTCACAGTCTCCCTGAGCCTCATGGCCTTGTTGCCCACCCGCGAGGAAGAAAGTCGAATTAGGTGGAAAATCAGAGGCTAAGTGAGGAAGCCGGAAGAAAGGTCCCTACCTCGGTAAGGGCAACCCCAATATCCCCCATCAAGGCCGACGGGTTCTCCTTCTCGGCCGCTGGTGGCAGTCGGGGCAAAAGCACATTGATCGGCCCAATTCCCTACGCCAGAATTTTGGGAGGGCCGGGCATATAAGTCTACCCCGGTAATGGCGGGCACATCCCCACTGCTTCCTTTTCTCCCATGCCTCCTCGCGGGTGGCCAATGAGGAGATCGGGTAGGCTATCGAGCATATGGTCCCCGCGGTGGAGGGAGCAATGGTGGAGGTAGTGGCGGCGGAGGGCTGCGGGTCAGAGGTATCCCCACTTTGCAGGTCTTGGAGGACCTCTCCCTATAGCGTCGAGATCGGCCTCCTCTCGGTCCTTTTCTTGGGACTGCTCCACGGTTATGCCCGGAGGCAATAGTACGGCCGGGAGATGATGCCCTGAGAGAGCATTGGGTGGAGGAGGACCCCGGGGAGGTGGAGCGAGATTTCCGGTGGTGAGAATGGTTACAGGAGCGGCTAGAGTCTCCCGGTCCTCCCGCTCGCTTCTGAATGTCTTGTCTTTTGTGGGAACCTCTCTCCCATCTCATTACGCCTCTTCGTGGCGGCTTCCTTGTTGGCCTCTCTGGTTCTTGGCCTTCGGTTGAGCGGCACTTAGGGAGGAGCCATCGAAATTATACACTTCGGATCTACCTCGGAGGGAAAGAAAAATGGTTAGCAAAGCAGTTCAAAAATCAAAAGCAAAGTAAATTGGCAAAAACGGTTCATAAAGGAATCGAGACCAATTATTTCGGGAGGATCGCACTCAGGCGCCCAAAGCCTACGGGTCTTACAATCGCCTCGGGCGGTAATGTTCGTGCACCCTTGCCAATCGTGGTCGCGGGGCAAGGCTCTATCACTACTGCAGGGGGCATGCTGGGCGCCCTCCCTGCGAGCCACCCCAGGAGTAGATCGGTAGGGGCTCATCTTCCACTATGACGCCCACGTCATATACGGGCTCCTCCCCATTTGTCCAGTAGAGGGCCGAGATGCCTCTACATGGCGGTGCGCGGTGCATCGGCTAAGGAAGAGGGTCCTGGATATTTGCTAGCGGCCACCTTCATAGTGGACGGGGTGTGAAGGTTTGGAAAAGGGCCATCCGAATCTTGACTCAATAACCAAAATGTCCTTTCGATTCCATTGGTCAAACTTGTTGGAGGGAGGAGAGAAAGTCCTGGTGGAGTAGTTCCTAGCCTTCAAGCTCGGGATACCACGGCTAATGGTTTCGATAATAGGCGTAGAGCCCGGCAAGCGTAGGTTCATAGCCCGTGAATCTGCACACAAGAATGAAGGAGACAATGGCCCGGATGGCATTGGGAGTCGGAGTGCGTACGGGCGGGCAGTATGAACTCCCGGGGAAGAAGTAAAAGAAAGGGTCCAGGCGGCCTCAATCCGTTCTCAAACCTGGGCCCCATAAAAACGCAGCTTTGTTGTCCCCACGGACATACTGCTATGGTCTCTGACGCGGCTTATCCTTGTCCGCCAAATGAACATGCCCCGGTGCGGACACGGTAAGGCGTTGCGGTCCACATTGTATACCTCGTAAATCTCCTCCTCCCGGTCAATGGTGGCCACCTCCTTGGTCTTCTTACGGCCACGACCGTGATTCACATCCCTAGCCGGCCTCTTGCCTTTGTTCGGCGGGGGCCACAATCTCCTCCTCCTCCTGAGTCGAGCTCTCGAAGGCATCCACAATATTGGTGGTCTCGCGGCCTTCTTGGAGGTCCCGCGCCCTCCTATCCCCCTCTCCGCGGTCATCTTCTTCGGTCTCCGAGCTCGAGGAGCCAAAGAGACCGGTGGGGTCACCACGGGCGGGGGCCACCTCCGATTCAACTTCACCGGTTCCGAGCCACCTCAAAATCAAGTGGGTCAAGTTCCTCGGCTGCTCGGCTCAATTGTCCTCGCCACTAGGGGCCGCAGGCACAACGGGGGAAAGATGGTACTCGGGGCGTAGACATCTAGAGGGTCACCAGTGGTCCCTCGGCTCTCGGTGCCCGCGAACCGCTTAGATTGGTCGGGAGTCCATTAGTTCACACTTTTCCCGATCACAAACTACTTCGGGGACGCGAATCGCTCTCCTCACTAGTTCAACGGCGTTCGAGCCGAGCCTCTCTAGCGAGGAAACCCGCACAAAACCCCCATCACAAAATTTCTCGGCCCTACCTTGGTATCCCCCAACACCAAAACATCACCGTTCCTTTTTACCCTTTTATCCTTGGCCTCCCATGGCCAAGGTGGGACAAAGGCCCCCATTGGGATTTTTCGCAGAAATACTGGAAGCACTCGAGGGATAATCTAAGCCACCCATGGCCTACCTTCCTAAATATCCCCCCGTCCGCAGTTTACAAGCAGCAAACAGATCAGGTGCTCCCATCTCCTAACTCTACGGGACGGTGGGGTCCAAACTCTCGAGTGCTCATTGTTCGTAGAAACCGGGAAAAGAAAAATAGAGGGAGATGAAGAAGAAAAAGCACCCAACAATTACTTACGAGAGAAAGATTGAGAGGTGGATTCGGAAAACGAAGCACGGAGGTCGCAAAGAAGATTTCTCTCTCGAGGGCTCTGTGAAGGTTTGGAAACGGTAAAAAGGGTTTGAGGTTTAAGGGTTTGGTATTTATAAGGCCTACCTATACGGGTTAACCCGTTAACCCGTATTAATTAGCCCACAAATCCTACCTCGCACCCTGAACCGTCTCCAAACGTTTGAAAATTCAAAATTAAATACCACTTTGCATTTATTGCCCCCCTTAAATGGGCGACAGCGTACCCCTGTACGTACCACTAACCCGTCTTTTCATCTCGCCCCAAGGGGCCCACCGTTAACCGGGAGGCACACCGTACGAGGACCACGTGTCACTCACTGGTGCCTCCCGAACGCGTTCCCACATAGGCCCGTAGGGCCGGTAACGAGCAAACAAAAGCGCTAACACGGTGCTCGCTCGAGGAGCAATTGGAGCAGACCGAGCTTAGTAGCTCCTCACTCGGACCATAAATAATCACACTTGGAGCCTAGGGGCCATTGATGAGCCCGGATCTCTTGGGCCAGGGCCGCGCTCGGTCTAGTCCAAGGAACCGGTGGACGTGGCGGTTCCTAGCCATTTGGAGGAAGACCGCGGACAAATAGGCCCTTGTGGTCAAGACCAGGTGTCCCTCCTCGCATCGTCCCCGTCGAGGACCATTGGGACCACTTTCCATTTGGATCCGTGCCCGCATGAGTCATGCCCGCATCAACCGTGCTCGCGTCATATATCTTTGACCGCGGGCACAACGATGGCTAGCGGCACATGCCGCTCCCGGTTAATATCGAAGCCTTGCGAGCAAGTTAGCTTGCGCTCACGACAGCCACTTAGCCGCTCCCCATCGCGCATTCAATGCGGCTCGGTCAGCGCCTACTATTCCATTTAATGCAATAAGCGAAGCCTACACCGGCTCATGTCACTTTTCACCATGTCCCTGACGATCAATGTTCCCTCCACGACGGGACCAATTAGCTGCGGACACGTGTAGCTGGTCAAGTACCAAAGCGCCCCCTAGGGCTGATCTCATTGCTTACCTTAACTAAGCACCGCCTCATTGCCTATAAATAGAAGGCCTTTACCCCCTTGGGCAAGGTAAGTTCCATATATAATTGAGTAAGCTCTTTTACTCTCTAAACCTAAACACACACACACTCCAAAGGTATTCAAAGCCTTATTACTCAGTATTCTTACTCTCACACCCGAGGGCCTGAGTTGGAGTAACATCCAACTTCGACCTTAACGGTGCTTGTTTGTGTTGTGATCTAGGTACCTCAAACCATCAAATATATCCTAGCCAGATATCCTTGAACCGCTCCTGACCCCGAAAGCTGTGGCGTCATCAGTATGTATTGTATATATCCTACCTAACTAGAGATTGAAAATATAAGGAATAATGGAATTTAGGTATATCACACAAGAGTCACATTCGAGCCATTATGATATAAGGAGAGACGTGACCCCATAAGAGATACAGTTTGTTCTGCCCTTGCCTTGTTATTGATTGATAACAGTCCAAAGACGCGAAGCTACGACGAAACTGTGTTTTTTTTAACTTATTTGAGCCCAGCCCCCATCTCCCTATCTCCTTTCTCTCTCCTCCCCCTTTTTTTTTTTTTTTTTTTTTTTGTTTTTATCCACCCTATACCTACTTCGAATCCCATGTTTCTATACTCAAATTCCTTTACTACCCTTACTTTTTAGGTCCGTTTGATTGAGCTTATTGATATATATGTTGATGATTTATTACTTATGACTGATAATTTATGACTGATGAATTATGACTGATGAGCTGATTAATGATCCTGTTTGATTTAGTTTTATTGAAGTGCTGATAACTTATTACTAATTATTTTTATTATTATTTTATTTTATTTTATTTTATTTTATTTTATTTTATTTTATTTTATTTTATTTTATTTTATTTTATTTTATTTTATTTTATTTTATTTTATTTTATTTTATTTTATTTTATTATTATTTTATTATTATTATATTTTTTATTTTATTTTATTTTTACTTTTTATTTTTTTACTATTATTTTTTTTACTATTATTTTTATTATTATTTTATCATTATTATTATTATTTTATTATTTATTATTAATATTTTTTATTATTATTATTTTATTATTATTTTTATTTTTTATAATAATTATTATTATTCATTATTTTTTATTATTATTATTACTTTTTGTTTTTATTCTATATTACTTTTTGTTTTTATTCTATGTTTTTGAAAAGTAGAATTAAGCACTAGGCTTAGTTCTTACAACTTATGACCTTACATGTGCTTTAAGTGTCTTGTACATGACTTATTATTTATCTTACCCTAAATGAAATCAAACGACTCAAAAACAACTTATGAGAAGTCATAAGTCATAAACACGTTGGGATAAGTCAAATCAAACATGTCCAGTTTTTTTGAAGTGCTGATGAGCTGTCATAAGTAACTATGACTGTTTGATTAATAAGCTGAAAAAGTGTTGAATGAAATTATAAAGACTAAAATAATAATAATAATAATAATAACAATAATAATAATAATAATAATAATAATAATAATAATAATAATAATAATAATAATAATAATAATAATAATAATAATAATAATAATAATAATAATAATTTTATTTTTATTATTTTTATTATTATTTTATTATTTATATTTTTATTATTATTTTTATTATTATTTTATTATTTTTATTATTTTTATTTTTATTTTTATTATTTTTATTATTTTTATTATTTTATTTTTATTTTTATTATTATTATTATTATTATTATTATTATTATTATTATTATTATTATATTTTATTATTATTATTTTTATTATTATTATTGTTGTTATTATTATTATTATTATTATTATTATTATTATTATTATTATTATTTTATTATTTTATTATTAACATTATTATTATTTTATTTTTATTATTTTTTTATTATATTTTTTTTATTATTATTATTATTTTATTATTATTATTATTATTATTATTATTATTTTATTTTATTATTATTATTTTTTATTTTTATTTTTATTATTTATTTATTTTTGTTATTATTATTATTATTTTATTTATTATTATTATTATTATTATTATTATTATTATTATTATTATTACTGTTCATACGTATTTTTTGTTCACCACTTGACTTAATGCTTATGACTTATAAGGAAAATTGTGCTTTAATTGGCTTGTACATTACTTATGACTTATTTTGCCCAAAATGAAATCAAATAGTTCAAAAATGACTTATGGGGAGTCAAAAGTCATAACCACTTTGAAATAAGTTAAATCAAACAGGGCCTTAGTAGTTTTCGGAACTGTTGTTGCTGATATATATTAATATATTCAGGTTAGAAATGAGATAACTCAATTTGAAATGTCAAAAACTGAGATTTATTGATTTAATTTTGATAAAAAAAAATTATGTGGGTCAAATTATTAATATTTAAGCATGATATAGATTGTGGGTACCCTCTCTATCGCCTTAAGGTTTTAGATGAGTTGATTACGTAACACAAATGAATCTCGACCACTAATATGAGTTAGAGAAGGATATGCAAGGGCTGAGATTCATTGAATCCAATATATATTTTACGTGAGTCAAATTAATCTTGACTATTGATATTCAACTTATATCAGTGCTATCTAGATCGTTGTTACAACATTA
Organism: Adenophora triphylla var. japonica; assembly: GCA_022495995.1. Lineage (NCBI taxonomy): Eukaryota > Viridiplantae > Streptophyta > Magnoliopsida > Asterales > Campanulaceae > Adenophora > Adenophora triphylla. Next base: position 699,644 of record JAFEMH010000335.1, read on the forward strand.
TTTCTGGATTATATTTTATTATACATTGTTTTCAACATTGTTATCTAAGAGTTAAGACTTTCAATGATGTTCCAATTTAACTTGAAAAAGATACATAAATGCTCCACCACTAGTTATATACTACCTTCGTTTCAATCTAAATGTCTCAAATGGTCAAAATTGATAAGTTTGACTTAAATATTAATGCAAATCTAATCATCCTATTGAAATTTTAAAAATTGTTATTGATTCACCATTAATATAATTATCAACAACTCATGAACATGATTAATCTCTCATAAATTTGTGGTCAAAGTTCAACAAAAAAGTCAAATGAGACAAACATTTTGGAACGGAGGGAGTAATAGTTTAGTGCATTTATTAATCAAAAAAATTATATACCCCGATGACATTTTAAAGATGTTTAAATGACTGTTTAATTATATATAATGCAACTGGAGCTACTAAATGACTTTTTTTTTTTTAATCCGCCACTACACCTGACCGTGACAGAAGGTCCCAAATCCTCATTAACAGTACTAAAGTGATGGCTCTAGGAGGAGGTCAGAGTAATTCAACTGTGCAACTTGACTTGCATTTAATTTTGCCCGTTAATTTTAATTTTGATTGATCATCATTAATTGAGCGATTCATTTATGGATATTTTAGACAATTCGCTCGGCTCATCAACTCATCAAACTCGCCCGTTCATTCATTCAATCTCAACCCTAGAACGGGGAGGGTAAAGTGGTAAGCTGACACTATATTACTATGACTGGTTCCGACCTCTCCTTCATTACTCCCCAAGAGAGTGTCTACACTAAAATTTGTTTGTTTCAATCCTCCTTAAAACTTTTGTACATATATTCCCTTTCTCCTGATCAAATTTCCATCTCTCTTCTGCAAACCAACCCTTCTCTCTCTCTCTCTCTCTCACACACACACACACACACTGAAACACATAATGGAAATAAAATAATTCTCTTTTCTGGCAAACCAACCCTTCTTTCTCTCTCTTTTTAGTATAGCTGACAATAAATCAATTAATATATTAAATATGCCTACTATTGCTGAGCAAGAATTTTCATCACACGGTTCCATTACTGATACCACCAGTGACGAGGAAGAGCTGGACGAAGAAGAAAGAGATGACAAAGACTGCGACGAAGAGGAAGAAAGCCCTAAAGGGTGGAAAACCATTTGCGGCGGACCTCGGGTTGGATCAGGATGGTCAATGGCTCGGGTACTAGATCCACGATCCACATGGGTTCAAGAATGGAACCGGGTTTTCCTCCTGGTATGTGCAACGGGTCTTTTCGTGGACCCACTTTTCTTCTACGCTCTGTCCATAAGCGCAAACTGCATGTGCCTGTATGTTGACGGGTGGTTTGCAGTAACGGTGACGGCTCTAAGGAGCATGACGGACGCATTACACGTGTGGAACATGTGGCTGCAGCTCAAGATAAACAAGCGGCGTAAGCTGCTGGGGATGAATAATGGCGCTGGTGACGAAAGAGCGGGTGACGGGGAAAGTAGGAGCGGCATCGGCGCGGCGTGGCGTCACGTCAAGGCTAAGAAGGGGTTCTGTTTTGATATCTTCGTCATACTGCCTCTTCCTCAGGTGAGGTCTATTTTTTTTAATTTAATTTAAATTTTTTAATTTTTCAGGTTGATTATGTGTTTGATCAAATATAATATAAGCAACAAGTTGGTGCCAACAACCATTCCTCACAACTATGAGCACAGCATTAATTACTTAAAATAAATAAATTATAGTATGAGATAATATAGGTAGAGAAAACTCTGTGACTTTTTAAAGTTAGAAATTGGTTGAATTTTTTTTTCAAATAATATACTTTTAATAAAGTGTGTACCAAAATACATATAACCAAGGTACCAAATTTGATACCTTGGCTAGATTTTTTTTTTTAAATATAGCTTTTTAAAAATTTATATATCAAAATAACATTTTCAAAAACTTAAGTACCAAACTGGCACTTTTGACTTGAAATTCGGAATTGGTAATTCCGGATTATGAAATCCGGAATTACCAATTCCGGATTTGATTTTTTTTTTTTTTTTTTTTTTTTTTTGTTTTTCAAAATTGAATTTCCGAAAATAATAATTTCGTAAATAGGGGGCGATCGCGCCCTAAAATAGAGCGATCGCTCATGTGTACTCCGGCGGTACCAATTCCGGATTCTATTTTTATTTTTATTTTTTTCCAAAAAAGATTAAATGAGGAAAATAATATTTTCTGGAATAAATAGAGAGCGATCGCACGTATGTGGGGGCGATCGCTCTTAGTGTAATCCGGAAATGATAACTCCGGATTTTAATTTTTTTTTTTTTTAAATACTAAATATATCTGAATTGAATTAAGTAATGTTTTTTTTTGAAAAATTCAAATCCGGAAATAAAAAAAGCCCATGGGAAGGAAGTTTCATATAGAAAGGCATGGTGTGGCAAATAAAAAGCTATTGCAGAGGCATATAGAGACTGGGAAGAATCTTACATAAGACTGCCACGTTTGTTAGCTGTCATCCAAAAGTGGAACCCTGGAACCATTGTGGAGCATTCTGATCCTCCCCCTCCCGGTGCTTTAGGTATGTTTGATCGTGTGTTCTGGGCATTTGGCACTTGTGTGGAAGCATTCACTCATTGTCGTCCTGTTATTTCTGTTGATGGCACATTCCTGCATGGAAGATATAGAGGGGTTATTCTTATTGCCATGGGTGTCGACGCAAATGATAGTCTACTTCCTCTCGCATTCGCTATTGTTGAAAAAGAGGACTATCGAAACTGGTGTTGGTTTTGCATCTTCTATGCAAACATATTGTTAAGGGTCGTGAAGTTTGCTTGATATCCGATCGGCATAATGGCATCCTTTGCACGGTTGGAGACATTGCACGGTGGCCACGAAATGTTATCCACAGATGGTGCATGTTGCACTTGCGAGCTAATTTTCTTAAAGCTCACAAGTGGCGTTGGATTGAAAGATCTTTTTTGGCGTCTTTGTTAGCACCACCCAAGATAGAAAGCTTAAATGCTATACGAGGCAAATTCGTATCATCATCCCTGAGGCATATAAATGGTTTGAGAACTTGGATGCTAGAAAGTGGACAATGGCTCACGATGGTGGATATAGGTATGGCATTAAGACTACTAATTTGTCTGAAGTTTTTAATGGCGTTATGAAAGGAGCTCGGGAATGCCTATTTCGGCGGTTGTTGAGACCTCATTCTATAGGTGTGTGGCATACTTTCAAGATAGACTCACTAAAGCAATTAGTGCTTTAGGGAGATCCTAATGGCATCCCACCACCAAATGCCACGCTACAATTCGGTGAGAGAATCGATCGAAGATACCGATACAACTTGGATAAGGTGGGTTTCATCACGTCACAAGGTTTAACACTACGTACGTGGGTGTTTATAGTGTGACGACCGAGTGTACGTGGTGACAAAGGTGGACACATTCAAGTTGTGAGATTGCGTGATCGAACATGCACTTGTGGCAAATGGATGCAATATCATTACCCTTGTTCGCATGTGCTTGCGTGTTTCAAATCGCAAAGGGTCGATGGTATGAGTTATATTCATCCTTATTACAGCCTTGCCTCGTACTACAAGACGTGGAGTTGCTCTTTTCATCCAATCCATGACGAGGCCTATTGGAATGTAGATCATATTGTCCCACGTTTTTACCCTAACCCGGAGCATCGACGTGACAAGAAGCAAGTGGAGACCCAGGTCAAGGCGGCGAGAAACTCTATGGATTGGCAAGTTGCGAAAAAAAGAATCGTTGTGGGATTTGCAAGTTAGAAGGTCACACGCGAAGGAGATGTCCAACTCTTAGGCAGTAAGAGTTAATTGTTATTTTTATTATTACTTCTTAAATTAAGTGCTTTGAACTTTTAAGTATTGTTGTTTTATTTGAACTTGTAATATTGTTTAATTTGAACTTGTAATATATTGAACTTGTAATATATTTAACTCTTGGTGGAGTATGACATCAAATATATTTGTAGTTGCGGAACTTAAAACGACTAAATGTGTCAACCGCTCCATTTTATAGCAAATAAAATATGAATAAAAACTGAAATAACATTAAAATAAATAGTTAAAATTAGTGATCACATCCCGATCACATAGGATAGAACTACAAGTTCAACAGTTCAACAACACATACATTAATCAAACATTAAAATAAAGAGTTCAAATTAGTGATCACATCCCGATCACATAGGATAGAAATACAAGTTCAACAGTTCAACAACTTTTACATGAAAAACCCCTTCATGGAAAATCAGATGGGATGAAATCCTTATGGAATACCCCAACACAAATAAACTAATGTCATTTGTTGAACAATCACCCACTCACAGTCTGTACTTAACAAATTTACCTTGAATACATTGGGGAGTGTGATGTTGAGTATATGTGTTTTACGTGAGGGGGAGAAAACAACAACCTAAAAATTACAAAACAACATGATTAGATGGCAATATTAATAATAGGTTCCAGCTGTTGCATTTTTAATACATCATACCTGATGAAGTATCAGAACAGAACCAACAACTATGTCATCTCCGAACTCACCCTCAGTAAACACCTTATGATGAATTGCACCACCTATTGTTCCCGTTGGATCCTATCAATTTTACCTTAATTAGTAAGATAAGACACATACTAATCATGCTAGAAAACATACAAAACTCATATGCTAACCTTCAAAGTCACCGTAGCGTCACCAAATTCATTTCGTGTGATGGACTTGACAACACCAACGGCAACATTAATCCTATCAAATCCATTAGGAAATCCGCCCGTGACAGTATTGAAAGGGGTAGCAGCAATCATACCATCGCCACTGAGCAGTTCAAGTGCGGAGAGCCAAGGACTTCTTTCGAAATCTTTATCCTCCTTGGGATCTTCAATCGCTCTCCTCACATACTCTTGGGTCGGAATCAGAGGTTCCTGAGAGGATCCCCCTCTCTGACGATCGAGGTTTCTGCGGCGCAAAGCCAAGCGCACGTCACCGAGTGGACCGGGGAATCAGACGCTCTCCTTCGCGTTGAGACAGATTTATTTGAGAGAGGTGAGAGGGTTGAGGGTTAGATGTTTGGCCTTTTTCAAAATGAGGACTGAGATTAGAAGAATTTTTGAGTCTACGATCCATATTTCAGAGAGGAGAGAGGGTTGAGGGTTAGATGTTTGTAATGAAACTACTCCTTCCTTTTAAAGGGGAATTCAAATTTGATAAATCCGGCATTAGCAGTGCCGGATGTAAGTTAAGATAAATCCGGCATTGACGGTGCCGGATTTGTCGATGAAGATAAGATCGGCATTGGCGGTGCCGGATTTGAACGTATATTATAAATGTTCAACCTATCTTCAATTAATGCACTTTTTCTTCATTACGGTTTTTGTCATATATGTGCGGGTGCACACAGTACCAACACACGAGTTGTAACACTACCAATTTTAACATGGAAAATCGGGACAAATGGGGCGATCGCCCCTTTCCATCCGCGCGTTCGCGCAAAGTTACTTGGAATTTTGGGAGCGATCGCTCCAATAAGAGGGCGACCGCTCCAAAGCCAAAGCGAGCCAATAGCGTGTAATACTCCCTCCGTCCCAAAATGTTTGTCCCATTTTTGATTTTCAATTAACCCGTTATTGTATAAAACTCTTGTAATACTCCTCCGTCCCAAAATGTTTGTCCCATTTTTGACTTTTTTGTTGAACCCGTTATTGTATAAAATGAAAAATATTATAATTACAGTGATTGCACATATGCAGTGTATTATCAAAATGTCTAATACATTTTGATCAAGAGCTGGTAATTTATTTTAGGATAAATAATTTCAAAACTTGAAGATAAATTTTATGATTGCAGCGATCCAAAAATAAATTTTTAACATAACACAATGTTTGCTTAAATTAAATAATGTTTCTTTGAAAACAAACATCAGCCATACCACCAGGCACAATACAAGAAGGGAAGAAATAAAATCGATTTAGCGAGTCAAACAAAGAGGAAATTAACAACAAGTTTGTTACAAACCAAAAATAAAGATGTCTTTGGGACACACCCCAACATAAAACCAAGTTTGCATGCCAACAAAGGCATGACGAATTAAAATACAAACCAAATATGAAATATTGTTTATGAGGATCCCCTCATCAAATTAAGCCACAAACCAAAGATGAAATTAACTAAGAGTTTTAAAATTCAACAAAAAACATTAATCTTCAGAAATGTCCACCATAGCCCGACCCATCTCCCGGTGGTGGTGGTGGCATCCGTCCAAGGATATTCTGGAGCAATCGAGTCTGCTCCTCCTGTACACGATCATGTTGTGACATCCAAACATTTTGTTGTGCCCTCCAAGCTTGGTTAGTCTCAATCTCCGCATCCACGCGGACGGATAAATGTCCAAAATCTGCCCTCAGATCTCTAATTTGACTCTCCACGTAGCCAACCTGCTCTGACGGATAATAGCGGCCTCGGCCAGGGTGCTCGCCACTCCTCCTCCTCCTCCTACTCCTCCTCCTCATCATCATCATCATCATCATCATCATCATCATCATCATCATCTCCAGCGTGAGGTCTCCTAGATGACCCCTCACCCCTCTTTACATTCTGACATTTAGTGGTGAGGGTGAATAAGTTAATCTTTGGACCTCCTCTAATGTCCTTGTTCACTAACCTGAAGTTAAATCCCGATTTTGTTATCAGGGATGTGATCAACAATGGAAAATTATAGTTCGTATTAGCCATACCCTTAGCCGTGTTCCATATCTCCTTACTGATTATTTTTCCAAAATCAATTATTTTTTGTTGAACTATCATGTGCATTAGAAATGCACGTCTCCAATTAACCTCATTAAAATGAGAGGAGGGGAGGATCCTCTCACAAATAAATCTATGAAGATACTTCATCCAATTATCCATGTCTCGAGCCTTTACAACTACCCCCTTCTTCACATTCCTAGGGTCAATTACCCCAAAAGTCGGAGCTAGCAAATGCAAATTTTCCCTAACTTTTTTTCCTATCCTCTCCATCTCTTTGGTGTACTCACACCCATCCTCCTCAATGTTAGTGGCTAACCCGTAATGTTGATTAATGGCATCCCTATCATAATTAACCTCTAGCCCCCGCACAAAAGACTGTCCCGTATTCCCCCGTTCAAAAACATTAGCATAAAATTCTTTGACTAAAAGTGAACTTCCATAGTTTGGGGGCTTACTCCCCAACTTTCCCCAATTGTATAGGGTAACAAAACCATCTAAATACAAGCCATTAAAATCAAATTCCCTCTCCGGGTTGAATGGCTTGTTTTCATATAACTCAAAGAATTGTTGAGCTTGAATCCCAACAAATTTAGCAGCATCATACGGGGGACCGGGAGGGGTTGGAGTGTTGGTGGTAGTGGTTCGTGATCTTTTAGGAGGCATTGTCAATCAAAACTCAAAGATAAAAAATTGGAAGCTTACTTTTGAATTGGCCGGAAATTCGCCGGAAGGTCGCCGGAATTTCGCCGGAGTCTTTGTCTTGAAAAACAAACGTGTGACAATCTTCAAAATGCACCTCAAACCTTGAATGTGTGCTTCAAAATGGATGATTAATTAATTTTGGGGTTGAAGAAAATTGGATTTGGGGTTGAAGAAGATTGAATTTGGGGTTTGAAATTTGAAATTTTAGAGAGAGAGAGAAAAGGAGGCGCCCGGTAGGGTTATTTGATTGGGAGAGGGGAGGTTTTGGGATAAATCGTGCTTTGGGAAATCCGCGTAGAGGGCGATCGCGCCGGGTTTAGTGAGCGATCGCGCCTTTTCTCTGTAGAAAGAGGGCGATCGCTCGTATATTGGGGTGATCGCGCATATGGAATTTATTATTTGTTTTTTAAGAAAAATAAATTTTTAATAAAAGAATCCGAATTAGAATTTCCGGATTACATTAGAGCGATCGCCCTCTATAAGGAGCGACCTCCCTCTTGTCCGTCCCTCTTTTGTCAAATTTCAATCGGTTTTTAACCTTTTTCGTTAGTTTTTAGAATTTTCATCGGTTTTTAACGTTTTCGGTTAGTTTCTCGAAGTCCAGTTAGTTTTAGAATTTCCAGATCGGTTTTAACGTTTTCGGTTAGTTTTCAGAAATATCAGTCCATGGCAAGCTTTCATGAAATTAAAATTAACAATAATAAAAGAATAAGTTTTATAGAAAATTGACCACATCCCGGTCACGTAGGATACCGATCAAGGATAATTAGACGGGGTAAATTCATCGGGGATTGCGAATCCTACTCCCTCTCCTCGGCATACGACGACCACCCGATCTAGATTGTTGAGATGAGGATGAGGATGATCCATCGGGACTTTTCGAAAACCGCACACGAGGCAAATGGAAACTAGGCCTAAATCCCGGAATCCCGAATGTACGCTCGGGCGTCGATTATAATTGCTAGAAGAAGGGAAGGAGCTACGAGGCGATTGCGTGAAATCAAAGCGATTCATCAATTCGGTAAAAGAATTACCGGTCTGTGCAGGTGAACTCATGTCGGCTGAACTCAACCGATGCATATCACCGTATTGATCCCGCATCTCGGCTCATCCTGCAGTTGGTAATCCGCCACGCCTACGAACCCGATTCTCCCTCTGTGGCTCCTCTTCGGCGGTATGATCAACCGTTGGGGGAGCTTGGGCTTGCGATCGTTCTTTGCTCCCTAATATGTGTCGGTGTGTTAGTGACACATTGTTGAGTGTAATTCGCCGGGTCTTCCAAGGATGTGGCATTACATTTGTATATGTACATCCCTTGGAGACTTTGAATCTGTTCAAAACAATGAACTAAAATTAATTAATACGGAAAAATGGTATTGTTTTTTGTAAAATCATTGTATGTAATATATAACTTACCACACCCTCATAACCAGTTGAACGTGGCTGAACCACTAGTCCCTCCACATTAGACGAATTATGGATGAGCGATCGAGTAATACGCCTATACCATGTCAAATAGGGGTGATGGTAACTCATATCCACTTCACCAAACTCTCCATCAACGACATTAAACTCCCGTTCATTCCACCTTGCTATGTGCTGATCATGTTGTTGCATCCAGTTAACGCCTGACCGACCTTGCCGACTAATCCGATGCAAGTCCAAACCGGTGTCGCGGTCATCGAGCACACCTTGAACCATCCCAAATTGTCGCATTACGCGATGCGGAAAGTGCCATTCAACCCTCTCAAAGCGGATGAGGGCACCTTCGCCCTCCATATAGCTTGGCCACTGAAGGCGAAATTCGGAGCGGCACACCGTTGTATGGGCGCCACACAACGATCCTTCTCTAAATATGACAAGCGGGTCTCGATAGCCTTGCGGGTTATGGGCGATCCACGAAGTATACGACAATGGACCCTTTCACCTACATATGAAACAATTGACATAAAAATAATGAGTAAAAAAGCGATATATTACAAAACAGATCATTTACAAAATGAAGTAATTGAAATATACCTGTAACCCACTGGTTGCAATCCAGTAAGTGTTATTTCTGTATGTCTCCTAGGTTGTGTACACAACAACCTCTCTCATGCCCAAAGCTATAAAAAAAAATTATCATTACTTACAAAACAGATTAAGCCCACTAGCATAATGTAATCATTTATAATTGACATACCTGTACAATGGTTAAGAAGCCACCACACCCTTTCGAATCGTCTTTGAGATGCTACACACATCTCCCTATACAAGAAGGCCAACGCTCCACTACCCCAACTATACTGACCAATATTATTTATTTCCCTAAGAAGTGCGAGGTACATCAACTTCACTAGGTTATCAGACGAGACGGGCATAATGTATGACCCCAATAATAAGAAAATGTATGCTCGAGTATATGTCTCAATCATATGCTCGGACGCATTATTGGGAAGCTGTTCAAAATGAGGGAAGTGTCCTAGAACCCATCTCATTGATATCATTCCACCTCTTTTGATGTCTGCAGTTGAGGGTGCAACCCCAAATAACTCCTCAACAATCTCAACCCATGCCCCCGCACTCCTACTAGTTTCTGAACTAGTCACCGCCATTCCGTCTACAGGAAGACCACACAACATGCCAATATCCTCTAAGGTGATGGTCATCTCCCCTACAGGTAAGTGAAAAGTGTGGGTCTCTGGACGCCATCTTTCAATCAAAGCCTCAATCAAATGCCAATCATATTGTATATGACCTAATAAATACACTCCATAAAATCCAGTATTTATAAGCTTCTCTTCTATCCTCCAATCAACTCTAGGTGGAAGTACTGGACCACGCCTAGGTCTTAAATTGGGTAACTCTTGTCCCTCCCAAATATATTTAGATCTATGTGTATCCTGAGAAGTCAATACATGAGGATCGATTGGCCCATGATCAATAAATTGTTGTTGTACATGTTGATTCATCTGAAATAAAAAAATTTAATAGTAATTAAATTTAAATGGGATTTAAAGTTTTGCTACATTTAAATAGAAAAATTGCAACATGTTTGTCAAAGTAATTATAACAAACACTTTATTTTAAACCTAACTTAAGAAAATTCTAACTAGGCAAAAATTAAATTACAATTGTTTAATTCATTGACAATCAAAAATTAAGTACATAAATCATTTTAACAACAAAATATAAAAAATGCACAAATAAAAATTCTTAAAAAAATTTATATAGCTAAAATTAACAACTCAAAACAAATTAAAAAAAGAAATATAACTAACCATTTTTAAGTACCAAACTAACACTTTCTCTCACAACTCTTTAAACTTCTTCTCTTCTCCTTCTCCTTAATTCTTTCTTTCTCTATCTCACTCTTTGCACTCCTTCTTCTTCCTTTCTTCCATGAACAATAAGAGTTAATGGTAGTAGGAATTCAAAATTTGAATCCGGAAATGGCAGCCCCGGATTCAAATTAAAGCAAATCCGGAATTTGCATTTCCGGATTTGAAGATACGCATCTAAGGAGCGATCGCCCCTTAAGTAGAGCGATCGCCCTCTCCTTTTTTCAGAATATATTTTTTTTATTTGCTTTATTTCTTTTTTGGAAAAAAATAAAAATAGAATCCGGAATTGGTACCGCCGGAGTACACATGAGTGATCGCTTTATTTTAGGGCGCGATCGCCCCCTATTTACGGAATTATTATTTTCGGAAATTCAATTTTGGAAAACAAAAAAAAAAAAATCAAATCTGGAATTGGTAATTCCGGATTTCATAATCCGGAATTACCAATTCCGGATTTCAAGTCAAAAGTGCTAGTTTGGTACTTAAGTTTTTGAAAATGTTATTTTGATATATAAATTTTTAAAAAGCTATATTTAAAAAAAAAATCCCTTGGCTAACTCTTTCCAAAATTAATATTTTCCATATTTTAAATTTTATTTCACATTTAAAATATTTTATTTAATTGAAAAGACATTTTAATAATTAAAATAAATAATTTTAAATATTTATAAAAAATATCTCTTTTTAAAAAAAATTATTTAATTTCAGTTATCATCTTATCATATGTAGCAAATGAAAATATGACACAAGTGAAAATAGATCTTTTTTAAAATTAAATAATTATTTTTTTAAAAAAAGATATTTTTTATAAATATTTAAAATTATTTATTTTTATTATTAAAATGTCTTTTCAGTTAAATAAAATATTTTAAATGTGAAATAAAATTTGAAATATGGAAAAAAAAATCAATTTTGATACCTTTGCTAACTCTTTCCATTGGAAATGAAAATGTAGTACCCTATGAATAGTACTTGAAAGATACCAAAATTTAATTTTGATAGTTGCCCTAAAAAGTGATTAGTTTGATATATAGCTTGACATGTGTATTTTGGTATATACCTTTCTAAAAGTGTATTATTTGAAAAAAAAAATCAATTGGTTGATAAAAAACTTAATATTTGGATATTAAAAAATTTGTGAGGACAAATAATTTTAAAATTTTAATTAAAAAAAAAAGACTTTCATTTTTATTTCAGATCAAAAATAGAATAATGAGCATCATTTTGGAGTGAAGAGATGAAGCTGTTAATTTTTGTCTTGTCAGTTTACATCATAATTAAGCTTAAAATGATAATTTTTTTGGTTCCAAAATAAAAGAATAATTTACTCTTGGTCCCAAAAATGAATTAATGTCTGATTTTACTTTTGGTCCCAAAAATGAATTAATGTCTGATTTTACTTTTGATCCATAGCAAAATTAGTCATTTATCATCATCCATCATGGATGATGATAAATGAATAAAAATAAATGTCTTAAATAGTGACCATATTTATATAATATTATTTGTATATAATAATTTCCTAAATAGTGACCATATTTATATGTTAATTTTATTTATGTAAAATAGTGTAATGATTTTTTATTTTCATATATCATATAATAGATCCTCTATTTTTTAAAGGAAAAAAAAAAATCAGTATTGTATTGTAAAATTATAATATTTCTTACATTTTCTTGAAGTAAACGGGAGACTCATCCTTATTTATACATTTGGTACGCTTACTGGGGCGCCCTCATAAAATTCTAAAAAATATAATTAACTAACAATATACTCTTATTGATGCATTAATAATTTTAAAGTTATATGATTATCATTTTTTCAAAGTTTAACAAAATTCATTATAAAATTTAAAATGAGATTTTTTTTTATGGGATGGAGAAGATAATAGTTTTGGAAATTAATTGCAATTTTGAGATGATATAGTATTAAAGAAATTCATTTGGCCAAAGAACTCTATCGACATTCGGTATTCTTTTTTATATAAAAAGTCAGGCGCTGAATCCCGATCAAATCAAAGACACTTTCAAGTCTCACTAGTCTTAGTCTTAGTCTTAGTCTTAGTCTTGTAATAGCTAAATGCATTCATTAATAAAAAACAACATTTTTTTTCTTTAGAGAAATCCATTTGAATTACCTGGTCATTAATGTGCCATATCACTATTATCACCGATTCTTGTTTTTTGTTTTCTGGGTTGTGGGGAGGGGGGCTTTAAATGTTATTTCTTTTATTTTATATTGCTTGTTTTATTATTAGACATGCAAAATATTTTTATTTGATATTTTTTTTTATGTTATTTGTACCATTAGTTATAAAATTATACTAATTAATATTTTATTTTGAAAATTATATCTTTATTTTCTTATGTCAGACTCCAATAATTCTCAACAACGTGAAATTCTTTGGACATGTTTTATTGGGTACTTGAGTTAGTACCGATTTTGAAAGGGCATGGATAGTTGCATATGGTACAAAAGTTGATTTGTTTTGTACCCTACTTCTAGCTACCCCTACCCATATGTCATAAAATTGTTTTTTGCATGCAACGCAGAAATTCAATGCCTCCCGTACATATATATACTCCATCCGTCCACTTACTTACTTCACACTTTCTTTTTTGAGCGTTCAAATACATACTTCACACTTTGTTTTTTTTACCAAAAATGGAAAGTTTTTATTATTAAAATATTAACCCTATCCCACTCATTCTCTCTCCTACATTATTTTAATACTCACAACACCATTATAATTTACTATTCTCTCCACTCATTCTCTCTCCTATTTTACTTTTACACTCACAATATTTATATTATTATTTTTTTCCTTAATTCACGCGTGAATAGTAACTGTGAAGCAACAAAGTGGACGGAGGGAGTATATAACAGTATAGCCATGTGAATCTGTGATGCCTGATAAAATGATGCAGTACATGCTACTCCGTCCCTTTCAAAAATGTACAAAAATAGATTTTATACGAAAATTAAGAAAAATGTATAGTGAAACACTCCCTCCATCTCATATCCATCTCATATAAGATTTCACAAATGAGTTTTACACGAAAATTAATAAAATGTGTAAGTGGTGTAAGTGTTGTGTGTAAAGTGAGGTAATAGAGAGAAGGTAGGGTAGAGAATATTAAATTGATTGTTATTATAAGTATAAAAGTAAAGTATGAGAGAGATGAGCGGGAGGAATAGTAAATGTTCTTTGTCATTTTAGGGAAGTGAAATCTTATATGGGACGCCAAAAATGGCAAAAGTGAAATCTTAGACGTAGGGTAAGTGTTATGAGTATAAAAAGTGAAGTAAGAGAAAGAAAGGGTAGAAAATAAGAGTAAGAGAATAGTTATTGTGATTATTACAAGTGTGTTTTATAAATAAAGAAGTATTATAAATATTTTATTTTGAGAGTGTCCTTTTATTTTAAATGATACACTCAAAACAAGAAATTGTCCATTTTCTAGTGATATGGAGAGAGTATGAACTTTCAAATGGGTATTCGTATTATGCATGTGGAATAAAAAAAATACTTCTTCCATTTCAAAATAAATGTTTAAAAAAATGATACAAATTCTCTTCTGATCAAAAGGCAAATTTGAATTAATTTTTTTTTTTGAACATTTATTTTGAGTTGGAGATAATAGTATTTTCTAAACATTAACATTAGGCGAAACTGGTTTTATAATTTTAAAATTTTTTACCCCTCAGTTAATACGACTATCAATTTTACTATGTAACTATATTTAAAATGTAAATAAGGAATGGGCTAAAATTGATATTTATACCATTAAAATGTTAGTTCTTCGGTTAAAACTGTTAAATTTATCACACAGTAATGTTACTATTTTAACGATGACATGCCGTTTTAATAATAAAATTAGCAATGTTAAAACCTTAAGAAATCCAATTTTATGAATATTTTTTTAGAAATTCATTACATGAAAAGAAGACGGTACTTGTGTGAAATTTCCTAAAAATAGCATAATTGATGATGCAGGTCGTTTTATGGGTAGTTATCCCATCTCTACTGGAAAAAGGTTCAACGACGGAAACGATGACAGTTTTCCTAATCATGTTTCTGTTTCAATACTTGCCCAAAATTTATCACTCAGTCCGCCTCTTGCGTCGCATGCAAAATCTCTCCGGCTACATTTTTGGAACTGTTTGGTGGGGAATCGCCCTCAACTTGATCGCTTACTTTGTTGCCTCACATGTAAGATCAATTTCATTACTTCAATTCCTCCGAAAATAAATGTCATACTTTGACCTTTTTTTGTCAACGTAGTTGACCTTTGACTAACTCTATTGAGCTAGCGATATATAGGCCGTGGGGGCATGTTGGTACTTGCTAGGGATCCAGAGGGCAGCGAGATGTTTGAAAGAGCAATGCATGGAAACAAACGGATCATGTAGCGTTAAAACGCTAGCTTGTGATGAGTCTATATATTACGGAACTACAAGCCTTGTGAAAGATTTGAGTAGAGAATTATGGGGCGAGAACAAAAAAGCAAGGTCTGCCTGTCTACAACAAGATAACGGGATTTTTGATTACGGAGCTTATAAATGGACAGTTCAACTTGTTACAAACGAAAGTCGTTTGGAAAAGGTTCTTTTTCCTATCTTTTGGGGCCTAATGACTCTCAGGTAACCAAACATTTAATTCACTTTTGTTTGGGCTTGTTTCCTTTTTCGTTAAATAGTTAACGAGAATTTGTTTACGTTCATGATAAAACAGTACATTTGGGAACTTGGAAAGCACGACGGATTGGTTAGAAGTTATCTTTATAATCATTGTTCTTACCACAGGGCTTCTTCTGGTTACTATGTTGATTGGCAACATTAAGGTATATATTAGGGTTTGCTAAAATTAATATTTATGGTGTGAAATTCATTAATTGATGCATATATATGGAAATTAAACAAATGATCAGGTGTTTTTACACGCTACAACATCAAAGAAACAAGCAATGCATTTGAAGATGAGGAATGTGGAATGGTGGATGAGGAAGAGACATTTACCACAAGGATTCAGGCAAAGAGTTAGGAACTATGAGCGGCAGCGTTGGGCTGCAATGCGTGGTGTCGATGAATGTGAGATGATTCGCAACCTCCCCGAGGGACTTAGAAGAGACATTAAATATCACCTTTGCTTGGACTTGGTGCGACAAGTGCCATTGTTTCAACATATGGATAGTTTGGTCCTGGAAAACATTTGTGATCGCGTCAAATCCCTCATTTTCACCAAGGGCGAAATGGTAAGATATTTCAAGTACTCCCTCCCTGTCTTTTTTATCTGTCCACTTTCTGCCATTTTGAGTTTCCCATTTGATTGTTCACATAAAAAAATATATAATGAGACTCACTTGTCGTATTGATATTGATACGATGATATCAACTGTTCTGGATCCGCCATTGTGTGTAGATAACTAGAGAAGGTGACCCAGTACAGAGGATGCTATTCATAGTAAGGGGGCATCTTCAAAGCAGCCAAGTCTTAAGAGACGGCGTAAAGAGTTGCTGCATGTTAGGCCCTGGAAACTTCAGTGGCGACGAGCTTTTATCATGGTGTCTCAGAAGGCCATTTATAGAACGACTTCCCCCCTCATCTTCAACCCTTGTGACTCTCGAAACTACTGAAGCGTTTGGGCTTGAAGCGGAAGATGTTAAATATGTTACACAACATTTTCGCTACACTTTTGTGAATGATAAAGTTAAGAGAAGTGCGCGATATTATTCGCCCGGATGGAGAACTTGGGCTGCAGTTGCTATTCAGTTGGCTTGGAGGAGGTATAAGCATCGGTTGACTTTGACTTCGTTATCTTTTATTAGACCAAGGAGACCTTTGTCAAGGTGTTCTTCACTTGGGGAAGATAGGCTAAGGCTTTATGCAGCTTTGTTAACTTCTCCTAAGCCCAATCAAGATGATTTTGATTTTTAATGAGTTTAATTTATAAATTAAGATTTCTTGCTGGTTTGTAGAAGGGGTGTGCATGGTTCGATTTGGTTCGGTGTTAGGTCAGAACCGAACCAAAGGATATTGGTTTTAGGTGTTTTGAAATCAATAAGTTTCGATTTATTAATGATTTGGTGTTTTCGATTTCGTTTTGATATCGGTTTGATTCAGTGTAATTTCACTAATTTGCAACCAGGGCTGTAAACGAGTCGAGTTCGAACGAGTTTTCTGTGTTCGAGCTCGAGCTCGTTTATTTCTTCTCGAGTTCGAGTTTTTCTCGAGTTCGAGTTCGAGTTCAATCGGTGGTTCGAACTCGAGCTCGATCGAGTTCGAGTTGTTCGCGAGCTACTCGCGAGCTTCTCGAGTCGATCTCGATTTCGAGCTTAAACGATCCGAGTTCGAGTTTGATCTTTTTTGGAAACAAATTTTCGAGCTTAACGAGTTTATTTCGAGTTCGAGCTTAACGAGTTTATTTCGAGTTCGAGCTTAACGAGCTTATTTCGAGTTCGAGCTTAACAGTTAATTTTTTAACAGATTTCGTTAACTTTGTATGTAGTATATTATTATTATTTTCAAAATTTTTTTTCAAATTTTTTTTTTTTTGGATAAATAAGACTATTTTAGACCTAAGTTTACTACATACATTTTTTGCAAAAAGTTTTATTAAAAAAGTTATGAATTTTGAAAGAAATAAAATTTAACAGTTTTTTGAAAAAAGTTAACTTTTATTTTTTTTCAATTTTTTTTTGGATAAATAAGACTATTTTAGACTTTTGTTTACTACATACAATTTTTGCAAAAAGTTGTATAAAAAAAGTTATGAATTTTGAAAGTAATAAAACTTAATTTTTTTAAAAGAAATGAAAGTATATAAAAGAAAAAAGGGACGGTACCCTTAAAATTACAAAGAGGGGAACAACCAACCTTACTCTTTTATAAATAAGAGAGGACATTTAGTAGACTAGTAGTAGTAGTGATAGTAGTAGTAGTGGTGGTAGTGGTAGTAGTGGTGATAGTGGTAGTAGTGGTGGTAGTGATAGTGGTAGTGGTGGTGGTAGTGGTAGTGGTGGTGGTGGTGGTGGTGGTGGTGGTGGTAGTAGTAGTGGTGGTAGTAGTAGTAGTGGTGGTGGTAGTGGTGGTAGTAGTAGTAGTAGTGGTTGTAGTAGTGGTAGTAGTGGTGGTAGTAGTAGTAGTGGTAGTAGTAGTAGTGGTAGTAGTAGTAGTGGTGGTGATAGTGGTGGTAGTAGTAATAATAGTGGTAGTAGTGGTGGTAGTAGCGATAGTAGTGGTAGTAGTGGTGGTGGTAGTAATGGTGGTAGTATGGTAGTACTTGTAGTGGTAGTAGTGGTGGTGGTAGTGGTGGTAGTAGTAATAATAGTGGTGGTAGTAGCGGTAGTAGTGGTAGTAGTTGTGGTGGTAGTAATGGTGGTAGTATGGTAGTACTAGTAGTGGTAGTAGTGGTGGTGGTAGTAGTGGTGGTAGTAGTAATAGTAGTGGTGGTAGTAGCGGTAGTAGTGGTAGTAGTGGTGGTAGTAGTAGTGGTGGTGGTAGTGGTGGTAGTGGTAGTGGTAGTGGTAGTGGTGGTGGTAGTAGTGGTGGTGGTAGTGGTGATAGTGGTAGTGGTGGTGGTAGTGGTGGTATACGGAGTATACTTTAATTTGTTTAGTTTTGTTCTAACTTTTTTTATATAACTTTTTGAAAAAACTTTCCCAACTAAAAAAAGTCCAAAACAGTTTTCTTTATCCAAAAAAAATATAAAAAATATATATATATGTATATAAAAACAATGTATAAAATAAAAAATCAAGTTACTGACGAGCTTCACGAGTCGAGTTCGAGCTGATAACAAACAATGAAAAATTCGAGCTTTTATCGAGTTTATCGAGTCGAGCTCGAGTCGAGTCGAGTTCGAAACGAGCTTTGTCGAGCTAACGAGTCGAGCCTGTTCGACTCGAAAATTTCACGAGCTAAAATTCTTGTTCGAGCTCGAGCTCGAGCTTCAACTCGAGCTCATTCGAGTCGAGTTTTTTCGAGTCGAGCTCGAGTCGAGTTCGAGCAACTCGGTTCGCGTAACAGCCCTATTTGCAACCATTAAAATTTAGTGAACTATTGGGCTATGTAGCCCAAGTTGCAATTAATACTTTGCCAATGAAAGAAACAATACAATAACCAATTAACCAAATGATGAGTATTTATGAAAAACTATAAACAACAGTAACATGCAATATACAATAAAAAGATGTTGGAAAAATTTGTTGTTTGTGAAGGAAATTGTGTATTTTTCTTAAATGAATCGTTTGTCGTTCGATAAAGATTATTGTGGGTGTATGTTTCACTTTGTAGGAACATTGAAATGGTATATCTAGATGTCCAATTTTATATTGGGTGAGAAAGATATAATGAATTCAAAGTAGGTGGGTTGAAAATGTAACTTGCAAAAG
Organism: Adenophora triphylla var. japonica; assembly: GCA_022495995.1. Taxonomy (NCBI): domain Eukaryota; kingdom Viridiplantae; phylum Streptophyta; class Magnoliopsida; order Asterales; family Campanulaceae; genus Adenophora; species Adenophora triphylla. The sequence continues at coordinate 718,843 of JAFEMH010000335.1, forward strand.
TTAATCCCACCATTGACATGCCAAGAGTCCCAAAATAAATTGCTTGATTAATTGGGAGCATACCATGAGTTTGGTGTTATAAGTTGTGGATTAAAACCCCATAAACACAAGGATTGACTCCCATATAATATAGATTAATTTGGATGACTTTTGGATGGAACAATTTTTTGAAAAACCCACAAAATGAAATTAGAGAAATTTTTTCCTTCAATCTTCCTCCTCCTCTTTGCAATTTGTTCATCTTTTTCTTTGGCCTCCTAGATTAGTTTTGAGTGGTGATTTTGTTTAAGCATAGTGAGATTCGCCGGAAAACTTTAAGTGCAAAGTTGTTCCGGTTCATCCGTTTTATCCTGAGAGACTAACGTCCATTGAAGACCTTGAGCACTCGTAGTGAGGGGGCGAATTAGTCTTAAGGAGAGTGTGTCACACACGACTCGGATTCAAGCAAATTCAAGATGACGATTCAAGGAGGTTACAGCACGGATTCAAGCAAACTCAAGACAATGAATTTACGGTTTACTCTTTATTATTTTTATGTTGTATATAATATTTCAATTCATTGTAATTCTTTTCTCATTTGTGCTCGATTGTATAGATTTTGTCTAACAATCTTAAGACTAACTCTCCTATTTGAGAAAGAATTACAGATTTGAAAAATCTGGTGGATCAATGACCACAAGAGAAAAGATGTAAAGAGATGGCAAAAAGAGACGGAAAATTGATGGAAAAGAAACAAATTTCCAGCACAGATTTTCTATGATCATCTGTGGAAAAACTTTATTTTCCGGTTCGTTAACCGTTGGATCGAGCTCAAATTTGGTGGTCATGTTCCTGACTCATAGAAGAATATTCTGGACGGTGGGATCGGAAAGTTATTATGTGAAGAAGGAGATAAAAATTCCAGAACAGAACAGTTTTTTAAGGCTAAATTAATTACTTGAACTTATAGTGAATTAACGGATGAACATCGAGGATGTTGAAACGATTGTGTAAAATAGTTGTGGTGATGCCACTTCTAGTGTTTATACAATGGATGATAGATCTCTTATGGTTCATGAAAATCATAGTGAGAAAAAAAAATTGAAAGTTCGTTTGAACTAAATTGAGGAAATGAACAGTTAAAGATGTCATCTTTAACGTTCTTATGGTTCACAAGAATCATATTGTGAAATGAATAGTTCATTGGAACTATGTTGAGAAAATGAACGGGTAAAGATTTAGTCTTTAACGTTGCATTTTATAAATGAAAAGTTCGTTGAAACTAAGTTGAGAAAATTAACGGGTAAAGAAGTAATCTTTAACGTTAACGAAAAGTTCGTTGAACTAAGTTGAGAAGATGAACGTTGAAAGATGTATTTCTTTAATGTTGCATATTTTCAATAATCTATTGACAAAGATGATAGGGCTTCTTGAACGGAGTTGTTAAATCCTATTAGTGTCAATAGTGATAAAAGTCACAAAAAATAAAAATGGAGCTTCTTGAAAGAAGTTGTTAAATTTCATTGTTGTTGACATTAACAAATGTCACAAGGACTAAAACTAAAATTATAGGGTTTCTTTGGAGAAGTTGTTAAAACCTATAAGTGAAATGAGTGACTAATGTCAAATAATGAAAAAAATAATAGGACTTCAAGGAAGTTGTTAAATCCTATTGTTGATGACAAATGACACAAAATATTTAGAAGTATGACTTCTAAGAGAAATTGTGTATTTGGTGAATGAGAAAATAATTTCTATAATTTAGAGGTACTTCAAGATAAGACCTTTAAAGTTTTGGAATAAGTAACCTCAAATTATAATTTCATTAAGAAATTTGGAGGTTTATAATATGAGTTGTTATAAGAAATAAATTGTTGTAATTCTCCAATTGAATTAACAATTTATTTTGGGTGAATTCTTTAATTATATTAGAGAGTTCTATTTATAACAACAAGTTTATAATTTGGTTTTTAATTGTTGAAAGTTAAAACCAATGTATTGAGGAAGACTCCTTGTGTGGAGATAAATATTTAGAAAAATATGGTTGTTTCAAGTATTTTGTCTCACCATATTGAAAAGATATAAAATTTTGTTGGCCTAACCTTTGAGTGATGGCAACAAAAGATGTTTTATTTGATCATCTTGAACCTAGTGAGATTTTTTTATGAAAATCTTACAAAGTTGGGTGAAAATGAGACGGATGTTTTCAAGCCATGGGTATGGTTGAAAAATGCAAATCTCTTTTACCGAAACTATATAATTAATGAATTGTCGAATTCATTATGTAATGTGTATAGTAATAAGAAAACGGCAAAGGAATGATGAGAGTCTTTGGACTATTAATATAAAATCGAGAATGTTGGTGCAAAGAAATTCTTTGTAGGCCGTTTTCTTGATTTTAAAATAATGGACTCCATGAAACAGAAAAGGTTAATGGAAGAATTGAAAATATTTTTCTTGAAAACCATGTCGAATGAATGGTGTTGAGTGAAATTTCCAAGTGACGGAAATAATTGAGAAATCGCTTCCTACTTGGAAAGATTTCAAGAATCACCTTAAACATTAATGAGTAAAATGAATGTTAAGGTGTGATGGAGCATATTGAAATGCTCAAGGCAAAGACAAAGTTGGTCAAACTTGTTTGAAAAGTCAAACATATACCTTGTGGTTTAAGAGACAATCTTTTGTAGATGTCATCAATCATAATATTCACTATGTGAATGAATAAAATGGAAATTGAATTAATCGGTGAGTTGAGGTAGTAATCAATAATGAGAATAAATCTCGTTAATTGGATTATATGCCCTCATTCAAAAAGAAATTCAATTAAGATGTAAAATGTGTTTTGAATTAAATAATCATAGTGATGGTTATAATGTGAAGATGATTCAAACACATGGTGATGTAATCTATTACCTTTATCATTGCTTGTTAAGAAGCAAAATGATGAGTCTTATCTCTTTAAAAGAAAAAGTTGTAAACCAACTTACTAAAGAGATAGTGATAAAACACAAATAAGTGGAGTTTGTGTATAAATTGGACTAAAGACTACTGGTGGCATATTTGTAGGGTATGCATAAAATAGTAGTACTTCTTATAGAATTCATGTGTATGAATCCAAGATTCAATGTATGCGCACAAAATACTATAATGGAATCATGAAACGTCTCTTTCTTTGAGAATATGTTTCCGTGTACATCAAGAGATGAGGCAAACTCATCTAAACGGATACATGATTCAATAGAAGAAGAAGAAATTCATCATGATGAAATAGCGAAGAAGAGGTTGGACCTCAACATAGCAAAAGAGGTAGGATGAGAAAATTTTATGGCCCAAATTTTCTAACCTACATTCTAGAATGTAAATCACAAAGTTATAAAGAGGTATTGAACTCTTTTGAATGATCTTTGTGAAAAGAGGCTATTATATGTGAGATTGATTCCATCTTGGAAAATCACACTTGAAAACTGGTATATTTATCTCCGTGTAGTAAATTACTAGAATATAAGTGAATTTTCAAAAAGAAAATGAAGGATGAAACAATTAAAAGTATAAGACTATAATTGTAACATTTTGTTACAATTACATGAAAAGTCTAGACTTTGATACTCATTATTCCGTCGCGAGAATAATAATAATAAAAAAAAAGAGTTGTATTTGCAATGGCCGCACGACGGAATATGAAATACATTATAAGGATGTATAATATCTTTTCTAAATGTAATTTAGAAAATGAAATTTACATAGAACAACCCGAGGGGTTTGTTGTAAATGAACAATGAAATAAAGTGTCCACAATGTACATCATGATCAAATGGTGTTAATAATGAAAATTGGCATTATTGCTAATTTTGAAACTAACCCGAAAATGTGGGGTGAGTATACTTTGGAAAATAATTACCTATTGAAAAGATTTTCCCAAGAAAACAATGAGATGTCCATATGAATTATGAAAACGTAGGCCTACGTACTTGTTAATGAGGGGATGTTTCGCAAAGTAGCAAGTCCAATTACCAAGGAAATTGAATTTGGTTACTAAATAGTGGATTATGTTTCAAGAGTTATGTTCATAACAATTGTGGATATTGATTTGTTATATATGATTCAATAAGTTTGAATATATATAAAAATCAAAAGAAAATAAAATAAATGTAAATTGAGTACTGATGTCAAATTTGTTAAAATGAACGTATAACACTTTGATGAAATAGAGCAAAGTGGTGAAACGGTTCAAGATGCGGAAATTAAAAGGAAATGTGCAAGTTGGTAAAATCATTGTATGACTTTGACAAGCAAGTCATTGTATGACTTTTACAAGCACGAAGATAATGACATCAAAACTTCGATTGTGTGAATTTAATCAATTTGACTATGTCATCTTATTGATTAAATTCAAAAATGATATGTTGAACTCGAAAAGAATTCTAGTAAATTTGATCCGTGGATTAAATTTCAAGGATAAACTAATGGTCTTATTGGTAAAATAAGTCATTAGGGGGATATATCTTGATAATTTTGGAAGGGTCAATGTGAGACAACTAGAATTAAAATGGATTCGAGTTAACATTTATCAAATGGATAATCTTGCATTAGCAAGATGTTATATTGCTAAAGTCAATCTATGATTAAAAAGACATCTAGCAATGTGTGTAATGGTAGTCTAGACATATATGTCTAAGACATAATACCATTAGACAACTACTCTCAAAATGATTTGACTATGAAAAGTCAAATAATAAACGGATCCGTTAACCAAAGGGTTAGACCGAGAGTAAGTTGTGAACTGTGGAGGGGAATGGGACTTAAGCCTCTTAAAAGTTAAACACAGCGGAAAACTCAATCTAGATGACTGGAGATCTCAAGAACTAGATTCAATGGGACAACCTAACTGTTAAAAGACTTATAGCATCACTGTGGGGGAACCAACTCCAAGTCCATTCCTATTAGTGACATCTCGAAAGGACAAGGATAAGCTTATGGCTTTTAATGATTCTTACGCGTCAAAATTTCGAGCGGGGTAATACGGGTTACCTTTAAGAAATCACCTATGTGAGAGAGAAGTGGGGCCGCTTCGAGGAGAATTGTGTGAGGCTCAATTCTTAGACCCTCTCACAGAACCAGGCGTATGTTCAGGGCCATAAATGAACATAGCTATGAGAATTGAACTATGTTAGGACGTTACTTGTGTCAAGCATATGATCGGCTACACAAAAAGCATAACGATTCAAGGACATCGCGTCTATCAATTTGCGAGTAGAGTAAATATGCTTGTACGAGCGAAGGTTCAATGGGCTTTTTCCCACACCTATCGTATGCAAGTTTTCGTCTGTCGAACTCTATCACCAAACTCGTCATCAATTTCCTTCATGTGGGGGATTGTTGGAAAAATTTGTTGTTTGTGAAGGAAATTGTGTATTTTCCTTAAATGAATCGTTTGTCGTTCGACAAAAATTATTGTGGGTGTATGTTCCACTTTGTAGGAACATTGGAATGGTATATCTAGATGTCCAATTTTATATTGGGTGAGAAAGATATAATGAATTCAAAGTAGGTGGGTTGAAAATGTAACTTTCAAAAGTTAATCCCATCATTGACATGCCAAGAGTCCCAAAATAAATTGCTTGATTAATTGGGAGCATACCATGAGTTTGGGGTTACAAGTTGTGGATTAAAACCCCATAAACACAAGGATTGACTCCCATGTAATATAGATTAATTTGGATGACTTTTGGATGGAACAATTTTTTGAAAAACCCACAAAATGAAATTAGAGAAATTTTTTCCTTCAATCTTCCTCCTCCTCTTTGCAATTTGTTCATCTTTTTCTTTGGCCTCCTAGATTAGTTTTGAGTGGTGATTTTGTTTAAGCATAGTGAGATTCGCCGAAAAACTTTAAGTGCAAAGTTGTTACGGTTCATCCGTTTTATCTTGGGAGACTAACGTTCATTGAAGACCTCGAGCACTCGTAGTGAGGGGGCGAATTAGTCTTAAGGAGAGTGTGTCACACACGACTCGGATTCAAGTAAATTCAAGATGACGATTCAAGGAGGTTACAGCACGGATTCAAGCAAACTCAAGACAATGAATTTACGATTTTCTCTTTATTATTTTTATGTTGTATATTATATTTCAATTCATTGTAATTCTTTTCTCATTTGTGCTCGATTGTATAGATTTTGTCTAACAAAAGATATCGAGAAATAAACAGCAAAAGAAGGGGTGAACAACGAGGATCTGTATGCAACTTTGGTTGTAAACTATCCAGAGCTTCATTATTGATTTGTCCCCTGTTAGGAAAGAAGAGCATACACCATGGGGTTAATACACAAAGAGTAGATTCAACAGACTTACGAGCACATCAGTATCAGTATCAGTGTAAGTGTCCCAATCTGGGTCGTTAATATTCCGTCAGCCCAAATTAATGGTTTATAATCATTTAGGGACATTTTGGACATTATTTAGACAATTTGATTGAGGAAGGATCTCTTAGGAATAAGAAAAAAGCATGGGACCTCGCTGGAATTTGTCATTTCCAATAAAAAAAAGGAATATTGACTAAATAGAAACAGTCAAAACAGCTTTCTGCAAAAAACAGGCACGCTACTGATCCCATCCGCGCGGATGAGATTGTGCCTACAAACTCATCCACGCGGATTAGATTGTACCCCAGCCAACCTATAAATACAGCCCTTCTCTCTCAGTTTCAAAAGGTCGAAAATTCCTAATTCCTACTGTTACTCTGTCAAAATTCCCTCTCAAAACAGCCCTCAACACTCATCCTTCACAAATTTAACTCCAAAACCAAACACTAATCCACTCCAAAATCACTTCTAAGCCTTGAAATCTTCAAACCCTAAACACAAACCCAAGGAAATATTGGTAAACTCTTGTTCTCCCTTCTTAAATCTCCTTCATTTATACATATATTTCATACATAAATAATGTAGAATAGTTGGTTCACTTGTTGTTTACCTCCCTTCCCTCTTTGTCCCAAGGATCCAAGAGGATCTCCATGGAGTTCATCTCCATGGATGATTCTCTACAAGGATTCATATTTTTTATTATGCAATTCCCCCATGTCCCTTTTACATTCCTAGCTTATAATTGCTCACTTGACCTAGAAGATGGTCATCTTGGAGTCAATCTCCATAGGTTATCACTTCTAAATGGTCCATAGTCTTTACTTCCTTGTAAATGTCCCCCCCCATAGTCTAAGATGTTCATCTTGGAACCATTTTCATGGATGAACATCCTTAAGATTTACATATTTATGAACATCCTTAAGACTTACATATTTAGGTCATACTAGATGTATGAGATAAACTTGAGTATAGGTCTCAAGGATGGTCCTCCTTGTGACCACCTTAGAGATCTTCCTCTAAAGTTGATACATCTTGACCTAATTTTCTTGTTAATTTACTTTCCTTGTCAAAATCCCCCTTTTCCTTAGCAAATGAAATGTTTGCAAAGTCCTAACGTACCCCCGGAATGGCTTGATTAAGTGGATTCATCACTAATGACCACTAATCAAAGTCTAGGGAAAGAGAGGACAAGCACGGATGCCAAAATCCAAACATCCCTTTATTTTCTGTTTTCCAGTTACAGTTTCCAGTTAAGTCCTATAAATCCAGTTAAGTTTCTGGAAAATTGAGACTGCATGTTAGTCCACGCTGATAAGATTGTACTACAAAGTCATCCACGCGGATGACATTGTCATCTGCAAACAAATTTTCAGTTTCTGTTATTTTGCAGTTTAGTCACTGTTTTTAAACTGTTTTCAAGTCCAGACCCTTGTATTTCTGTTATTTTCCGAAAATCCTTTTAATTCAAAGTCTTTTTCAAAATACACATACACACACACACACAATAAGTTTCAAGTTTGGAAGACTTGTCATATGAGGCATTCCGGGTGAACGCCAAACGTTCTTCCCGGAGTGTAACGTGACCTCCGGACTCATTTCTCTAATTTTGGGCATTTTTCAAAGTTTTGGCCCCTAAACTAAAATGGCATGGCGACTCCGTTGATTTTTCAAAGTCCGATAAAGATTAATCCCATTTCAAAAAAATCTTTATTTTCACAAAACTTTTTCCCAAAAAGGTTCTGTCGGGCGCCAAAAAAAAAAATCGGGTACATCACAATCAGTCAAATAGATAAAATCTAGCTCACTCATAAGTCAAGCCATAAGTTACTGATAAAAAACAAGGATTCAAATAGTTTCAGCATCAATCATGTAAAATAGTGTAATCGGGGACCAAAGCTTTGTTGATAAATCTACTGTACAAATCCAAGGTTAAAACTTAAATGTGTGGGCTGATAAAAAAGACTGACAATCCAACACCAGCATAGATAAAGAAAATGAATTAACAGAGCTACAGAGACACAGGAGCTGACAGCATTACACTGAGACACCAGAAATCACACCTCACAAAAGAAAAACCCTAAATGGACTATAAGTGCTCTGTTCACAAGCTCCTTACAAAAGCCTTAATATGTTCTTTAAAGGATTCATCTTCTAACTGATACATCAGTGATTACACCAGAAGATGCAAATTTGGAAGCCCATTTATGTTACTATCAATCCATAGATATTTAATTGTATGAACAATAATCACTCGAAACTACAACATATTTAAATAACAAAGATCATGAATATGAAATAGAGATAGCACAAATTAATATAAAAGTAATCATATCAAATTTTCATCAACCACGGACAGTTCAAAAAACTTTGGTACACCATCAAATTCATCTATAAAACAAAAGGATTAAATATGTTAAATGTGAGGCAAACTAATTAAAAAAAACAAAAACATACCAAAGTATCAGTGGTAAGCGAAACTGTTTGATTTTTTAAAAGATTCTTAAGGTTAGCAGCCTCCTCCTTGTAAATCCTCAAGCATTCTCTAGCTACAGTCCACCTAGATGGCATTTTAAACATTGGATTCAACTGTCAAGAATATTCCTGGAATCCTTCCTTATCGACAATACTGAAAGGTCTATTGTCTTTGATGCACATTCTAACAAGTGCCCTTCTACACTTCTCTACATTAAAAGAATGAGTAGCAAGAGAACTACATTCCCCCTTCGGTGTGGGCTTAAAACCTAAAAGCGATTGCATTTTATCTCCCTTCTTCCTTAACAAAATAGGTGACAGAAGACAATGATATTCTAAATGACTCTTCAAATTTGAGGTACCATCTATGGTAGCATGACATTTAAACCAAAATTTGCAATAAGTACATTGTGCTTTTGTTGCACCTTTAACATAAGTGAAATGTTGTCATACCATTGATCTTTTAGCCAGTGTATGCCTTTCGCCATTTTCATTAGCAGCTCCCCATCTTTTTCTTCAACGAGTATCTCATGTTTCTCGCTTTCTTTCTCAATCTCGACATTAATGGGTTTCATCTGCGACTAATATTTGAAGGGAAAGAGATAAACAAAGAAAGTAATAAATCGATAATAAAGAAATCAAATACCCAAACAACCATTATTTCATCAAAACAAACTAAACCCATTATAAAAAATTATTAAAATAAACACTAATTAAAAATATATAAACATACATTCATTCATAAAAAAAAATGAACTGCAAAACATATTGATTTGTGTATTCATATAACCCTAATAGTTCACAATCACGAATAGCATAATTGGACACTGGAAAAAGAGACAGAAATAAAACCGAAGAATATTTTTGATATATACCAAATCGGTGACAATGGATTGAACAATCGGTGGCAAGGATGGTCGGAAAAGGCAGCGGCGACGAGGAAAGGAGGAGGTGGCGACGAGGAAGAGAGGAGGCGGCGACGACGAGGAAGGGATAAGGAAGTGAGGAGGCGAGGAGCCAAGCGACCAAACCTAGGTCGCGCCTAAGGGAATCAGAAATGAAAAAACTGAGGAAGATTTTTGATATATATGCCATATCAAACGATATAGTTTTATGTATGTTAACGGTTCGGTTCAGTTTCTTAATGGTTTAAATATTTTAAACTGGAAGCGAACCGATTTATTCGGTTTTTTATTTTCTATGAACCGTCCCAAACCAATAAGCTATTGGTTCGGTTTTTCGGTCGCGATTTATCGATTTTTTTCGGTGTAAATGGTTTTTTTTTGTTTTTCTGCTCGCTCCTAGTTTGTAGAGTTATAATGACTCTGTTATCTATTGATACTTGCTATATATCAGAAGCTTGATTTTCTAGCAAAATATTCTGTATTGTATATGTAAATTATATGGTCAAAAGAAAAAATTATGCAAATAAATAATTGTATGTAATTACAATATAGAGTCCAAATTTCATATTTTGTTAACATTTTAGGGTTTTAACCAATTTCGTTAGAAATTTCCGTTAAATGATCACGTGCAAGTCACGTGTCATTTAACAGGGGATATTTTTTAACACAAATTCTTTTATTGTTGTTTTAATGCAAATTAAATGAAAATAAATTAACCATATGATCTCTTAACTGATTTATAACTTTATAAAACTTCAGAACTACCCTTGTACCAAAAAAAAAACATTGCCTCTCCTCTCCCCTCTCACACACACATTTTGTCTCCCTCTCTCTCTCTCTCTTTAACTTTCTCTCTCTACCCCATCTTCTTCCTCATCTTCCAATCCACCCACCTCTATCAGCTCACCCAGCATCACCCCCACCTCCACCCTCCACTCCCCTCTCGCCACCCCAGCCCTACCCACCGCCGCCGCCTTCCTCTCTATCTCCATCCCTTCGTCTTCAACCCGACAACCCCACCCCACTCATCTCTCTAAACTCTTTCCTTTCATCCTCCGCTAAACTCAACCTCCGGCGTCTCTCAAACTCGGATAATGGCGATGACGGGGAGACAATCAAGGGAGTGAGTTGGCGGCATTGTTGGTTGTAATTCTTTTGTCGTTGATCTCGTATGGTTGGGTGGGGTATCGCTAGTGATGTTATCTTGTTGGGCTCTGGCGTCGCCGATAGCTGGGTATTCTACTGTTCGATCTCTGGCCTAGTTAGGATCTGAATTATTATTGCCCAAATCTTAGTTGAATCAAATGAAAAATTGAAATTGTATCTATTCAATTTTGTTCCAACAACTTTGTTCCAGCAAATAATGATATTTTGCTTTTAGTTTTGACTTGCCTTTGCAAATAGAAATGTAAAATCATGAAGAAGAAAAAGGGGCATTAATTTATGAGTTTAGATGTAATTCAAAAACTTTCAAATAAATTTGATATCGGAGGGAGTATTATTCTTTTCATAAATAGTTGTGTTTATCCATCCCCCGTTAAATGAGGAAGGCGGCGACGGTGGATAGGGGGTTAAGGTGGTGAGAGAGGAGTGGAGGGTTGAGGTGGGGTGATACTGGGTGAGCTGATGGATGTGGGTGGATTGGAAGAGGAGGAAGGAAATAGGGGTAGAGAGAGAGAAAGTTAAAGAGAGAGAAAAAGTGTGTGTGAGAGGAGAAAGCAGGGTAATGTTTTTTTTGTTACAATGGTAGCTCTGAAATCTTATAAAGTTATAAATTAGTTAGGGACCATATGGTTAATTTATTTTCATTTAATTTGCATTAAAACAACAATGAGAGAATTGTGTTCAAAAACATCCTCTGTTAAATGACACGTAACTTGCACGTCATTATTTAACGAGATTTTCTAACGAAATTGGTTAAAAATTCTAAAATGTTAATAGAATATGAATTTTGGACCCTATATTGTAATTAGTGATAGAATGAGGTCAATCTTAGAAACACCCCTAAACTTTGAGCCCAAAATGTAATTTTCCCTTTTTTTCAAGCCTAACTTTGATTAGAACAGAAATACTACTAGTGAGTGGTGAAGCCACGTTAATGCTATGCAGGCCCGGTCCTGCCCTGATGAGAGTGAGGCCACCACCTAGGGCCACTGAAAATTTTCAATAATTAGGGGCCACAAAATTTAAAAGTTAATGAATATATAAATATGACTCTAATTATAAACATAAAGTGTTCTTTGTTCCAGTGGTAGAAGCATGCCTCTAATGTCCCATGCAGGCCAGTAGCCCATGTTCGAGCCATAGCGCCAGCATAGAGCTTTTTATTTCTCTCTTTTTTCTTCATGGTTCTTCATTTGTTTAAAACAATTTTTTTTCTCCTACCTTTTTTAGTTCTCTCTTTTTTCTTCATGGTTCTTCATTTGTTAAACAGATTTTCATTATTTTCTTTTCTTTTTCTTTCATTCTATTACTCTCTTTCCATTTTCTTCATGTTTTTAATTTGTTAAACAAATTTTTATTATTCTCTTTCCATTTTATTCATATTCTCAATCTTTTAAGCTCATAAACAAATTTTTATTTTCTCCCACTTTCTGTCTTTTTCTTCCTTAAAGTCACTCTATCCATTTCAAAATGAATTTACAAAAATATTTAAACTGATCGTTATTCTCTCTCTTGCTTTTATGCCTTTTTGTTCTTTAAAGTTTTTTTTTCTCCTTCAATCTTAAAAAGAATGTAAAAAAAAATTCAAATTTGATGAATGTTCATTTTCAAATAAAACTTGTCTCGAAATTGTTGTTTTTTGTTTAAAAAAAATAAAAATAACTTTATCCATATTGTATTTTTATTTTCATTGGTCACATTATGTTGCAAAACTAAATATTTAAATTACTTAAAATTGCATCACTGTCTATTGGGAAAAATATTAAAGGGCCTCGACCAAATAATTGGCCAAGGCCACAAAGTTAAGAGAACCGCCCTGATGCTATGGGGCTATTCGAGTAGCAGCAGTTATCTTTTGTATTTGTCTTTCCCAAATAAGTATCAATATTTTGTTTCAAAAAAATAAAAAATAAGTGTAAATATTTTATTTTAAAAATAACTTAATTAAATAATTTAGTTGAGAACAGGCCGAGTATCCCAATTCTGTTCCGGGCTCTTACAATAGGCCAGCCCATCTACACCCACACAAAAAACAAAAAGTCTTAATTTTTGGGTTAAGTCTCCGATATTTATGAAAACCTACCAATACAATGACTCCGTACATTTGTACTTGGTATAATGGAGTAATTCGGATGAAAAACTAGTTTTTTTTCAAAATGTTATAAAAAAATTAGTTTTCAGAACAGTTCATCACTCTTATTAGTTAGACTTAGTACTATAAAACTAGTTTTTTTCTTTTAAAACTAGTTTTTTTCTTTTAAAACTAGTTTTTTTCTTATGTTACGAAAAAACTAGTTTTTTTCAAGATTTTGGCGGTATAATGTTAGTTTGGTTGATTTAAAAAAAATAAAGAAAGAAGAAGATGAATTTTTAGCTATTATCAAATTCACGATCATAATCGTTTTTATAATTCTAATAATCACAATTCAAAAATTATTATTGATAGTATCTAGAATAATAGTAATATTAATGACAAAAGTTAGAATATTATTAGAATTGTTTTTTTAAAATGTTTTTGTCAAAATTCAATTATATTTAACCATTAAAAAGTGAGACTATATGATGGATGGAGTAATTATATTTGAAATCTAGACGGAATAGGAGATGTTAGGGGCAACCTATCAATAATCAAATAGGACTTCTTACAGGTTTTTTGTTTTTTCTGGGCTCCTTCTCTCTTATTGATTAACTTAAACAACGCGTTTTCATTATTCAATTTGGAGTCATAATCCATGCAGATGTCGGATTCCCAAACCAAGATGAACTAACCATAACCACCCCAATAGCCTATATATGTCTCTTATCTAACACCCAATTTCTTCTGCATAACGAGTAATTTTTACTTGTGTTTCAGTTATATAATATCTGAAGCGATGAAGAAGGAGTTTTCCAAGGCGGAAGAAGTCAAGAAGAAGGAAGTAGACCTCAATCCAAACAAGCGTTACAATGGTTTTGATGCGCTTGTAGATGTTGCAGAATATATGAGAGCTAACTTTATAAGAAAGAAATTGCAGCAGCACCAGCAACAACAACTATCTCATCCTTCTCCGATGATCACCGGTGAAAAGGGTATCCAATGTTTCTCCGGCAAAAACGCCGTTGATAATGCTTGCAAGAAGAATGCTATTCCAATCCCCCCGAAGAAGGTGAGAACAAAAGAAGAAGTTCTTGATATATCAAAGCTCGAGAAAAAGATGGCGATGACTAGTCGAAGAGTAATCAGCAGCATGTCTGAATCTCCGGAGGGTATGTCGTGGGAAGAATTTTTGACAAAAGAGAGGCTTCTAAAAAGGCTCAAGGAAATCGAAGAAGAAAATATGATGCAGGTAAAAAGAGATTGTAAAAAAGTTGTGAGGTTTGAAGATTCCGACTCTGACAATGAAGAGGAATGTCGGGCGAGGAAGACTCAAAAGAGATCATCAAAAAGGTCTGATCCTTCTCTGATGATCACCTGTGAAGAGTGTAAACAATATTTCTCCGGCCAAAACACTAGAAAACCTCTTGCCATTGATAATGCTTGCAAGAAGGTGAGACCAAAAGAAGCAGTTCTTGATATATCAAAGCACGAGAAAAAGATGGCGATGACTAGTCAAAGAGTAATCACCAAGTCTGAGTACCCGGAGGGTATGACGAGGGGAGAAATTTTCAGAAGGGAGAAGATTCTAAAAAGGCCAATGGAGTTTGATGATGAAAATGTTATGCAGAAAAGGGTAAAAAGAGATTGTAGAAAAGTTGTAAGGTTTGAAGACTCTGACTACAACAGAGAAGAAGAAGAAGAGGAGGAATTGCAGGTGAAAGAGAAGAAGAAGAACAAAGGTAGTTTTGGAATACAAAAACTTGAGATTCCGAATCCACCTCGAGAGTTAGCAGAGAAATTCATGAGTAGAATAACGGCGATTGGGGGTAAAAACCTAAAATGTGTGATAACAAAGAGACTATCAGTCTCGGACTGTAAGAAAGGCAAAGGAAGACTGACAATGCCCTTTTCCCAAATAAAAGAGTTCTTGTCTGAGAATGAGAAGGTTCATCTTCAAGGAAGGAACAAATCGAATGGGAAGAACGAAAAAAGTGTTAAGCTCATACAACCGAACCTTGAAGAGATTGATATTAAATTGAGGCAATGGGATATGCCAAAACCAACGGGTGGTGTTAGTAAGACGTATGTGTTGGTTAAACCATGGAATGATGTAGTTAGAAAGAATGGGCTACGGGTAGGAGAAGAAATTCAGATATGGTCATTCCGTGTGGGAGAAGATGAGTTGTGGCTTACGATTGTTAGAATCTCGGATGGTGAAGAACCAACGGATGTTAATCAACTCCCGTATGGCGAAGGACCATCAAATGCTGGCCAACTCCCAAATAGTGAAAGTGACTGTACAGGAACTTCAGAGAATGGCGAAGAACTAGCTGATATTGATCAACTTCAGAATGACGAAGAACCAAATAATGATGGTCAACTACAGAATGCCGAAGAACTAGCAAATATTGGTCAACTCACGGAAAGCGAAGAAGCAGCTAATGTCGATCAGAGTATGACTGAATGATGATATGAAGCAATTGATCATGGAAAATACTGGTTAATTAAGGTGTACATCATGGTTGAACTGTTTGGGGTTTGGGGTCTGATTATTAGGATAGAAAGCAATTGCTTTCTTGTCATTTCTTTGTTTCGTTTTTTTTTTTTTTTTTTTTTTTTTTTTTTTTTGAGGTAAGACTGTATGTCTCCTCCTTGTTATTTGATGGTAAGGTCTAGCCCTCATCACATTTTGATTCTACCTTTTATTTTAATAAAATTTAGGAGACGGGATTGCCCTTTTAGAAAAAACAAATCATTCATGGAGTTGCTAGTGCTTATTCTTTCTTCCTTGCCAGAAATTATTGAGTTATTGCACAAATAGGGTCTGCATACACTTAAAATTTTAATACTGACAACTTAAAATCCTATTAGAAAGGCACAGACTCTGCTAAAGGAAGTGAAATTGAAAATCTGTTTCATGCTTTCGCAAGTTTCAAAGCAGCGAATTGATCTGCTTCTGCTTCAACTTCAGATCCTGTTGATCCCCGGAAGAGCAAAATGGCAAGACTGCCAATACGAAAGTGGATAAAGGAGCCGTAGCAATGAGTTACAAATGACCCAAAGTCTGTACCAACAATGCATTGCCAACCAGTTCCATAGGCATTGTCAAATTCCTGCACCAGTAAGCCCCAAATCTATATCATGGTCGGCCCTTCATCATAGAACAATGATCTGCTTTTGTGTGCGTGTGTCTGTGAGAGAGAGAGAGAGAAGGCCACATAGCATACAAGTGAGTAAAAATGAGAAACTTCACTTTACCTTTTTAATGAATCGGGCAATCTCAGTGGCCTCAGTAACATCAAAGAAGTCGAGTGCTTTGGCTGCCAAATGAAGTGCATCTTGTTGCATGGTCTGAAGCATGTCCGTCTCACCAACTACAGCTTTTCCCTCTAACATGGTAGCTAAATCACAAACAAAACTGCCACAAATATATTTATGCAATGGTACTTGAAAGTTAGTTGTAATAATGAAGAATTTTGCGTTCTAACTTCTAAGCAAAGAATGATGTATGGGCAGAGGAAGAAGGGCTAAAACAGCTAGTTATAAAAGAGTTGGAAAAGGGGGAATTGGACCAACGGACCACGTAGGCGGAGATATTTGTGGTCATCAAAGATTCAAGAATTGAGGTTGTGGCATCTTCTAAATTGGCAATTCTGATAAAAACAAACAAAAGTGAGAAATATGATATAAGAGTATCACATGCAGCTCATATAAGGGAAAATTAAGCATAGGAAGCTGGTAATACAGTTTTTTTTTCTGGTGTAGGTTTGTTTTGGACAGCTGGTGTTTCTTTTGTGTGGATACGACGATTCTTGTTTTGTCACGCGTTGGTCGGTAGGGTAACTTATAGCTTGTATGGTTCTACGGACGTCCATTTTCCTTGGAGATTATAGTGATGGTGCTGGAAAATGTTTGGTGTAGAGTAGAGACTACCAGAAACTTGTACTAACGATTTTAACCAGGTAAGAATTGCTTTCTATTAGCTTCTAAAAGAACAAACTGGGGAGGGATCAAACTATTCAACTACTCATTATACGTCCGGCCACTTAACCATCAACCTTCTTGCTCCTTTTTTCTCAAAATGAATGTCCGTTTTTGTTCTTTTGGAATTTTTTTTTTTTCGATATCCCAGAAATGGGATTTTTGGAAAGTATTTGAATTAAAAGAGGCAAAGTGTTTGGTGCGAAGGAGAGAAGTGTGTTTTTCTAACATTTTATGATTTTGTAATAAATAATCAACAAAAAAAAAAAAAAACAGAGAGACAAGTTTTCATGTACATAACATAATAGTATTACTCTGTGTTTTGGTGTGTATTTCTCAAAAATCGTTCACCTATACCGCTTATGCCTTGCCTTGCGATTAACTTTAAATTCGCCTAGAAATAAAAAAAAATTACATTAAATTTCCATTAAAATATCGCGATTAACTTCAAATTGTCTAGGACCTGCCTACAAACTTTAATATTAGTATTTTCAGTTGAAAACTATTTAAATTTATTATTATATACATTTAAATTATTTATTTGCGTGTTTTTGTGACATTTTAACGTTGTTTTACGATAATGTTATAAATCTATATATATAAAAGTCAAGAAGTATATGATATTGCCACACGTGGAAAAGTTTAAGAATGAGATTGTAATTTAGAGCACCACATCAACACCTATTTAAGGCCAAACTATATTTACCCCGTCATTTATACGCTAAATCTCACTTTGCACCTCAACACCTCAACGTGAAATTTGTCCCACTTTGATATCCAATGTTAAAACTATACCACTTTGCTCCACTCATTCTAACGAACGTTAGAAATTTAAAGAAATTAATCATGTGAATGTCACATGATGAATGGAGAGTATTTTGATCATTCTCATTTTAACTTTTAACTTCATTTTAATTTTATTTTTACCACTCTTATTTATGATGTACTTCAACTATAAAATTACTTTATATATTATTTTATTCTTCAGTTTAATTTGTTTAGTCTTCCATATACGTACAAGAAATTAATAATAATAATATTTTTCACATTATTATTTTATTATTATTTTTAAAAGTTATTATTTATTTTCTTAGTGGGTTTTCTTAAAACAATTTTCCTAGTGTAGTTAAAAAAATATAAAAGACGTAATTACTTCGCACGTGACATGCATAAGACCAATTTCGTTAAATTTCCAACGTTCGTAAAAATTTAGGGGACAAAGTGGCATAATTTTAACATTGGATTTCAAAGTGAAACGAATTCCGCACAAGGGTGAAAAGTGAGATTTGATGTAGGGTAAACATATTTTGGTCTCTATTTAATGCCATAACATTAAACATCCATAATTATAATTATTAGAAGATTTTATTATTATACTACAAGACTTTCTGTATTCCTCTTATTTATTTTTTTACTTCTACATTACTATTTGCACTAAAAGTAGTATTAGTAACTAAATATGAGTACAAATAATAATCTTTTTAAAGTAAATTATAATGAAAGAAAATTATAATTATGCCACATGAAAAAATTTTGGCGTAGTTTGAAATTTAGAGCGCAATATAAAGACTCTTTATATTCTTTTCATTTTTTCTATTACTAATAGCAAAAGTAATATTAGTAACTAAATAAACATATAAATAACAATCTTTTTAAAATAAATTGTACCCCGCAAAGTATGGGTGTATTATGTCTAATTTTTAGTCTCGTCTAGGTCTTTAAGCATGCGCTAGTCCCAACTACGACGACTAACGACCAGTCTCATCTAGGTCTTCAAGCATGCGCCAGTCCCAACTAACTACGACGACGACTAACGACCGTCTATAAAAATTGATAGTTTTACTACATATGTTTATATGATTTGTTATACTACTAGTATTAACCCCCGTGCCAAGGGCACGGAGTGACACATTCATACCTGGTTCAACTAAAATCAATTCCTCCCTTCTTTGGTCAAATCTTCGTGCTTGTATGCCAAGGGCACAACCATTTTTTCCCTCCAACCATTAGAGTTTGTTTTTTGAATTGATACAAAAGTTTAGTTATAACCCTAAATGAGTTAATGGCTAGTAAAAATGCATTTATAATTTCCCAAGCCTTAAAAAAAATCATATAGTATAGTATAGTACTATATGTTCAATATCTTTAATTAATTTTCAAAAATAAATAAATTAATGAAAGATCCTAACAGAGGAAAAAAAAGACAAATAAATTAGAAATACACCTAAATAATGAATGGGAAAAAAAAAAAAAAAAGCAAATTTAAATTCTTTCTCTATCAAACCCCTCACTCCCAATCCCCAACTATCTTCCCACTTTCCCTTTGAAAACCATCCCAACCCACTACAGTTACACTCTACATTTAAACCTCACATCTAACATTTAGAAGAAAAAAATAAACAACAATTAAAAAATAATATCAAGTAATAACAGCAAAACCCCAAAATAATAAAATGGATCAAAGAAATAATTGATTGTTCAAATAATAATTAACTCTGTTCCAATAACAAATGACTTACGGACCTAACTCTCACTCCCACTCGCACCAACCTAATGACACACTTTTTCTGTTAGTACACAATGATAATTTATCTCTCTCTAAAGACTCGTGCCAAGGAGGCAACAACAGGTGGTGGTATTGGGAACCAAAGCCATGTTCTTCAACTTCACGCCATATAATCAGTTGCCCATATTTTCCGCCGCAGTGGTGATGAACTAAAGAAATTGTTCGAGGAATGCATCAAAGATTTTCGAGAATTTTTGTCTCCTCTATCAACCCCATCCCACTGCACAATACATTTAAGAATTAATCAATTAACTTCTCTAATTCTGTCTACCACATATCAAAAAAAATATGCTAATGAAACAAACATTAAATCAGAGGATAATCAGTATCAAAATCAGTAAGACTTAAAGCAGATGTGTGAAAGAAAAAGAATAATAAAAGCAAGCAATATTAATAAAATGGAAGAACAACACATCTGCAACATACGAAAGAGTGAATGGGATAAAAAAAAAATGTAGGTAACGTGAAAGAAACTATCTTTCAATTGAAGCCATAAAAATCAGACTTTGGATTGCCTAATATAAATCCAAAAAGGAGGTTTTTTTTAGTAGGTAGATAAGAGAGAGAGAGAGAGAGAGAGAGTGTGCATGTGAATAGTGGGGAGGTTTTCTTTTAATTGAGGAGAGGGAAGTTACAAACGGTTGAGAAGGAGATTTTAGACCGTCAGATCATTTTTTGAAAATCAATCTCAGTCTCTCTTTTGTCTCGGCGGTTATTCTCATTCCCTAAAAACTCGTGCCAAGGAGGCAACAACAGGTGGTGGTATTGGGAACCAAAGCCCTGTTCTTCAACTTCACGCCATATAATCCGTTGCCCATATTTTCCGCCGCATTGGTGATGAACTAAAGAAATTGTTCGAGGAATGCATCAATGATTTTCGAGAGTTTTGTCTCCTCTATCAACCTCATCCCATTGCAAAATACATTTAAGAATTAATCAATTAACTTCTCCAATTCTGTCTACCACATATCAAAAAAATATGCAGATGACACAAACATTAAATTAGAGGATAATCAGTATCAAAATCAGTAAGACTTAAAGCAGACGTGTGAAAGAAAAAGAATAATAAAAGCAAGCAATATTAATAAAATGAAAGAACAACACATCTGCAACATAAGAAAGAGTGAATGGGGTAAAAAAATGTAGAGCAACATGAAAGAAACTATCTTTCAATTGAAGCCATAAAAATCAGACTTTGGGTGGCCTAATAGAATTCCAAAAAGAAGGTTTTTTTTAGTAGATAGATGAGAGAGAGAGTGCATGTGAATAGTGGGGAGGTTTTCTTTTAATTGAGGAGAGGAAAGTTACAAACGGTTGAGAATGAGATTTTAGACCTTCGAATCATTTTTTGAAAATCAATCTCAGTCTCTTTTTGTCTCGGCAGTTATTCTCATTCCCTATTATAATATAGATACTCTCTCCGTCCCACGATAATATGCAAAAAGACCTCTTTTGGACGTTCCATAATAATCTGCACTTTTTTTAAAATGGAAATGGGACCCACTTCTCTCTACTCACAACAATTTTCAAATTTTCTATTCTCTCCACTAATTCTTTTTCCTATTTTACTTTTACACTCATAATACATCACCTTTATCACTTTTTATCTTAATTTTCGCATCAGCACAAAAAAAAAGTGTATACATTTGTGATACGGAGGGAGTAATTAGTATTAAGAAAATGAGAGAAATTAATGAATGACCTTGAGTATGGGTATAGAACATCTCTATAAGAAAAAAAAAAAAAAAAAAAAAAAAAGAAAGAGAAAACTATAAAGCGTTGATATGTTGTGGTCAAACCCAACAAATGGGTGACCGACAAACAACCAAACCCACCAAAGCATTCACCCAGCTAAACAACTACGTGTCACCCACTTTCCTATACCAGGGAATCAAGTATTGTTCCCTCGGTTTTAAATTGATAATTTTTTTTTGTTATTATAAAAATATTTTGAATAATATTTTTACATTAATTTATTTATTCTAATAAAAATTTAAAAATTATTATTTATAATTAATGACGTATCAATAATAACTTTTAAAATTCTATTAAAATAATTAAATTGATCTATAATTATTATTCAAAATACCTTGTTAAAGACAACTTGAAAATTGGAAAGATTATTTCGAAAGGAAGGGAGATGCTCCCTCCGGTTCGCTCGAAATGTCTCAACTTTTTTTTTGGTGTTTCATTTAAAATTTTCTAACCCAAAATAAGAAAATTTTTTATTACTTTTTTATTTGTGAACCCAATTGTCATACTCACAATACATATCCACTAACTATTCCATATCCCACTTTCTCTTTTCTACATTACTTTTTTTTAAAATATCTGATATACAATTGAAATGCTACATATTAGAGCTATACTTATATACAATTGAAGCCATTGCGGTTCGCCACCTTTCTCTCTCCACCTCCCTTCTACCATTTTCAGATTCCCTCCTCCGTCCTCTCATTTCCGATTCTTCAATTTCTCTCAATTCAAAAATCTCTTGTTCATAAATTCAGTTTCGATTTTCTCCTTCTTTTCCACCGGTTGAGATCACCCGTCGTAATGGGGCGTGGTCTCTTCGCCTGCTTCGGTAAACGCTCCTCTTCCTCCACCACCAACGCCAATAATTCCACCGCCATCGCCACCGCAGATCTCTCCGTGGAGGAGCAAAGACGAGGCGGACCAATCGTGGTGGAACTCTTCTCCTCCCAGGGATGCTCCACATCGCCGGAGGCGGAGCTGCTGTTCTCGAGGCTAGGGAGGGGTGATTTCACCCTGGAGGTACCGGTGATATTGTTGGCGTACCATGTGGATTATTGGGATTACATGGGCTGGAAGGATCCATTTGGGTCAAGCCAATGGACCGTACGGCAAAAGGGCTATGTTGAGGCCTTCAATCTTGACACAATGTTTACCCCACAAGTGGTGGTTCAGGGACAAGCCCAATGTATTGGGAATGATCAGGACGCTTTCTTGGCCGCCATTGCTTCCGCACCTAGATTTCCTTCCCCCACGTTCCAGGTTCTCCGTTCATCTGCATCCATTGTTACAAATATATATTATTTTTTCATTTTTCTGGTGAAGATTATATCTATGTTATTTAATTGCTATAAATACTAATCTAATATACACAAGATCAAGATCAAGATCAAGATCAAGGTCAAGATGTAACATAATATTAATTTTAACTGATTAATTGATTGGGGAAAGACGTTCACATTAAGCTAATGTGGGTCCAGCCCTTCTCTGGACCCCACACACCGTGAGAACTCCTTTAATGCCAAGAAATTGATTGAGATTGCTTTCTTTATGATAGGCAACATTCCAGAGACCTACACCAGAGTCCTTGCAAGTGTCTCTAACAGGGTCTTTAAAGTCAAAGGTGGACGGTAATGGAGCTGATATCATGGTGGCACTTTACGAGAGCGGTTTGGTGACAGACTGCCAAAAGGGGGAGAACAAAGGGAGAGTTATGGCAAATGATTACGTTGTTAGGAAGCTTGAAAAGCTCTGCTCTGTCAAAGACATTGCTCCCAAGAAAACTGTAACCGGAACTGTCAATTTCTCCCTATGGGAAAGTTTCAACAGCAGCAAATGTGGTGTGGCTGTCTTCTTGCAAAATGGATCTACTCATCATATATTTGGTTCCCAGAGCTTCCAGTTGCCTGATAATCTATGAGAGGTTCTTACTAAGCTTTGTGCTTTATGATTTATTTTGCCACATATACCAGTTTGTTAATTACGGAATAGATTGCAAATGTTTCAATGATTAAATTCGGGATTCGCTTTCCTGCTTTTATTGTACAGAATGCGTTTGGGGTTTCAGGTTAAGAATGTTAAACTAAGAACGATTATAAGAAGAGAAGAAATAATTAGGTTCAAAGCTTGGTTTTTCATTGATCCTAAAGTATATATAGGACAATAAAGAGAATTCAATTTAAAAAAGATTCTAAAAAATCTAATTTGAATAGGTAACAATAAAAAAAAGACTATTAGTCAATGAGAACTGGGAAATCCGATCACCTAATCCCCCTATCGTAACAAACCCCCCCCCCCTCAAATTGAAGCATGGGGATTCAGAATGCCCAACTTGCTAAGGAGAAAATCAAATTACTTCTTGTCAATAGCTTTAATGAAGATATCCGTCAACTTTGTAGATGTAGGAACGAAAGAAGGGGCAATGAGACCCTCTTTGACCGCATCACGAACAAAATGACAATCAAACTCAATGTGCTTTAATCTCTCATGAAAAATAGGATTTTGAGCAAGATGTATAGCCGATTGGCTATTACAAAAAAGAGAAATAGCTTTCGGATGGTGAACTCCCCAACTAAGTAAAAGACCCTTTAACCATTTCAATTCACAAGTGTCGCCATAAATTTATATTCGGCCTCTGCAGAAAATCGTGATACTGTATCATGTTCCTTGATTTTCCGCGAAATAGGGAAATTATCAAGAAAAACCAACCAACATGTGAGGGACTTGTGAGTGAGAGGGCATGCTGCCCAATCAGAATCACACCAAACAGTTAAGGTCAGGTCTCTGTCACTTGACTTGTCAAGACAACTCCCTGACTAGGTGTTCGCTTAAGGTATCGAACAACTCTCAAGGCAACTTCCCAATGTTCAATTCGGGGAGTTTTCATAAACTGAGATAGAATATGTACTGAATAAGCCAAATCTGGACGTGTAACAACAAGATAAATGAGACGATCCAACCGACGTCTGCATTTTCTGGATCAGAGCGCTCCTTGCCATAAGCTAGTTCCAGTTTGTGATTTTGGACTCTAGGAAAGTACTCCCTCCGTCCCAGACCAAGGGTCCTCGGGGGGATTTCACGCTTCTTAAGAAATTTTTTTAAAGTGGGTAGAAAATTTTAGGAAAGAGAATGTAAAAGTTAAATGTGTGATAGGGAATAGGAGAGAGAATGTAAAAGTTAAATGTGTGGTAGGGAATAAGAGAGAGAATGTAAAAGTTAATAATATTTAATAGGAGAGAGAATGAGTGGGAGGAATAGTAATGGTTTTTTTGTAAATATATGGAGATGATAAGGGTATAAATATATGAAAAACTTTCCATTTAAGGAAAGGAACTCTTGATCTGGGACGGATTAAAAAGGAAAGTAGGACTTTTGGTCTGGGAGGGAGGGAGTATGTCGGTTTAGCTCCTAATAATCCAGTCTATGAGATAATATATGGAGCGTATTTTCTTTGATTAAAAAATAATTCACTAGTGCTTCGTTAAAAAAAGATGAAAAAAAAAGAAAGAAGCTAACAAAAATGCGTGTTTTGTAAACATTGGTTGATGAAATAGTGCCTTACAAGGAAATACAGTAGTTGGAACAATGGATTTTAAAATAGCTTGTTAAATTATTCATCAATTTTGTTAACTTATGTCTGTTAATTTTCTCTGGATTGCAACAAAGATTGCAACAAAAATGTAACTTTGCACACTTAAATTTAAAAATAATTTTTTTTATTAAGAGTGCTTTTTTTTTTAGTTTATAATCACTTTTAAAGCTCAAAATTACTTTAATAGCGTTTAGATAATAATAGTGATTATGATTTTAAATGCAAAAAATTGTGTTTTGGTAGAAGCTAATATGATCCAGTTTTTGCTAAAAATGATTTTTAGAAGTTGTTATTTGTGTTATATTTACAATAATAATTTCTATCTCTTTTGAGCATTTATTATATCGAGATACATATTATAAAGGTCATTTTTGATATTTATCTTTATAAACAGTTTTGAACATATATTATTCAAAAATACTTACTCCCTCCGTCCCTGCGAAAGAGCCACAAAATTTGTCCGGCACGCAAAATAAGAAATGTGATGTAGGAAAGAGAAAAAGTTTAAATGTTGTGAGTATGAAAAATTAAATAGGAGAGAGAATGAGTGGGAGGTGATGTAAGAAAGAGAATGTTGTGAGTGTAAAAGTAAAGTAGGAGAGAGAATGAGTGGAGAGAATAGTGATTTAAGGTTTCCTTTTTGGGAAAGTGACTTTTTAAATGGGACGCCCAAAAAAGAAATAAATGGCTCTTTCGCTGGGACGGAGGGAGTATAAATTTTAATATTCATTACAAATAATCAATTTTTCTAAAATCACTTTTGAAAAACCACTTTGAGAATTAGAAGCAATGCCAAGCTCACCCTAATAATGATAATCTCTCATTTAACTATTCAAATATTTTAACAGTTTAATTTAATAAAATTATCATTAATTTTGATAAATAATTTTTTAACAAATAAAAATAATAATTAGGACTGTCATTATCATTGTAGGAACATTAAAACGCATTGTAAACTTAGAGACAGAGTCTATAAAACTGATTTTTTATTTTTTTTATAAATAAATGCTTTAACTTATTACAAGATGAATCTTGTTAAAAATATGTACCGAATGATTTATATGTCAATTGATATAGTCTAGGTAACATTTACTTAATCGTTAATGAAATAAAAAATCCAATATTAAAAAAAAAAAAAAAAAAAAAAAAAAAAAAAAAACACTTGGAGTCTACAACTTAATTTGGAAGCCAAAAAGGAGGGGAATTTGTCAAGCGATCGATCTTGGCCAAATTGAATCAATATGGGTGCGGAATACATTAATGGGCAATAAATAAAATAAAAATAAAAAAGCTCATTACACATGGAGATGACCATTTTAGGCCGCGGCCGTTCAATCTGTTGCCCGTTGTCACTCGTTTGGCCCGCGTTCGTCTAGCTCGCAACCCATAGCCCGTCCAGCCCGTTTCGTATACGGGACGGCCCTGTACTGGGTATGTCCATGCCCCGTCCGTTCAATTTTATTCTATTTTTTGAAAATGTCTAAAATGTCCTCAAATATATTCGTTTTACACATAGCAGCTCATTTATCATATTTTAATTTTTTGGGACATAATTACCCCTCTTAACAGTCATATTTAGGAGTAAATTTGATCAAAAATGAATTTATAATTAGTATAAATAGAAAAGAAAGTCTTATCATTTTTCTTACAAAACAAATTCAATACATGATTTTTTTTTTAAATATAGCTTTTTAAAAATTTATATATCAAAATAACATTTTCAAAAACTTAAGTACCAAACTAGCACTTTTGACTTGAAATCCGGAATTAAGTACCAAACTAGCACTTTTGACTTGAAATCCGGAATTGGTAATTCCGGATTATGAAATCCGGAATTACTAATTCCGGATTTGATTTTTTTTTTTTTGTTTTCCAAAATTGAATTTCCGAAAATAATAATTCCGTAAATAGGGGGCGATCGCGCCCTAAAATAGAGCGATCGCTCATGTGTACTCCGGCGGTACCAATTCCGGATTCTATTTTTATTTTATTTTTTTTCCAAAAAAGATTAAATGAGGAAAATAATATTTTCTGGAATAAATAGAGAGCGATCGCACGTATGTGGGGGCGATCGCTCTTAGTGTAATCCGGAACTGATAACTCCGGATTTTAATTTTTTTTTTTTTAAATACTAAATATATCTGAATTGAATTAAGTAATGTTTTTTTTTGAAAAATTCAAATCCGGAAATGCTAATTCCGGATTTGCTTTACAAAACCCATCTTCCTCGGCAAAACTGTAAAGAAATCTGGCATAATAAAAATTCATTGAAGAAGAAGGAGAAAAGAAGAAAGAAGAAGAAAGTAGGTGAATTTTTTTCAAAAAATATTAAAAATTCAAGAAGTTGATTAAGAAGTTCAAGAAGAAGAGGTGATTAAGAAGGTACATTTGATCCCGAGTTGAAGATTGTACTAGTGAAGGCGAAAATAAAAAAAGCCTATGGAAAGGAAGTTTCATATAGAAAGGCATGGTGTGGCAAACAAAAAGCTATTGCAGAGGCATATGGAGACTGGGAGGAATCTTACATAAGACTGCCACGTTTGTTAGCTGCCATCCAAAAGTGGAACCCTGGAACCATTGTGGAGCATTCTGATCCTCCTCCTCCCGGTGCTTTAGGTATGTTTGATCGTGTGTTCTGGGCATTTGGCACTTGTGTGAAATTAACTAAGAGTTTTAAAATTCAACAAAAAACATTAATCTTCAGAAATGTCCACCATAGTCCGACCCATCTCCCGGTGGTGGTGGTGGCATCCGTCCAAGGATATTCTGGAGCAACCGAGTCTGCTCCTCCTGTACACGATCATGTTGTGACATCCAAGCATTTTGTTGTGACATCCAAGCATTTTGTTGTGCCCTCCAAGCCTGGTTAGTCTCAATCTCCGCATCCACGCGAACGGATAAATGTCCAAAATCTTGCCTCATATCTCTAATTTGACTCTCCACGTAGCCAACCTGCTTCCGACGGATAATAGCGGCCTCGGCCAGGGTCCGCTCGCCACTCCTCCTCCTCCTCCTCCTCATCATCATCATCATCATCATCATCATCATCATCATCATCATCTCCAGCGTGAGGTCTCCTAGATGACCACTCACCCCTCTTTACATTCTGACATTTAGTGGTGAGGGTGAATAAGTTAATCTTTGGACCTCCTTTAATGTCCTTGTTCACTAACCTGAGGTTAAATCCCGATTTTGTTATCAGGGATGTGATCAACAATGGAAAATTATAGTTCGTATTGGCCATACCCTTAGCCGTGTTCCATATCTCCTTACTGATTATTTTTCCAAAATCAATTGTTTTTCGTTGAACTATCATGTCCATTAGAAATGCACGTCTCCAATTAACCTCATTAAAATGAGAGGAGGGGAGGATCCTCTCACAAATAAATCTATGAAGATACTTCATCTAAGTATCCATGTCTCGAGCCTTTACAACTACCCCCTTCTTCACATTCCTAGGGTCAATTACCCCAAAAGTCGGAGCTAGCAAATGCAAATTTTCCCTAACTTTTTTTCCTATCCTCTCCATCTCTTTGGTGTACTCACACCCATTCTCCTCAATGTTAGTGGCTAACCCGTAATGTTGATTAATGGCATCCCTATCATAATTAACCTGTAGCCCCGCACAAAAGACTGTCCCGTATTCCCCGTTCAAAAACATTAGCATAAAATTCTTTGACTAAAAGTGAACTTCCATAGTTTGGGGGCTTACTCCCAACTTTCCCCAATTGTAAAGGGTAACAAAACCATCTAAATACAAGCCATTAAAATCAAATTCCCTCTCTGATTGAATGGCTTGTTTTCATATAACTCAAAGAATTATTGAGCTTGAATCCCAACAAATTTAGCAAGATCATACGGGGGGCCGGTAGGGGTTGGAGTGTTGGTGGTAGTGGTTCGTGGTTTTAGGAGGCATTGTCAATCAAAACTCAAAGATAAAAAATTGGAAGCTTACTTTTTAATTGGCCGGAAGTTCGCCGGAAGGTCGCCGGAATTTCGCCGGAGTCTTTGTCTTGAAAAACAAACGTGTGACAATCTTCAAAATGCACCTCAAACCTTGAATGTGTGCTTCAAAATGGATGATTGATTGATTTTGGGGTTGAAGAAAATTGGATTTGGGGTTGAAGAAGCTTGAATTTGGGGTTTGAAATTTGAAATTTTAGAGAGAGAGAGAAAAGGAGGCGCTGGTGGTAGGGTTATTTGATTGGGAGAGAGGGAGGTTTTTTTGAGATAAACCGTGCTTTGGGAAATCCGCGTAGAGGGGGATCGCGCTGGGTTTAGTGAGCGATCGCGCCTTTTCTCTGTAAAAAGAGGGCGATCGCTCGTTTATTGGGGTGATCGCGCATATGGAATTTATTATTTGTTTTTTAAGAAAAATAAATTTTTAATAAAAGAATCCGGAATTAGAATTTCCGGATTACATTGGGGCGATCGCCCTCTATAAGGGAGCGACCTCCCTCTTGTCTGTCCCTCTTTTGTCAAATTTCAATCAGTTTTTTAACGTTTTTCGTTAGTTTTTTTAGAATTTTCATCAGTTTTTTAACGTTTTCAGTTAGTTTCTCAGAAGTCCATTTAGTTTTTAAGAATTTCCAAAGTCGGTTTTTAACGTTTTTCGCTTAGTTTTTCGAAAAATCACCCATGGCAAGCTTTCATGAAATTAAAATTAACAATAATAAAAGAATAAGTTTTATAGAAAATTGACCACATCCCTGGTCACGTAGGATACCGCCAAGGATAATTGGACGGGTAAATTCATCGTGGGATTGCGAATCCTACTCCCTCTCCTCGGCATACGACGACCACCGATCTAGATTGTTGAGATGAGGATGAGGATGATCCGTCGGGACTTTCTGAAAACTGCACACTAGGCAAATGGAAACTAGGCCTAAATCACGGAATCCCGAATGTCTGCTCAGGCGTCTGATTATAATTGCTAGAAGAAGGGAAGGAGCTCTGAGGCGGTTGCGTGAAATCAAACTGATTCATCAATTCGGTAAAAGAATTACCCGGTCCGTCTCAGGTGAACTCTGTCTGATCAACTCAAACCGATGCATATCACCGTATTGATCCCGCATCTCGAGCTCATCCTGCAGCTGTTGGTATCCGCCACGCCTACGAACCCGATTCTCCCTCTCGTGGCTCCTCTTCGCCAGCATGATCAACCGTTGGGGGAGCTTGGGCTTGCAGCCGTTCTGCTCCCTAATATGTGTCAAGGTGTTAGTGACACATTGTTGAGTGTAATTCACCATGTCTTCCAAGGATGTGGCATTCTGGCTGTATAAGTACATCCCTTGGAGACTTTGAATTTGTTCAAAACAATGAACTAAAATTAATTAATACGGAAAAATGGTATTGTTTTTTGTAAAATCATTGTATGTAATATATAACTTACCACACCCTCATAACCATTGAACGTGGCTCGAACCCTAGTCCCTCCACATTAGACGAATTGTGGATGAGCGATCGAGTAATACGCCTATACCATGTCAAATAGGGGTGATGGTAACTCATATCCACTTCACCAAACTCCCCATCAACGACATTAAACTCCCGTTCATTCCACCTTGCTATGTGCTGATCATGTTGTTGCATCCGGTTAACGCTGGACCGACCTTGCCGACTAATCCGATGCAAGTCCAAGCTGGTGTCGCGGTCATCGAGCACACCTTGAACCATCCCAAATTGTCGCATTACGCGATCCGGAAAGTGCCATTCAACCCTCTCAAAGCGATGAGGGGCACCTTCGCCCTCCATATAGCTTGGCCCCCGAAGGCGAAATTCTAATCGGGCACACCGTGTATGGCCGCCACACAACCCGATCATTCTCTAAATATGAAAAGCGGTCTCGATAGCCTTGCAGGTTATGGGCAGTCACAGAAGTATACGACAATGGACCCTTCCACCTACATATGAAACAATTGACATAAAAAATAATGAGTAAAAAAGCGATATATTACAAAACAGATCGTTTACAAAATGAAGTAATTGAAATATACCTGTAACCCACCGGTTGCAATCCAGTAAGTGTTATTTCTTCATGTCTCCTAGGTTGTGTACACAACAACCTCTCCCATGCCCAAAGCTATAAAAAAAATTATCATTACGTACAAAACAGGTTAAGTCCACTAGCATAATGTAATCATATATAATAGACATACATCTGATGGTTAAGAAGCCACCACACCCTTTCGAATCGTGCCGAGATGCTACACACATCTCCCTATACAAGAAGGCCAACGCTCCACTACCCCAACTGTACAGACCAATATTATTTATATCCCTAAGAAGTGCGAGGTACATCAACTTCACTAGGTTATCAGACGAGACGGGCATAATGTATGACCTCAATAATAAGAAAATGTATGCTCGAGTATATGTCTCAATCATATGCTCGGACGCATTATTGGGAAGCTGTTCAAAATGAGGGAAGTGTCCTAGAACCCATCTCATTGATATCATTCCACCTCTTTTGATGTCTGCGGTTGAGGGTGCAACCCCAAATAACTCCTCAACAATCTCAACCCGTACGCCAAAGCACTCCTGCTAGTTTCTGAACTAGTCACCGCCATTCCGTCTACAGGAAGACCACACAACATGCCAATATCCTCTAAGGTGATGGTCATCTCCCCTACAGGTAAGTGAAAAGTGTGGGTCTCTGGACGCCATCTTTCAATCAAAGCCTCAATCAAATGCCAATCATATTGTATATGACCTAATAAATACACTCTATAAAATCCAGTATTTATAAGCTTCTCTTCTATCCTCCAATCAACTCTAGGTGGAAGTACTGGACCACGCCTAGGTCTTAAATTGGGTAACTCTTGTCCCTCCCAAATATATTTAGATCTATGTGTATCCTGAGAAGTCAATACATGAGGATCGATTGGCCCAGAATCAATAAATTGTTGTTGTACATGTTGATTCATCTGAAATAAAAAAATTTAATAGTAATTAAATTTAAATGGGACTTAATGTTTAATTCATTGACAATCAAAAATTAAGTACATAAATCATTTTAACAACAAAATATAAAAAATGCACAAATAAAAATTCTTAAAAAAATTTATATAGCTAAAATTAACAACTCAAAACAAATTAAAATAAGAAATATAACTAACTATTTTTAAGTACCAAACTAACACTTTCTCTCACAACTCTTTAAACTTCTTCTCTTCTCCTTAATTCTTTCTTTCTCTATCTCACTCTCTGCACTCCTTCTTCTTCCTTTCTTCCATGAACAAGAAGAGTTAAGTTAATGGTTGTAGGAATTCAAAATTTGAATCCGGAAATGGCAGCCCCGGATTCAAATTAAAGCAAATCCGGAATTGACAGTGCCGGATTTGAAGATACGCATCTAAGGAGCGATCGCCCCTTAAGTAGAGCGATCGCCCTCTCCTATTTTCAGAATATATTTTTTTTATTTGCTTTATTTCTTTTTTGGAAAAAAATAAAAAATAAAAATAGAATCCGGAATTGGTACCGCCGGAGTACACATGAGCGATCGCTCTATTTTAGGGCGCGATCGCCCCCTATTTACGGAATTATTATTTTCGGAAATTCAATTTTGGAAAACAAAAAAAAAACAAAACACTCAAATCCGGAATTGGTAATTCCGGATTTCATAATCCGGAATTACCAAATCCGGATTTCAAGTCAAAAGTGCTAGTTTGGTACTTAAGTTTTTGAAAATGTTATTTTGATATATAAATTTTTAAAAAGCTATATTTAAAAAAAAAATCTTCAATACATTATAGAATTCTCTCAAATCCAAACCATCAAATTATTTTCAATACGAATGTTTGTGATTATATCGTAAGAGTTGAAGGCAATCTTATTGTTTTAAAAATTTAATTGTTTACTCGCTAGTTAAATATTGTGTTAAGTAGTTATTTTTTTTTAATCTTCATAAATTTCGAAAATTCCAAAAAAGAATTACTTTTATTTCAAAAATTGTGAAAAAAAAAATTACAATTGTTTACTTTTATTGATAGTCAATTATTGCCAAAAGTATTTAATCCTTATAAATTTTCAAAAATTCAAAAAATATTTTTTTAAGTATTTTTAATTTTAGTTGCTAGGTAATTTATGTTGCTAGTTATCATAGAAGATCTAGTTAATGATATATTTGCATATCCCGACCCCCCACCACAAAATCAAACTCAAAATCAAAATGTACCCCATCAAAATTTAGGATCAATAGATAATTTCCTTTTGCACCATAATGATCAAATTATGCTTGATCTAATTAATCAATTTTCGAACCCAATCAACATCCCTCCATTTCTCGGCTATACTCCGATTTTGACCCCGAATTGGATGAATGAGCCCAACACAAACTATATATACATTTAGAGCATATAGAAGACATAGATGATGGTGGAAAGGGGGATAAGCATGACGATGACGATGTACAAGTCACCCACAAAACCTGCACAATTTCAAATACACATACTACCGATGTTGTCTTGGGTAATACACCTAGTGGGGTAAGAGTAAGGCAAAGGCACAACCTAGAGTGTCCAAATATGCCAATTTATATGATTTAATAATTATTGACGGTGAAACAAAAGCCAAATGTAAAAGGTGGTCAAAATTTTAAAACCCGGCGGGTGTTAATGGTACCTCCCGTGTAAAGAGGCAAATGGTTAAACGTGATAAGGAAGCCGCTAAAGGGATAGATGGTACCGTGCAAACGCAACTAAATATACCATGTGTCACTTACTCAAAAGTGGACGTCGATTTGATAACGATGTTACTAGTGAGTTGTCGATTGCATCTTTCACTTTCGGACGATGATAGACTCACCCGCAATTATAGAGGTCTCAACCCGTCATACCAACCAATGAGCCGCCGTAATGTTACTAGGCATATAAAGAGGCTCTTCCAAACTCGTCAACTTCAACTAGCGATCGACCTCCAAAATTTCAAGGGTAGTGTTTACTTGACCACTGATGCTTGGAAGGCCACTCTTAGTTCCAGTTCTGAAACCTTTACTTATATAACCGCTCATTGGATTGATGAGTAGTGGATGTTGCAAAAGAGGGTGATTTCCTTTAAAACAATGCCTTATGCCTACGCGGCTGTGCAGTGTACAAGTCACATTAAGGATGTATTAAGTGAGTATGTTATCACCAACAAAATTTTAACAATATACTTTCATAATGCGACTTACAATACCCTCACCGCCACTATGTTGATCCAAGCTCTTAATCCTCCCCTAGATGGCGCTTTGTTTCATGTTAGATGTGCATGCCACATTGTTAATCTATGTGTCAAAGATTTTATCCACTCACTAAAGTCTGTCACCCAATAACATCAACACGGCCTCCCATGTTATCAAAAATTCTGACCCAAAGTTGAAAATTTATGCCGATTTATGCACCGCTTATAACATGAAATACAAGAAACCTCAAGTGGCCAAGGATATTAAGTTGAACTCAACATATAAAATGTTGAAAAGAGCTGTCGAATATAGGGTGATCCTCATGAAATACTTTTCTAGTCATGAAATGGATCACTATCAAATTAGTGAGTATGATTGGTCGATAAAAAGGGCAAACCCCGGTGCGCCAAGCGCTCCCCGCCAAGCGGGGGTTGGGAGAGGGAACCATTTGCTAGAGCCTTCCCCTGACAATTGCCAAGAGGCTGTTCGCCAAGGTTCGAACCCGTGACCTTATGGTCACCAAAGGAGCAACTTAACCGTTGCGCCAAGGCTCGCCCTCTATGATTGGTCGATAGCTACCGAGTTTTTAGATTTACTTAAACCTTGGTGGAGTGCAATCAAGATTTTTTTGGGAAGTTATTATCTCACCTCCCATCTTTTGTGCCGGGAAATAAATGTCATAAGTGAAGTTATTAGGCAATTTAGATCACATGCCTTGTTTGGAGGTGTCGTTATGCAATCGGAAAGTAAATTCACAAAATATTATGAACATTTTCCCATAGTTTCTCAATTATCGACCATAATGGATCCTACGATTAAGTTCTCCTTATTAGGTGGCTTGTTTGATGAATTTTATAAGAACACGAGGCTCAATCTTAACCCAGATGCCGTAAACACTTTGTCCTAGAGCAAACATAGGAAAATTCACACAATCCTTTATCGTTTGTTCGACCACTATTGTATAATACAAAAGAGACCAAACACAACATTCGAAAGAAAAGGGAGTAGAGCAACAAAAATGTTTTAAAAAAATGGGGTTTCATGACTAAAGGAAAAATTTCATCCTCATCTAGTAGTGGTTCTCAAAGTGGTGTAGATGAATTACACCAATATCTTGAAAACCCATATTACCCCTTAGATGATGAAAGTTTTTAAAACTTGAATGTACTACAATGGTGGAAACCGCGTGCTAATATTTATCCTATTCTTTCGGTGATTGCATATGATCTACTTACCCCTACGGTGTCCACGGTACCATCAGAGGCTGCTTTTAGTGCTGCAGTAAGAGTGGTGACGTCAAAGTAAAACCAACTCAAACACGCTCTTATCGAGAGATTGATTTGTATTCGGATTGGGATGACACTAATTTAAGAAAATAATGCACATTTCGGGATCTTGAAAATGATGATTATGAAAGCCTCGAAAAAGACAATTTCAACGAGTAGTTTTTGCGAGAAGGATACTAGAAGAAAAAGAAGAAGAATTCAACAAATTTAAAGACTTTGAAACAATAACAATATTGATCACCTAAAGCTTTTTGAAAACTTTGAAAAACATAATTACTTTGAAATTTTGAAAAATATAATTACTTTGAAAATTTGAATACTCATTTATTTTAAAGACTTTGTTAAATTTGAAAATCATAATTACTTTGAATATTTTGAAGATTTGAAAACTAATTTGAAGACTATTTATTTTAAAACTATGTAATTTTCAATTGTATCATTTGAATACAATGAAAATTTCTCCCCAAAAATTATGAAATAAATATTTATAAAGTTTCTATTATTAAATTTATTACGTTAGTACATCATTTAATTTATTTTTTAAATAATAAATTACTTTTTATTTTTTTCATAATTTTTTCTGAATTTTTCTGATTTAAAAAAAATAAAAAAATTGGAAAACGTGTTTGACCCGTGATCTTTATATTTGGACCAAACGGACGGGCTTTGACTTTTTGAAATGGGTCGGGCCTGGGCGAGTTTAGGGCCGTTTCATCACACGGTCTCGGGCTTCTACCCGTTTCCGGCCTACGGACTAGGGTCCGTACGGATCGGCCCGGGCTGCCGCCATCTCCAATTACACATACTGTAATACCTTTAACTAAGCGGTGGCGGATTCAATCCGGCGAATCTGTGTTACCTTACCTCCTCCGTTCAAACCTGTTGAGCTAAGATCCATAGCCGCACTACCTAAATCACCGGCGTCCTTTCAGGCCGAGGTTCCGAATAGCATCCGCCCTCCAATTACCATCCGCCGGGAATCCTCGGTATTTATCCAACGATACGTCATTCAAGCTTAGGTTTGTTTGGCTAGGGCTACAACCGACGACGATGATTCATTCTCCGTAGGAGAATATGTATTCCAATCTCAATCTCTACCTACGCGCTGTCCACCGCTTACCCCCTGATTTCCATGGCTATCTCAAGGTGCGGTAGCTCCAACTCTTTTCTGGTTCCGTTTCTTCGTCTGTGTATGCCATTTTTGTATCTCTTTTTAAAGTTAATTCATCGCTTGACAAAGTGAGAATTCTTGAAAGAGGCGCCCGTAGTATTAGCTGTGATGGCCGTAGTCTTAGATGCGGTTGCCGAACTTATCTCGATACGGAATAGTGAAATTAATGTGAATTAGGGTGTGGTTTATCGATGTGAATAGCCTGAATGCCTTCTTTCTATTGGCCTACACATTGACAATGTTTTTGCTTCTGTGTGTGCACGTGTATAGAGTTGTTGAGAAAGCTTAAAGTTTTGGACTTGCATATTTCGTTTGTGAATGCAAATAACGTGTGCACTGGCCATACGGCTTGTACAACGGATGGTTAATGTGTTTTGTTGGTTTTACTTCATAAGTAATCCAGGAGAATTCCTCCATACTCTTGCAATCCTTTCAATATTCCTCTCTTTAGTATTATTCGCAGGTGATAGCACAGGCAGAGCCACCCTTGGCATTAAGGAGGTAATTGCCCCCTTCATTTAAAAAATTGTACAAACTCGCACCAGCAATTTTAAGAAAGATATGAATTGTTAGTATAAAAATCACGTTTTTATCAATTTTGACCCCCTTTGTTTCAAGAAGAAGTACACTATGCCCCCACCCCTTCAAATGATTTTTCAAACTCAAAATATCCCCCCCCCCTCCATTTTTTTTTTTTTGCTCCATCACTGAGTGATGGTTCAACTTCAAAGTGCTGAATTTGATTTCATTGGCATATGTTCTGGATGTTCTTGTGAGACTAAATGAATATTCTTCTCTTCATAGGCCAGAGAGAATAAATACTCCTAAATTTATAGAAATATAAGGAATGAAATTCTTTATATAAAATTGAATTTTTTTAGTTGATAACTTAATCTATTACAATATTGAGACTTGGAGAGTGAAATTTACTATTGGTGGCGATTGGACGCCTGACCTTCCGTATAGAAAGGTATACCTACCTGATGTCACTTGAGCTAGAGCTCTCTGGCTATGCCGGATGGAATTCTCATATTCCTATTACCTAATATGTGAGGATCACTGGTCAAATATTGATTTCCCTATAAACAAAGAATTGTATGGTTGTTCTTTGTTTAGTTTTTCCTTCAATGATTAAGCCATGGTAGTATAATTTCCCACTTGCAATCTTTTTTCTCATTTGAATCTTGTGATAATCTATTTTATGAAATTGGCATAAGATGATTAGGTGATGTTTATTATATGCAGGTTTTTGGCATTCGGCAGCGTTAGGAGGGTTGCACATTCCCTTCTCTCAGGCCCTAATATTAGCCCTTATAAAGGGCATGGCCAAGGGACACCATCTGCCTTCGGGCTCCCTTATTCATTATGCAGATTGTATACACAATACAGGTTTTGTAGCAACAGGCTTGCATCTCATACATTTCGGGAAGCAAAAGGGAGCTTGTGTAAGTGTAGAGATCTTAGGAAATTCTACACCAGTTCTGCAAGCAGTAAAGTTTCACGCCATGCCATAATTGCCTGGAGAACAGTCTCTCAATTTTGTTCTTACAGTGGACCACTACTACCTCCAGTTAGTAGATTCGCTTGCGCAGTGAGCCTTGCTTTGACCCGATCACATCTAGTAGCTCCAAGTATTTTTGCTTTTATTATTGGCGAGCTGGCTTGGACACAAAGAACAATGGCACTGGCAGAGAGTTTTCCAGTATCAGATACTCTTTATACGCGTGCACAGGATGGGCATATTTATATCACCTCATTTTTGTTCTCACTTATAGAGGGTTTGATCTTGTGTCTTAGAGCAATATATCTAACAGTTTTATTTACACCATGTATAGCTATGGCTCCTTTTGCAAATTCCCTTGGACATGAGTTTAGGAAGTCATGGCTTCATATTGTTCATTCTACACTAGAAAGAGCGGGCCCTGCATTTATTAAGTGGGGTCAGTGGGCAGCGACCAGGCCAGATCTTTTCCCCACTGATCTTTGTACTGAGCTTGCGAAGCTTCAGACAAAAGCACCAGCGCATAGCTATTCTTATACGAAAAGAGCTATCGAAAAGGCATTTGGTCGCAAGTTGCCTGAGATTTTTGAGAAGTTTGAGGAGGAACCTGTAGCATCTGGAAGTATCGCTCAAGTTCATAGGGCTACTTTGAAATTCCGATATCCTGGGCAACAGATTAAGCCAGTTCTTGTTGCTGTTAAGGTTAGACATCCTGGTGTGAGTGAAGCAATAAGAAGGGATTTCACACTAATCAATATAGCTGCAAAAATATCAAATTTCGTCCCCACATTGAAATGGTTGAGACTGGACGAAAGTGTACAACAATTTGCTGTCTTTATGATGTCCCAAGTTGATCTTTCCAGGGAGGCAGCTCATTTAAGTCGTTTTATTTACAATTTCCGCAGATGGAAGGATGTTTCCTTCCCAAAACCACTCTACCCTTTGGTGCATCCAGCTGTTTTAGTTGAAACTTATGAACACGGTGAAAGTGTTTCTCACTATGTCGATGAGCTAGAAGGGAATGACGGCATTAAAAGTGGATTGGCCCACCTGGGAACTCATGCACTTCTAAAGATGCTCCTGGTAACCTCCGTCAGACCTTGCATTGGAATCAGTCTTTTCTTTCTTTTCTTTTCCTATCTATGCTCATATTTTGATTATTTGATGGTAATGCTGAGAAACTGATATGGCCTGCCTTTTTATGTGGGATTACTTTCTTTCTACATTATATGTAACCTGACAAAGTGCTTGACTCTGCACATGTGTGGAAGTCTAGGTGGTTGTGATGGGAGGGAAGAGACAAACTACAAAGCCATTTCAATTTATGCAGTAATGACCAGCACTTGAAGATTAACCTCCATTGGCAGGATTAGAAAAGTCATAAGCCAGGTTATGAATTAAAACCCAACAAAATTTGGAAACATTCAAACTCAGATTAGATATTAAGGGGGTAGGATCATGGTGTTATATGATATTATGACCTTTCATAAGCCATGATTGCTTTTTGGCAATTCTGGTCAGATCTTCCCTAGTGGAGATCCAAGAATATAATCCAGGAACTGAATCTGATAACCTATGGATGGTTTAGGTAATTATGACCATATCATCCTGAGGGCATTTCCAGGATTTGAATACAGGGGTGGTAGCAAAATAGTTGCTATTAAGATAGTATCACAGTAATAATAACATTTAAAAGCTGTGATATGTTGAAAAGAGAATGGAATAAACTTGATGACGGTGCATTAAGGCTATTTATCTAGCTGCTATGAAATATAAATTTTCTGGGTGGGTGTGTCATAATTGCACATGGATCAATAGTTGATAATGGACCGGCACTGCTCCTTTCTGTTCATTATGTTTCATGCTAAAACTGTAAGGTATCTATTGTCTGCTGTTGTTCCTCTTTGTTGGAGATGTCTATCTTATATTATTGAACGTTTGGTCACTGATTTCTTCTAATTTCCAGGTAGATAATTTTATCCATGCAGACATGCATCCGGGAAATATTCTTGTTAGGGTATCCCCTCGCAAGGCTTCCCCAAAAGGGCTGTTTAAGTCTAAGCCACATGTTGTTTTCCTTGACGTTGGCATGACTGCTGAACTTTCGAAGAAGGATCGAGTTAATCTGCTTGAGTTCTTTAAGGCTGTGGCGCTTCAAGACGGGCGCAGTGCTGCTGAGTGCACGCTAAAGTTCTCTAAGCAACAGAACTGCCCCCACCCAGGCGCTTTCATTCAGGTGTGCAGCTCTTCCCTATTCTCCATCCCCTATTCCCTAGTCCCTGCCGTGGTAAATGCACCCTTAGGTTTAGATACATCTTTTATGCTCGAGGGACCTATAGTTTCTTGCAAGGGGGGATTCGATTACTCAAGCTTTTCCCATTAATCACACATGATCATAAGGGGATCAGATTCAGGGGTAGCAACATTAGCCCCACTCCGAGTGCAAACCCACCCACCCCCACCCCCCCGGAACCCCCTTTCTCCTACAGGCTTCAGCTGTCATCTTTCGCATTAGACAGTTCTACTGTAGCCGCCAAATGAGAGTGATATATGGATTTGTAACCTTTGCCCTCCACTCCTCGTTTTCACTGATTAGTGTTAACAAGTAAAATAGATAAAGGGACTAGGTAATAAGTATATTGAAATAAGATCATGATGTTGAGAGTGAAAAATGACATAAACAACAAATATGATTCTCGCCTTCATTTAATGACGAAATGAAGGTAGTTATCCAAGCTTTGGTGTAGGACAGTAGGAGCTAATTTTTCATTTGCAGATTGAGGAACTTCACTACATGATAACACATTGGGCTGAAAACCATAATTTGCAGGCGGGAATATGAGGGAGCAACTACTTTACTCTGCTTATCCCGGTGTGTAGGTCCGAACCTCAGCATTGTTAAGGGTGGCAAAATGGGTGTTTAGTTGTCCAATGGGTTTATCCATTAAAAATATAATGCGTTAAATTATTGTACATGATACAATGTACAATAGTTAAAAGCATGAAAAAATCTTGCTCAGTATGCCCATTGGTCAGAAATTGCCACCCTAATTGTTGGTAACTGGGGAAATCATAGTATATGGGCCTCCGACTATGCAATGCTGGTTAATTTGTGGTCAAGCATCATGCATTTGCTGCTGTTTTAGGCAGTTTAGGTTGAGCACTTGAGCGTGCAATTAATGAAACTTGGAGTCATCCGGTGACTGACTTAGGGATGCCAACGGGTCAGATTCAGAGCGGGTTTAGCATTTACCAAACCCGCACGCTTCGAAAATGTAAAAACCCGTTCTGCCCTGCCTTGCATATGTCTAAACCCTAAGCTATGTGACAGTCTATCACAGACACCCCTGAATTTTTACTCACAAAACCCACATATTTTCACATCTGAAAGAGAAATCTCTTCAAATTTTACACGCGGACAATACCCTCCTTCAAATCTGCAGAAACTTTGAACTTACAATTTCATTGGTTGAGAACTTGAGGGCAGAAATTCAAAATCTATCAAATCCCAAAACACTCATTTTAAATCTTACTCGCAACCCCCTCCCCCCTTGAATCTGAAAAAAAGAAAATCTTGAAGAAGAAGAAGCCACCACGTCGCTGCTGTTGCTCTTCAACGCCGCCACCGTCAAGATGAAGTAAGATGTAAATAAGCTTTGGTTCGTGTCTCTCTGCAAACCTTA
Organism: Adenophora triphylla var. japonica; assembly: GCA_022495995.1. Taxonomy (NCBI): domain Eukaryota; kingdom Viridiplantae; phylum Streptophyta; class Magnoliopsida; order Asterales; family Campanulaceae; genus Adenophora; species Adenophora triphylla. The sequence continues at coordinate 760,497 of JAFEMH010000335.1, forward strand.
GAAATCTGACTCATGGTTATATAGGTGGCTGTGGGTAAAATTTAATAAAAAGAAGGCATATAGAAAAACGCACCAGAAAATATCACACATTATGCCGGGTCGGGTAATATCGACTCGGTGTAATAAACCGAAATGACCCATCGGGTCATTGAAATAGCTTACCAAACCCGATTTTCTTCAGGGTGGATGGCTTCGGGTTCGGATAAATTGCCATCCCTAGGCATACTAAATTTCATAGCAAAATGTTCTTTATGTAACTTAAACTCTTGCCATTTGATCTGGTTTCTCAAAAGAATATGTTGTTTAACAGGAAGTGGAGAAATCCTTTATGTTATGGAGTTCTGGTGAAGGTGATTTGATTCATCCTGCTGAGTGCATGCAGCAATTGCTCGAACACGTGAGACGCCATAGAGTTAATATTGACGGCAATGTGTGCACTGTGATGGTAACCACTTTGGTTTTGGAGGTACTTTCAGACCATCTTTGTATGTTGCATCAGTTCTTATAGTGTATGTGGATAGTTTTCTTATCTTTCCAAATACTCCCTCTGTCCCGTAATAAATGTTTAATTTGACTTGTCAACATTTTTAAGGGGTGTGATTTACTAGTTTGTACATTATCAAAATTGCATTGTTTATTTCCTAATTTAGAAACGCGACATTTTGTTTCGGACGAACCAGAAAGGAAAGTGTGACATTTATTCCGGGATGGAGGAAGTAAAATTTTCCAATCAAGTCACATTGAGAAATCTGCAATGGAAGAACTGTATATAGTGATATCTAAGTACATAAGGAAACTCTCTCTCTCTCTCTCTCTCTCTCTCTCTCTCTCTCTCTCTCTCTCTCTCTCTCTCTCTCTCTCTTCTGTGTGTGTGTCACACTCATGCAATTTGTTCACTTTATAGAAGTAGCAAACCATGGCATAAAGAATTTTTTTACTTAAACGAAGTAATGTAGGTGTTTAGCATATTGTTGATGAATATTCAAGTTTAGAAAGAGCTTTGAGAATAGCTGTTTTTGGTTGCATTTCGTATTATTGGAGCTCTTTTAAATTTGAAGATATTCTTTTTTTTTTTCTTTTTCTTTTTCTTCCATGTAGAGTTTGCATGTTGTCGAAATTAGTCAAGTAATCCAACTCTTTCAAATTCTGAAGATCTTTTTTTTTTTTTTTTCCCTTTTTCTTCCATGTAGAGTTGGCAACGGAAGCTTGATCCAGATTACGACGTGATGCACACATTGCAAACTTTGTTATTCAAGGTTGACTGGGCCGATTCTCTGGTTCACACAATAGAAGGACTCATGGCCCCATGATAAAGGTGCCCCAGTTTTGTTATATATACTTTTTAAATTAGTTGATTTTGCAACTCAAAAATAATCATTAGAAAATAAACCATAATTTAACTGTCTTGTAAAAATAAGAGGGACGCAAGCATTTGGAGCATGTTGCATTAGTTCCATTTTTGTTACTTTGGGGCTGTTATTTATTATTCTCTTGTACATGATATGTACCAAAAACAGGAAAAATACCATCTATAGTATAAAACAAACCCCCTTTTGAACAGTAGTATGAATAGTTACATGGGCGGAATTTCCCATTTTGCCCTCATACATTTGTCCCTTTCCCATTTCGCCCTCATACATTTAGGCTAGTTTATCATATATGGCAGTGAACTTCCAATTTTTCTACGTGCTCATGAAAGATTTTATAGCTAGGGAAAATGTTAGACAGAAGCACGTCGTATATTTACAAAAAATTATTGGCTCTATTATTTTTCTTGCTCGCAGTTGACTGTTAGATCATAATACATTGAACACTTGGTTCCAGGGCTGGTCCGATGAAATTTGGGGCCCAATCTAATTTTTTGGTGGGGCCCGTGAAATAAGTGATATTAACTACTCCCTCCATCCCTAAATAAAATGTCGATTTTTTTTTTCAAAATTTATCCTTGATTAAGTGCAAATTTGAAAAAAAAAATTGTCATTCAAGAGAGTGAAGAAAACTTGGACCAATTTGGTAGATGATTGGGTCTACCATTAATAGATTGGGTAAGAATTTGGGGCCCCTAAAAATCACTATGGGGTCCTAAGCAGCTGCTTTTTTTTTCAACTGTTGAGCCGGCCTTGCTTGTTTCTTTAGGAATTAGGATATATAATCCCGATCTTAAATGTTCTTTGGAAAACTTGCGCTAAAAATTGTCAGAACTAGAATAATTGTACTCAGAAGTGCTAGAAAATCTGAGATGAAATTGCCAGTAAATATAGGTTTGAGAAATACCAACTACAGAGTTATATAGCCTCTCTTCTGATTTTGGTTTACCATACACACCAACATTATTCACGAGAACCAAAAACATGATTGAGTGAGGCGTAGATGAAGCACCACAATATGTGTTTGACCGGAAATGTCAAAACTCCGGTTGGTTTGCCAGCCGGAAAGTGGTCATCATCAACGCTGCACTCAATGATGCTTTGAGATCCCCTGATTCATCTTGCTGTTCCTTTTTTGCTCTGTTATGTCCCCCCCCCCCCCCTACTTATAGAATAAGCTGTTTAAGCAAGTACAAGGAGCTTGTACTACATCTGTTGGTTTCCTAGGGTTTGGTACATTGTACTATGCATTCACTTCTTATACTGCCAGCAAAACCTTATTTATTTACTCCCCCGGCCCTATATGAATGTCAAATTTTCATTTTAATGGACACTCTGAAAAAATGTGTTTTTTATAATTTTAATGACAAAGATGCATAAATATTTTTGTTTTGCAAATATGAAGTGACTAGTGAAAAAGAATTGGTAAAAAAAACATTTAGGGTTGCGTTATTTTCAAAAATTACATTCAATTTTGGAAACATTTCTTGAAAAACGATATTCATTTAGAAACATTTCTTGAAAAAACATTTCTTGAAAAGCCAGCAAAACCTTGTTGTACTATGCTTTATATGTCCCTTCCTGGAACTTAGCTTACTGTACAAGCATGATCATCTTGTACTATCAGCTAATTTTATTGTACTCTGTATCTATGTTTCCGAAGCTTGCTCATGTCATCCAAGTCTAGGCCACATTTTTGATTGAATCTTATACTGGCATATCTATGGCACTGTATGATTATACTAATTTCATGGTCAACTTGATTAATTTTCTACCAAACATTTATGAAAATATAATTATTTCATTAAATCCTAAAGATTGTTGTTGATGTATCACTAGTTTTTTTACAATTAAATGATTTTTGGTAAAAGTTCAATCACGTTGATCAAAAAATAAGTTTCCCTTTGCATTTAAACATGAATAACACCGAGGAAGATTACGATCGTGTTGAAGTGACGAGACGGAAGCTTAAGACCACCATGGAGCATCACCAGTTCTGAAATCAGTTTCAGTCCATGGAACAAACACAACTTTCCCATCATCAATATCAGCATGAGCAAGCGCCAAAGACTGTTCCAAGGTTATAAATGTCAATTCAAATAATAAGTCGATAAAGATAGTTGCGGACAATTCATATGGGTGTAAATGCACCCATTTAGTTAAAAAGTTTATCTAGTTAAGTGAGTAAAGTGAGTTTTTGATTTTGTGGTTATGGAAGCGTTTTTCTTCACAATTTGCATTTTAAAAGTTTTATACTGTAATTTGTGCACCCTTAAACAACGGCATGGGTCCGTCCGCCATAAAGATGAAGTTGACTAGAAGGTATAGTTGTAGGGTTTTTGTTCTTACCAGAGGAGCAGGGCCTCGAACAACTTTGCCTTGGTTATTGTATTGAGATCCATGGCAAGGGCACATGAACTTGTTCTCTGCCTTGTTCCATGGAACTTGAGTAAAACGTGCCCGGTTGCCTATTGGATGATAATTCACTTGAATAGCCTGTGGTGATTGCTTCAAGTTCGAATATTGCCACCAATTAGTTCAAAAAGACAAAAACCATTGCCCCTCTAAGATAGAACAAGCCATGACACTAACTTTTTTTAGAAAATGAGAATCCCTATAAGAAATAACGAGCAGGTGTACATTCATTTTGGGACGGACTAAGTCACTAAGAGAGAGAGAGAGAACTGACCCGGGTGGGACGAAGAAGTAGGTGTAGGGGAGTAACATGGCGGTGGAGGGTAGACCAATAGCACCCAAAAGCAACAAGTTCAACGTCTTCCTCTTCTCCATCAGTGGCGGATCTACCCCAAAACATTTGGGGTTGTCTGTTCTTTACTATAAAAAAAAAATTGCTGCAAAGCTAAAATTCAAAATGTTTACATACATAAATAATTAAATATAGTAGGATTCAATACGTTAACATTACATAAAATAAACACAATTTACATTTAACGTTTCCTAGGATTCATCTTCTTCTTGAGCAATTGAAACACTAGTGCTTGCTTTATTTCTCGGAGTTATCGAGAAGAACCGATCCAACCTATTACCAATGTTATCAAAAAAGCAATTAAGCTAAGTTTGTACAAATTAAGAACACATCAACATCTAACACATACATCAATTATTCAAATATATTTCAAAATTCGAATAAAAAATAAATAATAATGAATCAAATAACCAAAAATATTTCAATCACAAATCAATCAATGAATCAATAATGTGCAAATTTATATTTTTAAGCTAAGTTTGCAAAAAAAAACACAAAAATTGGGGTTGCCTGGGCAACCCCAGGCACTATATAACATCCGCCCCTGTTCTCCATATCTGGCACACGATCAGCAGGAATGCTGGTGGCTTGGCACGTGATCTTCATCCCTTTCTCCTTGTTCATCACCAATTGGGATTTGCATACCTTCCCCATCATACCTTGCGACGGCCCCATTCTTACTCGAAAAAAACTGCCATTATAAATCAAACATTAAAAAAAAAAAAGTGATATATTATCTTCTCAATCAACCCTTTAATCCCAATTTGAGTTCTAATTTGGTTCACAAAAGTGGCCATTTCTTTCATCAAAGATAGTTTAAAGGTTTTATGACATTCTGAATCATCACTTTGCTCAACTTCAATCGTAACTATTCATGTATTTTTTAAGCAGTTTTAACCCTTATATTTTAGATTTTAGATAAGCATTCACTAAAAAAAAATTGGGATGAAATTGCTAAAAATATGCAATAGATATCCCTACTTTTGGGGATAATGAGTGCATATCTAAAGTACAGTACAATACTTCAACTCATAAAAAATTCATGGAGAGAGTGTGAAGGCAGCCATGGAAGGAGAATTGGGGAATTCAACAGTGGCAGAGTTATGTTAAAAGGGAAAACAAACAAGCGGAAACGGGGATAGGAATAAGCTGAGTGATTGGTTGAAGATGAATGAATTAATGGCTTTAACGAGCCACATGTTTGTGATCATTTTTGTCAAGTGAAGATGAGGAAACTTGTTTCGAGGCGTTGTACTTTCGAGACTTATTAAATCAAACTAAAATTGCTGCTCAAAGTTCATTCGTATCAACAACAAAAGCAAGTGGGAAGATCATTTTGAAACGGTGAGAGTATCTCTTGTCCCATGTTACGGTTATTTTCTCATCAGCTAAAATATGTTAGCTAGAGGCAGTTGCTTCCCATCGCAATATAAAGATAACTTTCTACTCATTTAAGAAAGCAGAGGATGGAGGAATGAAAATTCAGTCTAGATCTTGAAAAGGGTCCTTGAATTACAAGCAAAGAAAAGAATAAAGGGGCCGTCCTTAAAATTACATAACTGTAATTACATAAGAAAAAAAGAAAGCAGATAACTGACCAAAAAGTCCAAAGTACACATTCCTTCGGACGAGAAACTCGTCCAACAGAAGTCTGCATTGACAGCAAAGTAGCCAAACAAAGAATGTTTACAACACCAAAAAGTCCCAAGCATGTGGCATATAACATTTCACTGATGGCAGTCAGATGTTGCCGAGGATCTATAGAACTATAGTCAGTGGTTCAACTATAGTGTCTTTCAACTTTGTATTCTACACTTCCTCATAAATTTCAGCTGTCAATCCTCTCGTAGAAGTATAAATATGCCATGTCTTTGGGAGGATCTTTGGATACCCCAACCTTATCATCATTGAAAATCACCCACCTCCCTTCTTTATAAATATGAGCAACGTAATGACCGCAATGGGTAGAGGTACCAATGTGGCTAACTAGCCCAATGAGCCTATATTCTGCAGGTGGGAAAAAGTAAACAGACAAAAGAAGATCTGATAAGCACGAGTATTCTAGACACGAGGCATCATCTCGATTGTACATCCAACAAACAAGAAACAGACCAGCAACTCATCATGCTGACGGGGTAATTTATAAAATCATAAATGGCTATACTGTACTCCCTCCGTCTCATAATAAATGTCGCGCTTTGAATTTTTTGGCCAACTTGATAAAAATTTAATCTTCATGAATTTCTAAAAATTGTTATAGATACTCCATTAAAAATACTACCAATAACAATTTTTAGAATTTCATGAGAATATTTACACTTTAATATCTTTTTGGTCAAAGTTCAATAAAGTTGACCAAAAAAATAATGCAACATTTACTATGGGACAGAGGGAGCAACATAATTACTTCAACTATTCCATGGTGTGACTAAGTCAACATAGCCATCCTATAAATTTGATTTCAAAACAAGAAATGACGTGAATCTTGGCCATACAAGAATATAATGAACGGAGTACTTCAAGCTCATACTTAGAACTCCCCTTACCCAACCCAATGCATGTATACTGCAGAAAACATAATCAACTACACTTGTGGAAAGTAAAATACTCCTTCTGCCCCATAAAGTTAGTCCCAATTCCATTATTGTTTGTCCCAAAATGCTAGTCCCATTTCCTAAATTGAGGGATTAAAACCAATGAATGTCCAAAACTACCCAATGATAAAACTAGAAAACAACTCACTAGTGACATTTACTCGAGAGTAATAGGTAGAGCTTATTAAGGATAACATTAGAAATGAGAAAAATGCCCTTAAAATCATTGAACAGTCCAATAGGACTATCATTATGGGACGGAATTGGAATTTCGAGCCGCTACAACGCTGCCTTTGCTGCGGCGCTCCAGCCATAAAAATAAGACAACGAAATATAAAAAGTCTACTATCAAATGCAAAATATTTTGAACGAATGTAAAACACATTTTTGCACTAAAATGTAATATAAAGCATTTAGTAGTGCATGTGAAACTTGTACAAGGTAATGAAGAAATCTATTGTTTTTCTAGATTTCTTATAAAAGTTTTATTTCTGTGTAGTAGACATTTTACATTTCCATGTCCGATTTTTATGGCTGGAGCGCTGCAGCAAATAGCACTTCAAAATCCCTATAATTGTTGCAATCTAGAGAGATCACTATCAACACAACCTCCACCATTCGTACTCTTAACATGTGTTTTTCAATATACCGAGTATATGAGTTGAGTTAAAATATCTGGAAGGTGTGAAATTAATGCCAGTGTCTGGTGAAGCATGTTGTGCATAATAAAGTAGTATTCCCTGTGTCCTTAAATGAATGTCGAAAAAAATTCAAATATTCTCTTGATCAAGAGCAAATTTGAAAAGTTTTTTGACATTCATATAGGGACGGAGGGAGTAGAAGAGAAGAGTGAGACTAACTTCCTCCTCCATCAGGTAATGGAGCTTCAACTGGAGGTACAGCGCTCGATGTAGCATCCATATCTGATGGACCAGAAGCACTTGGATTAAAAATCCAATCTGTCGCTTTTTCTATATCACCACCCTGCGAAAAATCAGGTATCCAAATAAGGCTACCACAGATGTTCAGCATTCTGAACGACTAAAATGCAGGCGTTACCCAAGGAATAAGTGCAAGAAAATGATGAATAGTTATGAAGGATTACCGATGCCTTGAGTGCCTTACGAGCTATTTCTTCTTCAAATCCAAACGACACCAATGTAGCAACTTTTGATGGATCAACCTCTACACCTTTAGGCTCTTTAGAAATTGGAGCATCAATATCTGGAAAGATAGAAACGATAGAGCGCATTAGAACTTCTCGCGTTCTGAAATGACTAAGAATAATTGAATATATCTAATGTACTACCTCCGTCCCAAAATGAATGTCCAAAATAATTTCAAAATTTTCCCTTGATCAAGAGCAAATTTGAAAAATAAAATAAAAAATTGGACATTCATTTTGGGATGGACTGAGTAAGAAGTTCAACATGAAAACCTGGATCATCCATGTGGGAAAGCAACCAGTTCATTGCCTCTTCTACTCCAGCATTTGAGGTGTTGATGGCAGCCTTTTGGCAATGAAGATTATTAAATCCCATTGACACAAGCTGGGATACTATATCATCATTGGCCAAAAGCTCCGGCTCTGCTTGATCTTCAGCATCTATTAGCACAACAAAAATAAATACTCCATCAATCTCAAGAAATTGTCTATGTGGGCTAGTCAAACTTTTAAAGGATATAGCCGCCTTACATGATTGTACCTTCTTGAAATTACACTAAAATATTAATCACTTTAAAATGAGATTTCGTGGGGGGGGGGGGGGAGACCAAAATCATAAGTTGGACTACGTTTTTTTGGGATGGGGAGCAAATTTTTTTTTTTTGGCATATTCAGCATTTGAGACATGAAGATAAACTATGTTCGTTAATGAGCACTAAACTCTTTTTCCACTGCAAAGCATCTTCACTAGCTTAGAAGGCTACATTTAGTATGGAGAAATCCAGTCTGCATGGGATCGGGACGCTTTCTTGAGTGTTTCCGTAGTCAAGAATATAAAGCACATTCCATGTCCCAATCAAGGAAAAAATTAACTTGACAGTTCCATCTCTTGAAGAATGGATTAGCCTTTCCATGGTAAGGTGCAATGTTTTGAAGAATGCAAGAATTTCCATTCCATCTTTGTAGTTTCATTAACATTCTAGTATTAAATTCATTTCCGTTCAAGATTCCATAAAAAACAAGCCCTAAGGTCCATCAATATTTGAAAAGAAATGAGTCAAACTGCTGTGTGAGACACAAATTTCTCTTCATAGTTCATTATTTCCATCAAAATAATGCAAAAGTAAGATAAGTTTCACTTAGAAAGAAAAGAACATGCAGGTTCTGTGACAAGTTCTAAAAAGAGTAAATGGAAGTGTAATGACAAAAGTGTCAACTTCTTATTCAACAAGGATTTGCAGCACTTGGTATATAAATATCTTACTAGGACCAAGGCAGCAAGCCACACTCCCTCCGTCCCATCTGACTTAGGATTTTCTCTCCCGACACGGGGATTAAGAAATACTAATATAATAAGAGAGAGAATGAGTGGAGGAGGTATTGTGAGTATGAAAAGTAATTTAGGAGGGAGAATGAGTGAGAGGAATAGTAAGGGGATTGTTGTTGTGAGTATGACAAGTGGGTCCCATTGAATATAAAATAATATAAACTTGCCATTTTGGGACGTCCTGAGTTGAGTGGGACGCCCGAAATGGCAAATTGTCCTGAGTCGAGTGGAACAGAGGGAGTAGTAGCTTATTGGAATGGGGGATCATAGAGAATGTCATAGTAACCCTGAGTTATAGTCTTTAAGCAGCTGAAATGCCAAGGTTTCAGCTCTGTACTCTAAAAATAGAGCTCAAGCTTTCATGCTCAGGTTATGAACATGTTACAATACAAAGTGGAGCAAATAATATTCCACAACTCCATGGAGAGAGTAATAAAAAGATAAAATAGCACAACCTCAATCCTACAAGCCCAATCAAAATTAAAGAGAACCGAAATACATGCATGTTAAGAAAATCAAAACAGCAGTACAATGTTCACAAGTTCTGGGGTAATGACGAATTCAGGATAGATTAAGATAATAATATGGTACTCCCTCCTTTCCTAAATATAAGGCATTTTAGGTTATTTCACACATATTAAGGTAAATATAATTGTAGTAATGATACTCCTATTTAAGTATTTATCATAAATTTATAGCTTTCTAATTAATGTTGTTGGCCTTTTTAAGTTCAATTTTGACTCTTGAGTTACCATTTTTGCCGTGTTTATCCAACATTAAATAGATTAACATAGGGAAGTGGAATAAGTAATTAATGTGCAGTTAATGTTTATAAATAAAAGAGAAAAGTAGCTAAAATGACTTATTTTGAAACAAATTTAAAAAATAAAATGACTTATATTTAGGAAGGGAAGGAGTAGTATAATACCAGCTTCAGGCAACAGCTCTTCCCCTGATTGAAGGCCATTGCTGCGCATGTGACTAATGTCTATGATATCATCAACATCTATATAGACATCTGCTTGCCAACCAAAACAAGAACAGAAGAACAAAACATCATTCTGGAAAAATACAACTTTAAAGTGAGCCAAGAAAAACTACGAGAAGAAAAAATGTGTACCAAGCTTTTTTGGCACCCAGCCTGCCTCCATGACAAACTTCCGCATATGCAGCACCAGATAATCAGGGAAAGAAGTCAGGCCAGCAGTTCTGTAGACAGAATAAAGAGTATGTATAAGAAGAAAAGGAACAACATTCATCTATAGAGAAGAGTAAGTCAACAGTGATCGCTAATAGTCCATATAACATGAATATTAACACAGTGAAAGCAACACAAAATCAAATATTTTTATAAAGCCCTCATCAAGTTCCACAAAATTCTTACAATTGATATTGTAGATTTTGTCACAAAGGACATAAACTATGCACTAATTGTCCAGCCAAAATGTAAACTCATTGCCATAGTAAATTAATAAATAGAAATCATGTTATAAGAACCCAGTCATCAAGAAAAGAGTATCCAAAATGAGTATCCATCTTTAATTTTCCAAAAAAAAAAAAAGTCATTGATATTAACTTTTAAGCACTTTTAGTGACACATGTATATAAATACTCTATGCTCATTGCAGCATTGCAAGTGAAAATTAGTACTCCCTCCATCTCATAATAAATGTCGCCTTTGACTTGTCAACGTTTTTAAGGAATGTGCTTTACTTGTTTGTACATTGCTTGTACAATGATCAAAGTGCACTACTTTTATTTCCTTATTTGGAAGCACGACATTTATTTTAGGATGGAATAAAAAGGAAAGCGCGACATTTATTTTAGGAGGGGGGGGGGGGAGGACATGATATTTTAACGAGTCAACTTATTTTGGGACAGAGAGAGGAAAACAGACATCTAGAATCCTAGATGCTGCACAATGACTGCCAGAAGTAGATAAATCAAGAAGCAAAATGGATGAGAATATCCACCAAAGATTGGTAAATGTAATCACGAGGAAGAGATAAGCATGAACAAACAAAATTGAATCATCATCACAATTTTAGATAATCCCAAATGTAGTAAAATGGAGAAGTAATCATGTATCCACTATTCACTCCAAACAAACATTTTATTGAGTTGTCCTAGAGTTCTATTATCTCTATGTCCCTCAAAAAAGCACAAGGATCAGAAGGCCAATCATTGTGACAAACTGACAATCAATGAGGACAGAAAAGAAAAACAAATATATTACTTGATCGCAGTTGTCTTGGCATTGAGGGCAGAGCTATAAAATTCATGCACCTCCTCATGAGCTGAAAAGCTATCAAGGCAGTCACTTAACGGCACCCTTGGGCGAACAATCTCTTCCGAAGGTCTGTCATAACTATATAACTCAGTAACCAATCAAAAAAAAAAAGAAAAAAGACAAGGGGGTGGGAGGGGGGATATTGAGCTGATTAGACACTCACACTTGCTTTCCTTCAGCCTCCTTTTCTGCCTTCAATTTGTTATACTCTTCTAGCTCTTCTGAATTTTAAATAAACAAAAAACGTAAATTTATAATCAAGCACATATACCAAATAATAAGCAAGGCAATAGCTTACTTTTATTTGTGGCTTTATGAAGTGGAATATTTAATGAAAGAATGTAGTCGTGTCTTTTATTATAAGCCACTTTCCCCGAGGGGCACTGAAGCCGCTCTTCAATGCCGAACTTGAAACTCCTTGAAGGATCCAATTCAGGATTTCCGCCATTGGTACGTTCAACTTGGTCAATCACGTGTAGAAAGAACTCCAACGCATCCTAAACAAAAGTTGGGGTCAACCATCTAGATAACAACTGATGTAGAATAACCAAAACGTAATGCAAACAAACAATAATAAGCAGTGTTTTGGACTGATTTCATAAGAGATACAGCAATAGGCATTGGCAACCAGGAATTCGTCGGTCAGGCATACCACCTAAGCTTTGCAATAAGCATTCAAGCAGGCAGTGGTAGCGAGGAGGTACCACTGAGTTCGAATGCAAATAGACTGTTGCAGTATAGTGAGAAACGTGAAAAGAGATATGATAGGGATCCAATTTTTATGTCCCAATGCAATGCATTTAATGGCTTAGATATCACTGCAATTAACCTGTAAGGTCACAGTTTATAAAATCACATGCATTGCCAAATAAATTGGTGGAAAAGTTGGGTTCCCAATCATTCACGCAAAATTGTACACAATGACTAAAAGATTATAAAAAATTCGATATCAATGTGTGCCCACAATTTGAAGCTGATTTGACTGACGATTCCCATCCATAAGTTCATAGGGAAATAATAAAGTCATTATCTTTACAAACATGTTTTTTGGAAAGAAATGTTCATCTCAGTTGGGGAAAACTTAAGATGGCAGCATATCTCTTCAATTAGAACCGAGGATGAACAAATTAGAAGCATCCATAGGCCATAGCTACCAATCAAGCAGTGTCTAAACACAACAGATGTAAAAAGAAAATAATATGGTTACCTGCTGACGCATAGTTGAAAATTCAGGGTGACTAGCAGCGATAACAGCCTTGAACATTCTGGGAGGAATTCCCTCCTGTTTCTGATAAATGGAAGTAGCCAACGATGGGGAAGAAGCAGGATATGTTATAAGCATTAGAAACCCAAATGAGAAGAACTGAAGAAAAGCGAGAAATGAAAAATGAAACTTATCAAAATAACAATGCACATACGACAGAAAGTTAAATAAAATGAAAAAAGACATGGCGGCACTGTCAGGAACTTACAGCACTTGAAATTGAGTCCACAGCACTGACAACGTCATCTTTCTGTCAGTAAATAATTAAACTGTTATTCCAGACAAGGACTATGAAACAAATAAAGAAACCCAAAATCAATATCAAACCTACCTGCACCGCTGGAACGGAATATTTACCAGAAAGCAAACCATGAGCAAGTTTAGTTCTGTAACAGAAAAAATAACAGATTAATTTTCTTCTTGCAGAACCCAATCGTACTGCATATCCATCACACTAAAAACAGAATGCAGGTCCTTGCAATAGCAAAATAGAGTTAACACATGAAGGAAAATTGCCTACTACGAGAAAAAGGTCACTTTAGTATAGGCAATCCTATCTAAGTCGAGCTAAAAAAGTCTCCTTGGATCCCATTACTTGAAAGATTGAAGTCATAAGGCAACCTCCTATGCAACACCACAAGCACAATAGCATTCACCAGTTACTTGTACAAGCTGAAGCAATCTTCCTTCTTTGGCAACAAGGATGACAAACTAATTGCTACAACAGATAGAAATGTTCAAATGAAGAAAAAAATCCAAAATTGTCCTAAAGTATCGATATATCATGCAAGAGACTCCCTAACTGAAGTAGGATATAGCTTAAAATATGGTTCTCTCTCCATTCCAAAAATAGTTGCCCTAATTCAAAACGCAAGAGGATCGAGTAATTATGGTCTTCCTAAAATTGTTACAACTTAGTTGAACGTACATCAAATGTAAAACACGTTCCAAGAGGCGTGTTTTTTTTTCCTGTTTCTGAATGGTAAAATTAGAAAGGTGGAAACTGGAACTTGTAGCTGTGCTACCCTACATAATGGACACCCAATAGTTCGAATAAATGGGTAAGAACAATAAAAATCTGGACTAGTAACTATATTCTACGTGGAATGGATACTAAAGAATCATTCTAGTGCAAGCTTTATCAATTAAAATCTATCAAATAATACATTAAAAATTGTGTGAGTGACTTCTCCTCTGTCAATCCTTATATCCACTGTTAACATAAACAGACGGTCCAAAAGGACTTGAACAGGCTCTAACAGCTTATACTATCACATAATAATTAGATCCTTGTGCCACCATTTTGATTTAAGATAGAGTGAAACCCACATAACAGAAAAGGCAACGACTTAAACACAACCAAACAAGTAATTCATCATATGATACTAGAAACAAATGGTGCACCACACACTGTCCAAAAATCTCTTACTTACAATTGCGTATTCAAGTCTACGGTTGGATCAGCAGGAGCAGTGTCAAAGGCCAGCTTCAAATTTTGGTTCATATAGTATCTGATAGAAGCATAGACTGATCAATAAACTTCGAGATATCACATCAAAAGCCAAAACAGTTAAGCCAATTGCATACCAAGCTCAAATTTGTTCATCAAGCAAAAAAAAGGAGAAAAAAAGATTGAAAGTATACAAACCGAGAATAGAAGGAACGTGTTGACAAGACAACTTGCATTGTTGCAGCCAGGTAGCAACTGCATGGTAACAAAATGAAAAACCAAAATAAAACAAACAACATCTCCAAGTTTCTTTACAACTATTTCAAAAGGACAAGTCTTAATTACCTGTTACCAAGATTGACAAGCCCTGTGTAGCCCGGTCCAAACAGTGATTCAACTTCCTGTCCACTTTCTTGTATCCGGTTCCAGTCAAAGTTGGTATTTTGGTCAAGCTCCTTTTCAGCAGTTGTCATTTCAGTCTGAAATTTATTCCATTTGTTTTGTTTGTATAAATTAGAGGCTTAAGCATAAAAATGGTTTAAGGGAACACGTAAAAACAAAATAGCCTAGCCCTGCTAGTAACTTGATACAATAATCGTGAACAGCAGTGATATAAAGAGGTTATATAGATGATAAATTGCTACAATTGAATCAATCTCTCCCCTCAACTTGAAATCACATAGATACAAATCAAGAAAATTTGCATAGGGGTACGTTAATATAGATGATGAACCAGCTATATCGCCAACAAGAAAGAAACACGCCATTTACCAATCAAGGTTAGAATGAACAAGTGCACCATGCTAGTTTGCCATGTGGCCAATGAATCTGACACTTGCAGTAAGTTGGTATGGCATAAGCTTGCTTTTTGCATATGGAACGAGACATGTCTAGCATATCTGACACGCTGAACCAAGTTTTAAGCATCCTAAGTTCCTATTCAATGACACTTAATAGAGCCCACGTGTCATCAGTATATTCATCAAATACGTAATCTTGAGTTACGAACTCATCAAGAAACTCAAGCTGTTTGGGGGGCAGAATAGGATGTATCAAGATTAACACTCTCCTTCAAGAGTGACCCATTTGCGCATGGAGAGATAAACAAAGATGACTCACCAGGCGCATCAAAGCCTAAGATAAACAAACAAGATGCTTAGAACGCACTCACAGTCCTTATAGTGACGAATGCAAGCAGGATAGGACCATACCAAACCTGAGCTCTAATACCACGTTAGGTTGTCAGCTCATCTAAAAGCTTAAGCTGTTAAATAAGACCAACAATGTAATCCAGGAATACATCATTTTTCTATCGACAAGAAATATCATTAATATGAAGGCATACAAACATGGATACATCATCAGAATATAAAATGACTAAAGCATTATACTAACATATGGAGTATCTCATTATGGAAGCAGAGGAAGTAGTAAAACAAAAATCTATGCAATCAGTGATAACTTTATCAAAGTACCTAATTTTTTAATGTACCTAATAAGCTCAACCCAACCATGCAATATCCAAGATTCCAGTGTACTACTCTAATAAAAGATCCATGCTTTTCTAATATTGTGCAACCTCTAATACTTTCTTAATATAATCACGAGATTACTGTACCAAATCAAACATGAATAAAAACAGCCCGGAAACACTTGATTCCAGTTTAAGAGGACATGTGAGTCAACGATCGAAAGTGAGCTCAAATGCATAAATGAATTATTAGTATCAAATATTTCTCACACGCAGACATATAAACATCAAGTCTAGATTGCATAACTAACCTTTTGCAGAGATGAGAAGTCAATACCAAAGAAAGCCAGGTGGACTGCTAGATCTGGGTCTAGGACACTTTCATCCTCCGGGTATGAAAAAACATCTGAGCTGCCAAATATGTAACTCATAATTATATTTGAAAGCTGTAAAGTTTCATTGTAAATAATAAGAATAACCATGAGTCCAGCATACAGGACTAAACAAGACAGATAATCAAGTGTTTCCAGCACTGTCAAATTGATCAAATTCTAAACCATATTTTTTTAGCAAAAAGTAATTGTAGAAACACAACTATTACACTAGAGACAGAAAGTAAATCTTCAGATGGCTTTTACACAATGTTGTCAAAGGCGAAAGGCGAGCGGCAAAAAGGCGAGCAAGGTGGAAAATAGAACTAAAAATTAGTAAAAAATAAAATAGAATATATATATATATATACACCCACACACACATGCAACACATAAACAAAGCATAAAGGTGTTATGAACAAGAACAAAACATTAAATAAATAAATGTCACAGTTCCAAATATAGTATCTAAATATAATTCAAACCTCAAAAGTAAAAATTCTAAGGCAAAAGGAGCATGAATTATGATATTCAAATTGACAAAACAAGTACAAGTTTAAGCAAGTGAAATAAACGTTAACCCTTTTATCGAGAAAAGAAATCAAGTTCTAAAGTCATGCAAAAGTAATGAAAATTTGAAGACCTAGGGACGGGAAAAAGGTAAAAAAAAATATGCAAAAAGGCGAGAGGCATACGGTTCGTGAAGAAAGGCGCACATCTGCCTCATGAAGAAAGGCGCACATCCGCCTGCCTGGCTACAAAAAAGCGACTGACCCCTCCCCCAAGGTGCCAAAAAGGCGAGGCGGGCAGCCGCCTTTGACAACTATGCTTTTACAAGAAGAAAATGGTGAATCTAATTATAAGCATAACAAAAGATCAACGGCTAATCGGACAAGGAGGAGAACATGATACAACCGTAATTCTAATATTCTAACCTAGGTTTATTAATGTTAATTTATTCATCCTAACCTAGAGGCTCTTATTGCGATACTAATTGCTAGAGCATTATATGGAGGCTGGAGGACCATTTTACCTTTGCAGATCTGATAGGGATCAGCTTTTATATCAAATAGAGGAATACTACTCCCTCCATCCCACTTGAAGAGACGTGGTTTGACCGAACACCCAATTGAGGAAAGAAGTTGACAGTTGATTAATTCTCTAAATTGCCCCTCAACACATTTAAATTTGATCGAGGAAGTAATGTTTGAAATCAAACTAGGCGGGAAACGAAGGTAAACACTATGATGCTCGGACTCTTTGAATTACCCTGTCGGACCCTTGTCAACAAGACTAAAATAGGAGTGTCTGACATGGGTACGGCGGGGTAAACCAAAGAGTCCGAGCATCAGAGGGTAAACATAATCAATTAATTTATAAAGGACAACCCGAAAGAGCAAGTTACTCTTTTAATGGGAAGACGCGATGAGGAATATTCCTTCAAGTGGGATGGAGGTGGCGTTTGTTATGACAATGAATGCTTTCAAAGTTCTCAATAGTATTCTTATATCACTGAACTATACGCAATACATCTCCCCACCACCACGCCCCACTCCCCCCCCCCCTGCAGGAAAAAAGGAAGAAAAGGTCTCATAGGTACAGTCAAACACACGTGAGTCAAGTTGAAGCGCCACCCCATAGAAGTAACAATGGCCAACTCATGTTTCTAGAATTATAATATCTCAAGATTTTTTTCAGCGAGATTCATGTGAACTTCATGCGAGCCTTTTGGTGCGCCTACAAAGTTATAGATTTCTACAAGAAAGATATGTCCCGACTATATCCTAGCATTCATGCCATCACTGTCTACAGTCATTTGAAGCACGAGTCAGTATACCAATTACATGCATAAGAAGAGACCCGATTTCAACGTTAGTGAATTAAAATAAAACCGTTCAAGCTCCCAAAAGGACTAGTGGTGTCTCTAATAAGCAATTAGCCAACTGAACTGCTAAGCAGCCTCATTCTGCTGACGTATATTAGCATAAGTATTTCATGGCCTCTAGGCAGTAATTGATTACTAGGTTTTTAAGTTTTATGCACCATGCAGCCATCTATCTATATAGTGACTTTGCCTAATTTTGTCTTCACAAAAAGAAAAACCCAAGGATTATAGAAAACAAACAATTAATCTTCAAATCAGTAAATGTATGCACTAGTTATGAGTGCGATAAATACATTTTCATGAAGAAACTAAACATGTCTTCATACAACGATTGGACTTTTCCCACAATGTACAATATAGCAATAACCAAATGTACAAGTGAAAATGAGTTGCAATCTAATATAATTATTTCATCCACTTATAGAAGCAAGGTGCCATTACCTGCTCCCTCCAGATCAGCACTTATTGTCCCTAGTTTAACAGCAAGAGGAAATCCGGTGTCATTATAGTGCATAATGGCATGGTTGTTACCACCGGTTCCATCCCAATTTTTCCTTCCACAAAGGATCATTCCATCAGTTAGATTTAACCAAAGATTCTCAGTCATGCCACATATAGAGCATTTCCAGCCAGATGGGGGAATGATAACACCACTATCAATCTGTTTCAGATCCAATGCATATTTACTAATTTGCTTCTTATCAGCAGTCCAGGATGCAACTTGCTCTTTCCTCTCAGCACCCTCAGCTATAATTATAGCATCAACTGCCAACCTAACCTGCGAATAAATGAGAAACACATTCTTAAAATCAAATCAAGTACTCCCTCAATACCAAAAGAGGTGACTCCTTTGAAAAGGCTCAAAGTTTTAGGAAACTCAATTAACTATTGTACAGTATAAAGGACCGAGGGAGTAAAATCTCAAACTAGCAGGCCGCTTTAGATAAACTAAGGAAGAGAAACAGAGAATGGTGGGAGTAAAAAGAGATGGACAGTAAAACCTTCTCAGGCAACTCCACCGATGGAAATGGCAAAGTCGCATAATCAGGCAATAATACTATAGTGTATGTTTCTTCATATTCAGGCTCTTGGTTATCGAATCCACCATCGATACCTGCAATTTAAGCCATGTGAATTATACATATGTGAGATAATTGACGGTGTGAGGCAACAATATGGCAACCGTTCAGAATAGGGATGCTGATATTAAGGTACAGATCACCAATGAAATGAACAAATACACGAAGCCCAGAAATACTGTCCATAAATTTGAATTGTTATTCTTATTAATTCTGTCAATAATTGTAAAATAATAATAAAATAAAAATGATAAGGGCCAGTAGACATGATGGCATGGATTATTTTGTTGTGCACAACCACACCACCACCAAACTGCACACACGAGCCATTAAAAACAATAAGAAGAAAACGATCAGGAGAAATATGAAAGAGCAAAAACAGGGAACTACTACATTCCCCTAGAAGAAAAAAAGAGAAGAAAGTTCAACTTACTTATAGCAAATACTATATTTAAAAAGCTCCTTTCGGACATCTCAAATGTGGTATTTGACACAGAAAACTTACACTGGCTGTTCAATGATCTAATCCATCAGTGATCAGCCTGAACAATAAAAAGGTGACATTTGGTACTCATACATCTCCTTCTGTAACTGGCTGAAACTCATATATTCCACATTATCACCTGAGTGCAGAGGTTTGCTTGAAAGGCTCACTCACATCTTTCTATAATGGCGAGAACTACTTTTCTACTCAACAGATAGCATTGATAGTCTACATGACCGCACAAGAAAACGTAGAAATATAAAAACTAGAACCGAACGTTCGAACACAGCTGAATAAAAACCGCAGTAGCTTTGAGTCAAAGCCAATACAATACCAACAAATCTAAGACACCTAAAGCCAGCAAAGTTGGTTTCTTCAAGGGTCTATCTTCAGAAACTGTCTTCTTTGTCTGTTTAATATGCAAATAAACAGGATCTCCTGTCTTCTCGAAGTTCCAATAAACATAATCTTTCCTAAATTCAAGGAATGTATTCATATCCACAAACAACCCGTCTTCAGATTTCTGGGGAACAAAAAACACACTAAAATCATCAAAATACTAAAATAGCATAAACACAGTTGCCCCAAACGTAAGTAATAAGATGCCAATTTAAATACACAAATACCTCCAGCAACAAATGTAAGGCAATTCCAAAATTAAGTTACTATCTCTCATTACTTAAGAAAACAATAACGAAATCTGACTCTATTGTAAAACAATTAACATAGCATACAAGCGATTCTCTGAGCTCGATACAATCTATCTATATAGTGCAAGTACTATCAAATAGGTGATCAAACCCTATGTTTACATCGAATAAAACGATAAAATGGCATTAATCCCTAGCTTCTAATAATTATAGCATTTCTTCGTGAAGTAGCTCAGCTTGATATCAATTAGAACAAAGCAAAATCAATCAAAACTGCGTAAACATAGAGCAAGTTAAGGTGCAAAGAAATATCAGTAACATAAGTAAACTCGAGTTAACTGTGATACTGCCAAATACTGAATCCAATTGTCTCCTACCTCCATCGGCAGATTAAGTATCAGTAAATATATAAAACAATACTCCCTCCCCGTCCCAAAATGAATGTACGTTTTTTTTTTCAAATTTGCTCATGATCATGAGTAAATTTAGACATCTTTTGGACCTTCATTTGGGGCGGAGGGAGTACTAATTAAGTGATCAAACCCTAACTAAAGAGAACAATCGCATCAAAGCCTTGCTTCTACGACATTCCACGCTTGAATTACTATGATATCAACAAATAAACCAGGCATTTGTAATCATTTATATGAATTAAAATAGGGGCTCGTAAAAGTTGCATTTTGAATTTACATTTTCCCACGTTTTTTCAGCTTACAAACAGGCATTAATAATTGGTACGAGAAAACAGCAAGAATTACCGGAGTATCGAAACTGATGCAGCACTCTTGCTTGTAGATGCGATTGGTCGGCTCTGGAATTCGAACCCTGGAAAGGTTCGATCGGAGCAGCTCCATTTGACCTCAAATTGATTGTTTTCCGAGATCAAAATCAATGGAAGAAAGATAAATTTGTGATGGAGGAAGAACCGAGCAAGAAGGTAAGTATATTCTTTGCCCTAATTAGGTTTCAGAAAGTGAATTTTGTGCGAAAAGGAGACAGTGCGGGAGAGAAGAACAGCGCCGTATTTCAGTGCATTTTCTGTTTTGAAATTCAGTGCCTTGGGCAAAGGGTAGCGTGTAATTAAAGTTGCGTGTAAAAGAAAAGACTTGTTACTAAGGATTTACAAAGCCCATTGGGCTTTCATCGAATTTTTTCTCAAATAATCATTTTTTACTTTTTTATTTATCAAAATAATTTACTGTTCAAATTATTATCCATAATATTCATTTTTTTTTTAAACTCGCTACACCGTGTAGCGAGTTTGACTAAGGTTTGTCAAAACTCGCTACACCGTGTAGCGAGTATATGGTAATTAAGTTTGACCATTGAGAAATTAATTAGGGCATTTAATTAACTTAAACTCGCTACACCGTGTAGCGAGTTTGGTCAAACCAAATTAAACTCGCTACACGATGTAGCGAGTTTAAGTTTAGTAAATACCACCCCTCAGCTTTTCAGATTCATTTATCTTCTTCCTCTCCTTCCTCGTTCATTCATTCTCTCTCTCGTATCCTCCTAGCAACCCTCACTCAATCTTCTCAATCCAAATTCTATTAAACAAAAAAAAATGGATCCTAACGAGCAGCGTTTTTTTTTTCGCGGTGAAGGCTCCTCTTCATCGCGTGTTATTCCTGGTCCCGCCGGTGCCGTACAGTCCGCCATGCGTCAAAGAAATTACGACCGTGAGAACTTCTCTTCACAACAAACACCGATCGCAACCCAAGAATATATACGGAGAGCGATTGAAGATCCAGTGAATGATGAAGCTTTCCAAGACAGTCCTTGGCTCTCTGCAATGGAATTTTTGACTGAAGAGGGTGCATATTATCCATTGAACTCTATCAAGAAGAAATGTCATACTATTGACAGAGGGGATCAGGCATAATATCAAGATTAATTATAGTTAAATGTGTGTAAATTAATATTATTTTTTTCGATTTGCGTATGTTCTATTAGGTTGTTGTTGTTATCAAGTCCTGCAAACGAAATGAGTTGGATGACTTTAAAGGTTAGGATATGAGCTTAGTATGCTTTTTATCATGGGTGAAATGTGTTTTGAGTTACTAACTGAGATAAAATTATTAGAATCCTACGGATACCATTGAAGCTTCCATTCATCACAAAGTGATCGAGAGTGAATTTGGAAAAGATATATCTGTTGGTTCTGTTCTGATACTTCAGAAGGTATGATATATTAATTAGTGAATTTGCAATGAACATTAATACTTTCATCTAATTGTTTGTTTTGAAATATTTAGGTTGTTGTTTGGCACCCCATCCCATCATCAACAGCACGTTATCTTAACATCACACTCCCTAATGTGTTCAAGGTACATATTTACTTATTATTGCTGAATTGTTGGAATCATATAATAAATAATGTTAAACTCATTTGTTTTGCAGGTATTTTCTAAGGATAGTGAAGTAGTGAAGTTAAGTGACTCTTAAGTTCATTTGGTTTATATGAATTTCCTAAATGTTTTAATGAATTAATGTAAGATTTTCTATGTGGCCGAAATGTGGCCACTATCTTGTTTTAATGAATTAATGTAAGATTTTCTATGTGGCCGGGATGTGGCCACTAACTTGACAATATTTATTTTTTGATGTTATTTTAGTTTTTTTAAATTATTTTGTACAGTTTGTGTTTGGTTTTGTTGCAATTATTCATGACATATTTTTTTAACACATAAAAAAAATATTTGAAACCAAAACTTAATTCAGCAACATGTCATCATTTATTTTAAAACATGTAAAAAAAATATTTTAAACAAAAACATAATTCAGCAACATGTCATTATTTTTTTAACACATGTACAAAAAAATTTTGATGTTAGTACGAAGCTATTTTGAGCAATAATTTGAAGCTGATTTAATTGTCCAAATTAAAATTTAAAAATTGTTATTGTTACACCATTATATGCACTACAAGTAACAATTTTTAGATATTCATTATGATAACTAAATTAACCTATATTTATTGCTCAAAATACCTTCGCGAACGAAAAAAAAATGAAAATAAGAAATGTTGAAACGAATGAAATGATTGGGGGACAATCTCTGGCTTAAACTGGCTACACTGTGTAGCGATTTCAACTTTAATAAAACTCGCTACATGGTGTAGCGATTTTAATTGAACTTTAGTGAAACTCGCTACACCGTGTAGCGAGTTTAAGTCAGAAAAAGCCCTTTCCAGCTACAAAGTTCAGTTTTCAAAACTCGTGAATAATTCACGTGAATGTAACCCCTTTCTCTCAGCTTTCTCTCTTTCTCTCGACTTTCTCTCTTTCTCTCAACTTTCTCTCTTTCTCTCAATCACCTTTCTCTCAATCATCTTTCTTCAAAATAAAAATTTTTTATATCATTTTATTTCATCAGAATTGTTGAAGATCAAGAATCAAGGTAAATTAACATCATCTTAATCATTATTTTCACTTGTGTTTAAATATAAAATTTAATTATTTAATTATTTAATTGTATTTTATTATATTGTAGATATAAATGTTAGAGTTTTGTTATGTAGATTTTAACACTTTGATTTCGTAATGTAGGGTTAAAGATGAACGGGGGTCCAATCATTTTTATGTGTTATTGGGGAGGTGGTGATGAACAACCGTTTGATGGTCCTCATTTCAAAAAAGGGTCAAAATGTGCAATAAGGGGTAATTGCCGATGAAAATACAATGAGTTGATTGATGAGTTATATAAAAAGGCGAACTTAGATCGGTCTCAATTTGATTTGGAAGTCATTTACAGATGCCCTCATTCTTTTGATAGCGGGATTGGTGCGTACTTTCCTTTCCGTATTGAAGATGATGCGTGTATGGATGTAATGTTCGATCAGTTTGCTAAATTTGGGGGGATTGAAAATTTGCAGCTGTATGTGGTTGTAAAATTGATTGAAAATTGACCCAATCCAGAGTTTGAAACACAGCACACAAAGACCATTTATGGGTATTCTCCAACTGGTAACCGTGATGATGGGGTTGGTCCAAGTTCCCAAACTCTTGTATCAACTCAAACACCAAATTATGATGATGGGGCATTTGGGCATAATTATCATGTTAATGATGATGATCGGGCATTTGGGCATAATGATCATGTTAATGATGATTATGATGTTGACTATGAAGAAGAGGAAGTACACACTGATGTAGATGCAATGCTAGAGGATGATGATGATGAATATGAGGAGGGTAGTAGTGATTCTGATGTCGATTTGGGAGCCAGTGATGATGGGCCGATTGATGATGATGTGGAAGCACCTCTTGTTCACTATGAAGTCCGGGAAAATCGAAGATATGAGAGAGCGAATTATCTCTTTTACAGTGATATTGGTACTTCTGCTCGACAAGAACAAGGCTTGATTGATTACGATCATGCACATAGTTTTCCAGTTTGGGATCCGGAAAAACAGGCGATTGCTAAAGGGATACGCTTTTCTGGCAAGAACGAGGGACAATTTGATATAAAAAGGTTCCATATTCGCACCAATCGCAGGTTCAGGGTAAGAAAGAGCACACCGAACACATGGGTAATTGAGTGTCTATTGAAAAATTATCCATGCAATTTTTATGTTCGTGTGAGTAGGAAGAAGTTTGGCTATTAGGAAGTGATCAAGTATAAGGCTCCTCACTGCTGCTTATATTCTGGAGCAAGTCAAGATCACCCCAATCTAGATGCCAAGTTCATCATGCCATCAAGAAGGGCACAATCGTCGTAGATGCCCGAACATTAGGGAGTAGCAGAATGTTTTTCATGTAATTTATGTTTGATTTGAATTGGATTCAGTTTCAGTTTCAGTTTTATTTTATGTTGTTTTCATTAAACTTGAAAAGTTGAATGTAATTTATATTTGAGTTGAATGTAATTTTCCAATTTTTAAAAATAACTTTAGTTATTCTAATGAATATTTAAAAATTATAATTGATTAAATTCGTAGAAAAAGTCAGTTAAGAAAAAAACAGTTAGTTTTCCAGTTAAGGCCCAAGTTTTCCCAGTTAAGGCCCAGCAGCATCTGCCCAGATGGGAGGTCGCCCATACACAACTGAGCATTCGCCCAAGTAAACAGAGAGATTGGGAAGAAATGTTTATGTTCATTTGAACTCGCTACACCGTGTAGCGATTTCACTAAACTCGCTACACCGTGTAGCGAGTTTAGTAAAATCGCTACACCATGTAGCGAGTTCAATTGTACAGATGCACCCCAGCAGCAGTCTTCTTTGCAATCCCACTTGCAAACAACCAAACCAAACCCAAAAAACCAAACAACCAAACCAAAACTTGTTCAAACTACAAACCATCAAACCTGTTGTAAACAACCATATTAAATATAACAAACATAAAACATCCAAATAACACTAAAATGCAAATATCAAAATAAAAACTAAACTAATGGTACAAAGTTTCATTACATCCACATAACACTAAACCAAATAACATATGCATATACATCTACATAAATGTGTAGTACAAAGTTTCAGTTATTACAAATAAAAAACATCAAAATAAAAACTAAACAAATACTACAAAGTTTCATTACGTAATAATAATAATAATAAAAAAAAGTGAACTCGCTACCTATTATCATAGAAAGACGGGGTGAACCTATTCGTTGGATTCCGGTGCCGAGACCCTCTTCTAAGCATCTCTTCCTGCTGTTGAGCAGGGGTAATTTGAGACGGATCGGAGAAGGGGCGGAGCCCTGTATGTGATATAGGAGTCCTCAACCCACTTTCACTCGTATAAAGGCCGAAGCCCATAGTGGATGGTCCAGGGGAAGAGTCTGTCTGGGCACTCCCAATCCCCCCCCCCAGCCACCCCCACTCCCACTCCCTCCGGCACCCCCACTCCTGGCCTCCCGAAACCCCACTCCAACCCCCCACCGTAATCGTAATCGCATCGTGACAGCCCATTCATAATTCACCTCGGTCTGGGTCTGCGCTTGAGGCTCTTGCTCGGGCTCGGGCTCATCGTGCAATTCCATTTCGGGTGGCGGGTCTAACCCGACGTTGTCGAGGTTGTTGTACCCCCTGTACGCGATCTACCGGTGGGGGAGGTGCAGCAGCCTGAAGGTGTTGGAGCTCCCTAACTCCCGTGAACCCGTGTGTAATTCTCGCCCGCATTGAAGCTTGTCTGGGATGCTCCTTCGCCTCATTGTCGACATGCAAGCGCTGAAGGGTCTGCACCGGTTTCCAAATCAAAAATATATATAAGTTAATAATTGATGTTTTGTTAAAAAAAAAAAACTAGAAATAAAAACTTGAAAAATGTAAAAACTTACCATAAACTCTAAGGCAGGGGCAGACGACTGGTATCCATCCCCCTCTATTTGAGTGAGGTGCTGCACAAACTTACACGTTATGTCCCGATACCATACCATATATGGATCGGTGTAAGTCATATCGTGGAAGCCGTACTCCCCGGTGACCAGAAGTTCGTGCCGCTGTTCCCATCGTCCAATAAGTGGGCGATGGCGGTCACTCCATCTCACCGTACTGTTTCCCCGCCGATCAGAACGGTGCAACTCCGGGCTAGTGTCGCACGGTGCTGGGACAAACTGCCTCAGGCCAAACTGCCTCATAACGCGATCAGGCAGATGCCACTCGATCCTCTCAAAGCATATGAGAGGGACCCTCGCCAACCATATGTCCTCACCCTGAGTGCAGTAGGGCGGAGCATATCTCCCGTGATAAGGCTGCCACACCACGTGAGCCTCGTTTAGCCGGCCCAGCTGACCCCGATAGCCTCGCAGGCTATGTGCAGTAACCTCTCTCAGATCCAGCGATGCCTGGATCCAGCTGAAATTTCATAAACAGAATAATTATAAGATTTAGTTCAAAAAAAAAAACATTAACAACGAGAAAATAACATATGATATATGTATACCTGCATCCGAGGGGCAAGAGCAAGAAGTTCTGCTCTCTGAATCGATAACGGATCTGCGGCCTCACACATCTCAACCGCTCCCAAGCCTAAATCTATATCAAATAAATGTATATTAAATACTATAAACAATGCCGCTAATTTGAAATAAAACTTAAAAACAACAACAGAATGAACATTAAAATGAGATAAACATACCTGTAGAACATTGAGAAATCCTCCATACTGTCTCGTCTGAGGGTCAGTCGCACTACACAACTCTCGATATAGGAAAGCGAGTGCAGCACTCCCCCAACTGTACTGGCTGACCCTAGAAACATCCCTAAGCAGAGGGAGATAACATAGATTAACCTTGTTGTTCGTACGATCAGGCATGATCGTAGAACCTAAGGCAAGCAAGATATACGCCCGTACGTACTGATCCACAATCTCTGGAGCAGTATCATCAACGAGGTCACTAAAGTGTGGGAAACGGAAGGTAATCCACCTGAGCTTCAGATTGCTCCCATCTATATCTCCGTCACTGGGACAAACTAAATACTCCCCGACAGTACCCGCCGCCTATATGTGCCTGAAACCCATCATCGGCAATGATTCCCATCAATCGATAACCCGCAAATCAAGCCGATATCCTCTAGGGTGATCGTCATCTCACCAACCGGGAGATGGAATGTATGGATCTCCGGACGCCATCTCTCGATCAGAGCCTCCAGCAACGCAAAATCATACTGTACCCTCCCTATATAGTGTACTCCGCTAAATTCGCACTCCGCTAGTCTCAACAATATCACAGGAGCTAATTTGCCTGGCAAGGCGGCACCATGACGAAAATGGAGGGGACTAGAAACCTCCCACCCGGCCCAAATATACCTAGCCCTATGCTCCGCATGCCGAGTCAGAACAGAGGCATCGATAGGTCTGGGATCAATGAAAGCTTCCATCTATTTATTTCAATATCAAGGTTGGTTATTGTTCTACGAGACAAGGAAATAAATAAGATAATACAAAAGTATAATTACTAGTACGTGGCATTGTAATCTAAAGTTATCCCACACTTTCAAGAAGTGCCTGTGGGGAAGGTCTTGATTTTCAGCCTATATACTAAGTAATACTTCAAGAGTAATTCTCATGCGGTTTTGAAAAATAGGATGCAGTTTTTTTTTAAAAAAAAAAAGTTTGAACAATAAATCATATTTTAAGGGTTTGGGATAGATCTATCTGATTTAGGGTTTAGGGTTTGGGGTATAAGTATATGAGATTTGGAATGTTGTTATAGGTATATTAATATTAATATTTCTTAGAAGTTTAATTTATTTTGTTGTTTTTAGTATTCACACTAATTATACAATTGTTAATATTATAACTGTGTATTATTTTAACAAGTATTATTAATTAAGTCTTTTTTTCAGTAATTAATAATTATTATTATTTTTTTTTATTATTTAAAAGTCATTTTATATAAAGACGAACAAAAAAAATCATTCTATATAAGAAAATTAATTAATAATTTTCTATAAATGTAAGTAAATAAATAATATTAGAACATCATAACAATGTCTTCGAAATCAAAAACACAAGAAGAATTGTTAACATAGCTCCGGATACAAAGATTTCAAACACACTAAAAATACATTTTATTTCTCCAATGCATTCTATTATCAAAGACGTGAGATTATCTCCTTAGCCTCCACTCCTACAATGCCACATAGCTCCGGATACAAAGATTTAAACATTCATAATTCATCAAAATAAGTAAATAAATAATATTACCAGTCATAATTCAACATATTTCAAGGATTTAAAATGTTATCAAAATGCAATTAGAACATCATAGAAAAAAAATCCTAAATTGTTAGTAATAAATAATAAAATCAATGTTAAAATTTAATACAATACAGAAATTTAAAAAATTTAAACTTACAATTTAAAAAAAGATTGAATTTATTATTTACTTGGCAAAATCCTTGGTTGGTTGGGTGTTCTTCTCTTCTTCTCCCTTTCTCCTCGGCGGCTGACTGATGAAGATGAAGATGGCGTTTTTTTTTTGTTTCCTTTGAATTTGAAGACGTAAACTGGTAGGAAAAGGAAAAGGGCTTTAAATAACTCGCTACACGGGTGTTTTTTTTTTGTTTCCTTTGAATTTGAAGACGTAAACTAGTAGGGGAAGGAAGAGGGCTTTAAATAACTCGCTACACCGTGTAGCGAGTTTAATTAGGTTTGACCAAACTCGCTACACGGTGTAGCGAGTTTAGGTTAATTAAACGCCCTAATTAATTTCCCAACAGTCAAACTTAATTACCCTAAACTCGCTACACGGTATAGCGAGTTAAAAAAAAATGGACATTCTGGGCAATAGTTTGAACAGTAAGTTATTTTGGTAAATAAAAAAGTAAAAAGTGATTATTTGAGAAAAAATTCGGCTTTCATCCCAATCCAAACAACAAACCACTTCCTCTGTTCTGGGGGTGTTCACGGGCCTAAAGTCCGCAGGCTTTGACAAAGCCCGGTATGGGCCCATTTAGTTGCGAGCTTCAATTTCAAGAGCCCAACGTAGCGAGTTTCATGCGGGCTCAATTTAACGGGTTTTGTGGGCTTTAAACGGATATTGAGCGGGATCGGACTTGACGGACTTACAAATTAGATGTTGTATTTTAAAAATTTTATACCTATTACAATGCCTTCCTCCCACAGAATCATAGGTTGAAATACAGAAAAAAAATTTGTCATACGGTCTGCAATGCAATAGGATACTGAACTATGGCATTGGAAACATTCACCTCTCTTCGATTAATAATCCTAATGCAAAGCATTTCCAATATTGTATTCTTAACATATGCGTTTGGGGCACTTGTTAGCAGGACCTCTCCCACATTTCTACTTACCAGAAAATGCCTCCTTTGCTTTTGGATGCTTGCACTTTGTGATTGTGAGTGTTAAATTTATTATATCGACGTAATTTTGAAAGAAACGGGCCGGGCCCTAACGGGCTGTAGAACAATAAGATCCCGAGACAGCGGGCCTTCAAGTTGTAAAGCCCAGCAGGATTGAAAATATTGTGGTTGCGGGCCGAATTTTTGTGGGTCTTGCGGGCTTTGCGGACCGATGGGCGAGTTGCACACCCCTACTCTGTTCTATAAACATGTTTCCTTTTTTTCATTTATCCCATTTTAATTTTGTTATTCTAAAAAGATAGTTTCATATCAAAAAATGTTAAGTTAAAATTAATAAACTTCCATCAACCATGGAAAAAGATAGAGTAATAGAAAAATAAGTTTCATTTAAGGTTGCATTGTAAATAATAAAGATGGTTAAATATTTAAATAGTCAAATAAAAGGGCTGCAATTTAGTAACCAGAGTTTTACGCACAGTTTCAATACCACACTTGCATTTTAAAATGTGTCAATCTGATTCCTAAGTTTGTCAATTTGTTGCAATCTGGTGTAAAAACTAATGAATCGTTAAATTTTTTACGGAATGAAACATATGTGCATGTAGTTAAAATCGAAATTATGTGAAGAGGAAATTGTTATTTCACTTCTTCACGAAATATGAATGATACAATTATATGTATACAAAATAATCCTTCTTTGACTAGAATTCTATTCTAGCTACATATTCTACTTTCCTACTTAACAAAAAAGTCTTTCTAAAATACAAAGCTAACATAAGGAAACAATATTTACAAGGAAAGGAAAAGATATTGACAAGATATGTCAATATCTCAACACCCTCCCCCCCAAGTTGGAGCGTGTAGGTCACAAATGCTCAACTTGCCCAGTAAATGTAGAAATTGTCGACTGCCCAATGCCTTAGTAAGAATATCAACCACTTGTACAGTCGTATGAACTTTGGCAATTGTGATGACACTTGTCTGAACAGCATCGCGAACAAGATGACAATCAACTTCAATATGCTTTGTTCGTTCATGATGAATAGGATTCCTAGCCATGTGCAATGCAGCCTGACTATCACAAAGAAGGAGCATGGGAAAATTATGTTAAATCCCAAATGAACCAAGCAAACTTCGAAGCCACTTAAGCTCACACGTGGCACTAGCCATAGATCGATATTCAGCCTCAGCTGAAGAGCGAGAAATAGTAGTTTGCTTCTTTGTTTTCCAAGAAATTGGCGAATTCCCAAGAAATACTAAATAAGCAGTGAGAGAACGCCGTGTAATAGGGCAGCTTGCCCAATCAGAATCACAAAATTCCCGAAGTCGTAGGGCAGAAGATGCCCTCAATAGAATGCCTTGACCAGGATGGGACTTGAGATAGCGTACCACTTGTAAGGCAGCCTTCCAATGACCCATCTTAGGTTTGTTCATAAACTGTGCAAGAGTATACACACAGTAAGAGAGCTCCGGACGAGTGATAGTGAGATAAATAAGTCGCCCTACAAGACGTCTGTAGGGTTCAGGATCACAAAGCTCAACATCCAAAAGTAAAGCCAAACCATGATTCTGTTCAATAGGAGTAGTGGCTGGGCGAGCACCAAGAAGCCCAGTTTCTGAAAGAATGTCAAGGGCATACTTTCGTTGAGAAAGAAATATGCCATCTGGATGTTTTGCAACTTCAAGTCCCAAGAAATACTTGAGACGACCATGATCTTTCATATGAAAGCAACGACTGAGATAGGCTTTGAAATGACAAATTGCAGTCGAATCATTGCCTCCAATAACCAAGTCATCAACATACACAAGCACATGAATTTCAAGAATGAAGTCCAAGAGAAAAGAGAGAGTAATCTGAACATGATTGAGTAAACCCGTGCTCCTTTAGTGCCACAGAAAGCTTTGCAAACCAACAACGAGGAGCTTGTCGTAAGCCATATAATGATTTCTTTAGTTTGCAAACTTTGCCAGAAGATGAAGCTGGATGTCCCATTGGAACCTTCATATACACATTCTCACTTAGATCCCCATGCAAAAAAGCGTTATGGACGTCCATTTGTTGAAGCTCCCACCCTCGAACTGCAGCAATAGAGAGAAAAACTCGTATTGTAACCATCTTTATTGTGGGTGCAAAAGTCTCCTTGAAGTCCGCTCCTTCAACCTGACGGTTTCCCAAGATCACCAACCGGGCCTTGTATCGTTCAACTGACCCATCTGCGTTGTACTTAATCTTGTAAACCAATTTGTTGCCAATCACTTTCTTGTCAACAGGAGCATCTATCAATTCCCATGTACCATTCTGATCAAGAGCA
This sequence comes from Adenophora triphylla var. japonica, assembly GCA_022495995.1. Taxonomy (NCBI): domain Eukaryota; kingdom Viridiplantae; phylum Streptophyta; class Magnoliopsida; order Asterales; family Campanulaceae; genus Adenophora; species Adenophora triphylla. The sequence continues at coordinate 792,749 of JAFEMH010000335.1, forward strand.
TCAAGCTCTCTATTTATAGCCTCACACCATTTAGGAGATTTGACCGCTTCGCCAAAATGCTTCGGCTCAACACCTGAGTCAATGGCAACCAAAAAACAATGATGTGCCAAAGAAAATTTAGTGCAATTGACTAGGGGTGTAAATGGTTCGATTTGGACAAATTTAGAGATCAAACCGCTAGTACTCGGTTTGGTTCGGTTTGGTTTCAAATTGCGATTCCATTAAGCGGTTCAAACCGCGGTCCGAACTGCGGTCTAGACCGCGGTCTGAACCACAAACATATCCAACAAGCAATTATGCTGGGGAAAAAGGACTTTGGAGCTTATGGTCAAGGTTTTGATAAGAGAAAGTTAATACTTTAGGGTGTTTAATCTGCTTTCTATCTGAGGAAGCGATAAACCAAATAAGACATCCAGAAGTCATAGCACTAGAGTGTTTACTATAATGGTCTCTGTATTAATGTAGCTTTCGTGCATTCATCAATCCATATCAAGAGATTCAAATATATATTTAAACCTCAATAAGCACAACTCATATCACCTCTTTAGCTGCAGCGGAGTAATTTCTGAACCCCAAAATTGTAGGCCTTAACCTCTGCGTAGAATGCTCCAAAATATGAAAGTTCATCAAAAGCAAAAACAGCAATGTTAAATAAGTTAATCGAGTCGGTGAACAAAAAAAAAAATGAATGCTAAAAGCAACATTGAGACATTACCGGAACACGAAAGCTTCCAGCAACTCTTTACTTTGCAATTCCCCACATGTCTGGCCGTTCAGCAAAAGTCTCACTATAAAATTTCATACACAACATCACAAATCAAATTCATAAATTGCAAAAAACATAAGATTAGCTATGGATATCAGCAAATGATAAAAGCAAATAAAATCTACAAACACACAGCACGAAAGCAAATGTTATCGATTTAACTCATTTGAACCCCAATCTAACAATCTAATACGAATCAACAATCAAATCGGGCTACAAGCACGATTGAGCAACAAAATTGATTAACAGCCAGCAATTAGCAATCAGAACATGGCAAAAGTGAGGATTAATCATCAAAGCCGAACAAGTTGGATAAATCTAATTCGAGAAGATTCGTCATTCAAGAACGAAAATGTTAAATTGAAATCGGATTCGGATGAATAATTTACCGGGAAAATTGGAAAGTCTTCGTCGTCATTGCTGATGTCGTTGGAAATGGCGGGGAGAGAGAGAGAGAGAGGCGCTCGCCGAAATGGGAAAAGTGGAAAGAAAGGAAATGGAAACTGGAAAGGGTTTACTTTAGGTATTTATATTTTGGAAGGTTAGGTTTGATAAATCAACAGTGGAAATTCAATAAAAAATAATCCAACAGTTAATATAACGATTTGGCGGTTCAGCTCGAAATGGTTCGGTTCGGTTCGGTTCGGTTTGGGGAAGTCAGACCGCAAACCAAAGCGAACCGCATGGTTTTTAAATTTTTGAAACCGAGCTGAACCGCTAAGGTATAAAAATCAAACCAAACCACGTGGTTTGGTTCGGTTCGATCTCAAACCGCAGTTTGAACCGAACCGCTGACACCCCTACAATTGACAAAGTGTGATAAAGGATACCGAGTACCTGAAGATTTCTTTTAGAGAGGTGAATGAGACGGAGAGGGGACTTGAGAAACATGAACCTTATCCAACTCATATTCAGTCGATGGATACCTTGTAGAAGGCACCTTAGCTCTTTGACCTTGACCCAAATTTTCTGTCACATTCAGCTCCCTATTATGTTCAGGCACTTGTTCTGTAAGTTGTTCAGTTATCTGGGCAGTTTCTGTCATTTGGGCATTTTCTGTCACCTGTTCAACCAATTGTTCAGCCGACTGTTCAGACAGCTATTCAGGAACACAAAAATTATCTTCCTCATATGTATCTACATCTATAGAGGCACATAGAAATAAATCTGAGTCTGCATATGGTTGGTCTGAAGTAGCCCTGTCATTAGCAAACGAAAATTCTTTTTCCACAAAAACTACATCCCTCGAAACAAGCAACTTATTTTCATCAAGGTCATAAACATACCAACCTTTCTTCCCATAAGGATATCCCAAAAATACACATCGCCTACTTCGACTAGCAAACTTATCATTATCTCTTCGGGAATAGTGAACATAACACAAAGACCCAAAAACCCTAATGTGTGCATAAGAAGGAGGCTTCCCAAAAATAACTTCATGGGGGTTTTTCCATGCAACAATTTTGAAGGAGTACGATTAATCAAATGCCCTGCCGCTAATACACATTCTCCCCAAAATTTGACCGGTAATTTTGCTTGAAACATCAAAGCACGAGACACATTCAAAATATGTCTATGCTTTCTTTCAACCCTTCCATTTTGTTGGGACGTGCGAACACAAGTAGTGTGATGTTCAATGCCGTTTTCAAGAAAATATTTTTCCAAACAAGTGAATTCCGTTCCATTATCACTTCTAATTTTCTTGACACGTTTATTAAATTGCCGTTCTACCATGGTAAGAAAATTTTTCAAAATTTGTGTGACATCACTTATAGACTTTATGAAATAAACCCACACGGCACGGGAACGGTCATCCAAAATAGTAAAAAAAAAAAAAAAGCTCCACACAAAGCAGGTTTTCTATAATCACCCCAAATATCACAGTGTATTAAATTAAAAACTTCATCAGACTTACTTTCACTAAGAAAGAATTTATCCCTACTTTGCTTAGCCTTGCAACAAATCCCACAAACATCTTTATTAATACTACCACGATTAATAAAAGGCAATAGGCCAACCACCTTACTTGACGAATGTCCAAGTCGCTGATGCCACAACTGATAGCTCCCAGATTCTCTAACGTTGCAAGCATGTGTCACTGTTGTTCCCCTTAAGTAGTACAATCCCCCGTCTTGTTCACCCGTTCCAATCGAAATCTTCGTGGCTCAATCCTGTATGACACAAACTTTATCAGAAAAATGCACCACATAATTGGAATCATTCAGTATTTGAGAGATAGACAATAAATTGCAATTGAACGCAGGAGCATATAAAACGTTTCTCAAAATTAGGTATGATCCGATGGTAACATCGCCTTCTTTTGTAGCCAATATACATCTTCCATTAGGCAAACCTATATGATTAGCCTCGATCTGACGAACATTCTTGAGCAAGGAAATGTCACCTGTCATGTGTCGATTAGCTCCGCTATCGATGAGCCAATTGTACGTCTTACCAGTCATGTGGTCAGTTGTGCAGATAGTTAACTGCACATACTCCTTAGCAACATTCCACTGTTCAGGTGTGAAACCCATCAGACGAGCCTGATCTGCATCCGTCCTTCCAAAAGTTTCTCCTCCATTGATCTGCACAGTGTTGACTCGCGCACTCAATGCGTTAGTTGTGCGACCAGTTGTGCGGATAGATGACTGTACTTATGTCTGCACGTATTTCTTAACAATGCTCCACTGTTCATTTGTGAAGCCCAGGATTCGTGCCCAATTTGCATCCGTCCTTCCATCAGTTCCTCCTTTTTTAATTTCTTCAACCTTCTTAGGTCTATCAATGCTTGATGTCGGGTAGTATGGCAACGTCCGCTTACTACCTCCAAGCAATTTCTTATTACCTCCTTCGACGAACATGGCGAAGGTTTGTATTTGGTTATCCCTGATTATCCAGGGCTCTGATACCAAGTTAAAACCGAAATTATGTGAAGAGGAAATTGTTATTTCACTTCTTCACGAAATATGAATGATACAATCCTATATATACACAATGATCCTTCTTTGACTAGGATTCTATTCTAGCTACATATTCTACTTTCCTACTTAACAAAGAAGTCTTCCTAAAATACATAGCTAACATAAGGAAACAATATTTACAAGGAAAGGAAAAGATATTGACAAGATATGTCAATATCTCAACACATGTCACATGTCTTTTTAAAGGGCAATGTTGTCATTCATGAATGTCACTACTCCATCAGTAATTTTGTTAAAGATATAACTTTTGATAGTCAAATAACCTTACATGATTAACCTTCGTTACAGCTTGTTAAACTTTGTTAACACTAAATAGTAAATATACTAACATCGCTAAAATACCATCCCCACCGCAAGACTACCATTGCCACCCAAGATTACCACCACCGCAAGCAACACCGCGATCACCACTTTCAAGCTCAATTTGTGTCCCAATTACACTTCCATTAAGCCAAATTTTTAGCATTTTTTGGCAAAATAAAAATCTCACAAAACAATACCTAATCAATAAAAATCAAACATAACACAAAAATGGAGCAAACCAGCAATAAGATGAAATAAAAAAGAAGGACGAATTGCAAGAAAACTCAATTTCAAAAGAGGGGATGGCTGGAACTTTTAAGATAAAATGCAATTTCAAAGAATTGCAAAGAAAACCCAAAGCATAACTTCGAGCTTTTCCATTCTTACAAAAAAAAAAAAAAGAATTTAAAATCACGATCTGTAATTTCTCTCTAGTTGTCAGTTGTTTCGCTTGTTTTTATATCCGATAATTGGTCCACAAAGCGTCGATCGAACTCTCCATAACACGTCTACGATGAAGATTTCTCTGTATCCCCATATCTACTTCCGTCTGCTATTGGTCGCGCTTTTGATTGGAGGAGAAGGGGTTAGAGCATCTCCAATGGAGTTCTTCAAATTTTGCTTCAATTTTTTTCCTCTCCAACTCATTCCTTCATTTTTTACTTCAAAAAAAAAATATTTTCAGCATCTTTCCATTCCACCTCATCATTCTATTACTTCTATAATTTCACAAATACTACACAAAGTTTAATTCTTTTACATATTCAACACTCTCTTTTGTTTAGAAATAAATATTCAAATAATGTATTTATAATTCAAATTACTAATAAAATATATTTTAATATTGAAGAAAAAATACAAAATATAAATGATATATTGACATAAATATTGATTTGTTTTTTAATTTATGTTGAATGTATTTTGTATATATTTTAATATATTCGTCTAACTTTGTCTCAAATAATTATCCAAATATAAAAATATAGATATATAAAAGTAATTTTAAATGATAAAAATTTAGTTTTTCATTTATATTCAAATAAGATGTAACTTTTAGAAAATTAGAAGGACTAATTTGCAACTTTGAAATGTGACTTAAAAAATGAAGGGAGTGAATAGTGTTACTTCAAATTTGAAGTAACACTATTCACTTTCTTTATTATTATTTTTTTTTAAAGGAGAAAATGAAGTTTGTTGGAGGAGTGAATAGTATGAAATTTAAAGAAATAAAGTAAAAAATGAAGTCCATTGGAGATGTTCTTACTAGGATTTGTACTAGGAAGGAGAGGTGTTGAGGGAGGAGTGGATTTTGATGAGAGAGACGGGAGAGGGTGGGTGGTGGGGGGAAAGGGAGAGGAAACGGCGTGGTTGGGAGAGGAGTCAATATTTATAGGTTATAGGGTCTTGGCAAGTGCATTGGGCAGAGGAAGTGGGGGTGGAGGAGTAAATAAGGTTTTTAGTTAACTCAAAAATTTATTACTTATGATTTCACCCCTTACTATTATGTTAATTAATTATTAATATATACTTCCTCCGTTTCATTATAAATCACATACTTTTCTTTTTGGGCGTCCCACTACAATTTACACACTTTTTAAAATAGCAAATAATCTTTACTATTTTCTCCACTCATTCCCTCTCCTACATTATTTTAATACTCACAACACCATTATAATTTACTATTCCCTCTACTCATCTTCTCTCCTATTTTACTTGTACACTCACAACATTTATATCATTATTTTTTTTCTTAATCTACGCGTGAACAGTAAGTGAGTGAATTGTAATGGGACGGAGGGAGTATATATATATATATATATATATATATATATATATATATATATATATATATATTATACATGCAAATAAAAAAAATATTTTTAAATCTGAATATTATTTATGTTGGGCAAATTGCAATTTGATGATTCGTGTTTAGCTCATTTTCGCACAAGTCTTTCAAAATTACAAAATTACCACTTTAAAAGTCATCTGCCATGTACATGTTTTTCATTCCATCAAAAATATAACGATTCGTTAGTTTTTACATCAAATTGTAACAAATTAATAAACTTTGAAATCAGATTGACACGTTTTAAAACTCAAGAGTGATATTGCAACTGTGTGTAAAACTAAAGTTACCAATTTGCAACAAATAAAATTATCATTATGACGCCAAAGAAATTAAATCTCAGCATAAATATCAAGCAATTATTATTGTAACTATACCAAAAAGATTAGCTCAATTTTGATTTGGTAACGCACCCAATCGTAGTTAACAATTTTGTTTTATTTCAATTTGTCTTTTGTTGGTTACAATACTTCAAATATAACGTAGACGAGGAGTTTTGAACCCTTAATTGTTTTAATTGAACGCAAGATTCTATGTTATTGAGCCAAAAACTCAGACTCATATGCAATTTTTTTAATTTTAATTTCTAACTATCAAAGGCCTAGGATATTTGAAGACTAGTCAAGGTAAATCTATAGTATAAATGGTAGTGGTGTTATGAACAGTTGAATGAACAGTGTCAAGTGTCGAATTTCTCATTTTACCCTCACTAAGTTGTCTTTTATCCATTTTGCCCTTAAATTTTTTTTTTTAAATTAAAAAAAAAAAAAAAACGTGTCCTCGAACACTGAAACTAAGACAATTATACAAAGATTCAAGTGACGGCTGCAAGGATTCTAGAAGTATGGCATGGTTCACGTTTCTCGGGAAACTGTACAGCCGTGGAACAAACACAGATCTATCGTACTCCTTTCGTCCCGTTTGAAATGACACAAATTTCATTTTTGAGCATCCCATTTTAAAAGGATATAATCCAAAAATAGAAAAAAAAATTATTACTTCTTTATTTGTGGGATCCACTTATCATACTCTCATAATAAATATTCACTAACTATTTCCTACCTCACTTTCTCTTTTCTATATCACCTTTCATTCACAATATTTATTTCATTATATATTTTTTCTCTTTTTTACATCACTTTTTTTAATTTTTGTAAAAAACACAAACTTTGCCCTTTCTCGAAACGGGACGGAGGGAGTGGTCATTAAGTCAAATAACAATTGCTACTATTAATTGGAGTAAAATAACATTAGGCGTTAGCATCACTCGTTCTCCTATGATTCCTTTTACTTGACACGCGCTTTGAATTTTGATTTGTGGACCCTAACCTCACTCCTATGAAATTTGATCGAAATTCTATGAAATTTGATTGGTCTCATGAAGCTCAAAATATTGTTATAATATGAAAATATGATTAATAACTTCATGAAAACATTAAATACTATTGTTTTGTAGCAATAATAATTTTAAAAGTTTAATGAGGATAATTGTTTTTATATACAAAAATAGCTAAATACTCCCTTCGTCCAAGTAGTTACTTCACAGTTACTGTACTCACGTAAATTAAGGAGTGAGTATTATATTGAAAGTGTTGTGAGTGTGAAATTAAAATAGGAGAGAGAATGAGTGGAGGGAATAGTAAATTATAATGGTGTTGTGAGTATTAAAATAATGTAGGAGAGAGAATGAGTGGAGGGAATAGTAAAGATTCCTTTCCATTTTGGGAAAGAAACAAAGTGTGAAGTATGTAATTGGACGCCCAAAATAGAAAGTGTGAAATATGTAACTGGACGGAGGGAGTATATAATACTACTATTTCTTTAAAACAAGTGTATCAATCTTCTCATTTTACTTGCACGTTTTATTATGATTGTTAAAAGTGGGAGCCTTTTCAAGTTATTATTGCTCCAAGTCTAAAATAAATATTTATTCCTATATAAAAAATATTCACTTTAGGAAGGAAAGGATGGAGTTTTTTTTTTGGATTTAAGGTTTTTATTTTGCTTTTTAGTCTGTCTGAGTTTAAGGTTTTTATTTGTTTTATTTTATAAAATGGATAATAAAACCTTGTTGCTACACTCACAATAACAACTCACTTACTATTTCTTAAATCAACTTTCTCCCATATACTTTACTTTTTATATTCACAATATTCATTTTTTTATAATTTTTGTGTAAATTCAAACTAAGAATATTTGAACTGATTTAAAACTCTTTTTTATATACGTGACTTTGAGACTAATGATGGTAGGATATGGTATGCATCTTTCTTGAAATAGTGATACAATAATTACATTGTCAGTTTTTAATTAATTCAACTACTTCAACCTACTCACCCGTCCCTTAATAACTTACGCTTTTATTTACTGTTCGATGTGGAAATTAAGCAAAGTAGGTAATAGAGAAAGTGTTGTGAGCTCTGTTCTAAAAAATCTCGCCTAAGGGCGTCTAGGCTCCGCTTAGGCGCTAGGCCCCTCTCCAACGCCTAGTTCTAAGCCCCGCCTAGGTCCTGACTAATTCCGATTAGTCCCCGACTAGTTCCCGCCTAGGCGCTAGGCCCGGCTCCGCCGCCTAGCATCCGCCTAGCGCTTTTTAGAACCTTGGTTGTGAGTATGAAAAGTTACGTAGGAGAAAGAATATGGGGTAGAGAATAATAAGTTGATTGATGTTGTGAGTATAAAAGTAAAATAGGAGAGAGAATGAGTGAGAGAATAGTAAATATTTTTTGCCATTTTAGAAAAAAGGTAAGTTATTGTGGGACAACTTAAATGACAAAATGGATAAATGACAAAATGGGTAAGTTATTATGGAAAGGAGGGAATAGTGATTTCATTACTTTATGTGCATCGTGTTAAACACATGCCCAATGTGATATAAGCACACCAAACCAATGCACACAAAACTTCGATGGTAAAATTTAGAAGCTCCATGATAAAATGAAATGACAATTTTAAATTTAAATGTTATTTAAAAATTGTCATTTTCAATAAAAAAAAATCATAAATATTTTTACAAAAATATAATGAACTATGAAAAGGAAAATTAAAAAAAAAATTATTTAAGAACAAAGTATTTTAATAAAAAAAGTTTCATAATGTCATTATTTTGGAACAAAAATAATCATTTAATTTGTGGCTGAAAGAGAACTAATTGTTTTTTTGTTTTTTTTTTTTTTTGGAAATTTACTCCTTTAATCACTTGCAAACATAATTTAAAATTTTGCTTCAAGAATAATACAACAATAATTTCTTATCTTTTTCATCGAATAATCCATATAACAATTCATGTTAGCTAAGTCAAACTATTTGAAACTAATACTCCATCCGTTCCATTCGAAAAGGCACAAATTTTTTTTTGAGTGTCCCATTTAAAAAGACACTTTCCTAAAAAGGAAAGTTTTTATTAATATTCCACCCACTCATTCTCTCTCCTACTTTACTTTTACACTCACAACATTCTCTTTCCTAACTATTCCTCTCACTCATTCTCTCTCCTATTTAATTTTTCATACTCACAACATTTAAACTTTTTCTCTTTCCTACATCATTTTCCTTAATTTGCGTGCGAGATTGGTTTTGTGCCTCTTCGGACGGAACGGAGGGAGTACTTATTATTATTGTTATTGTAACATTTATTGCAAATAGACACGTATTTATAAGATAATTTTTTCAATTAAAAGTCATTTATTTTAGATTTTTTATCATAATACATTTTAAAAATAAACAAATACCGAAATACACACTTTTGTAAACTATATACCAAAGTAACCACTTTCGTTGAAGTCTTTACTGGTAGCGTCGATTTTAAAGAGAAGTCGGCACTGCCACTGCCACTACCATTTTCTATTTTTTTTATTTCAAAAATGTAATTTTCGTTTTTTTAACGGTACTCCTAGTACCGACTTTAGGTTAAGCTTAAATTTGTTAATGTGGTTGAACATTTGTCGTCGCCACCTAATCTACTGTCGTCGACACGGATCTGAGAAATGGTATTTGAGAAAGAACTTGGGAGGGGGAAGATTAAGAGGCATGAGTGGAGGAGGGAGCATAATAAGATTGTTGTGCTTTGCTTTCCTCCTTTTTTTCTTGTTTTCGGTTGATATATGTTTAGTAAACAGTAACACAAATTGTGAAGGGTAAGAAGAGGAACATGTTTCAGTAGCCGGGGAGGGCGCCATGGCAAAGAAGAAGAATATAGAAAAGGGTACGACTTTGGGGAAATCATTGTTGGGGATTTTCGAAAGTAGAGGACGAGGCCAATGGAAGATTCCTGGTCGGGGATGCAATCATGGGAGGTGTCAGCAATGTTTAATTAAGGCTCCGTTTGTTTCGACGTAAAACATTTTTCGAAAATGTAAAATGTTTTATTTAGGAAGAAGGGCATAAAATGTTTTACAGCGTAAAATATTTTACGGCGTAAAATGTTTTACTTAGGAAAATGTTTTACTTATTATTATTATTATTATTATTATTATTATTATTATTTTGATTATTATTATTATTACTATTATTATTTATTATTATTATTATTATTATTATTTTTATTATTGTTTTACTTAGGAAAATGTTTTACTTGATAATGTAAGTACCAATTTCAAAAAAAAGAATTAAAAAAATTGAATTTCAGTATTTATGGAGAAAAAATAAAAATAATCAAAGTCGGTAGTGGAGTGCCGATTTTCCTTTAAACCGACACTCCCAATAAAGATTTTAACCAAAGTAGTGTGTATTTTGGTACATATATTTTTAAAAATGTATTATTTGAAAAAAAAAATCTTTGTTTTAGGGCTGAAGGAAAAAGGGTCTTAATTCAAAGTCATTGCAAAAATGGAAGAGTGTCGCTATTACACTCGTAAAATTTATAAATATATTTGTATTTATCGGTTAAATTGTTGTACCATAAAATACTCAAAACATATGCTATAGCCTATATGCATATACTTAAATATTTTATGAGTGTGCATAGCAAAACTCAAAATGGTAGGATGGATCTTTGAATCTCTCTCTCTCTCTCTCTCTCTCTCCTTTGTTGTCTTAAAGTAATTTCTATTGATTTTTTTTTCTTAAATGAATAGCAACAATCAAAATGAAAGGAAGTTTGATTCGAGAATCTCTCATTGGCTGTTATAAAGGTTCGCTCCAAAATTTTGAAAATGAGAGAAATAAAGAAAAAGAAGTTTAATATATCTTGATTTTCAAGAATCGTGTCGTTATCAATTTTCGTTCAATTGCAAGATTAATCACCTAGCTTTTGACCTGAAAATAGAACCCTCGACTAGCCGAAATAGTCTCCGGCGATAACCCTCGAGCGTGAGAAGATAATAATGAACAATGTATTCAGAATATCAAATAGCAATTACCTCTAAACCGTTGAAGATGTGAAATATTTATAGGCCTTGATAAGAAATATAATTGTAGTAGAATTATATGAAATCTCTTGAATCACGGATCAGATTGATACGAGAAATCGTGTCCATAAATAACTCCTGCTTTGTAGGACTCCTGTTATGAAAAGAGTTGTATATATGCCTTGACTTTGTAGATCGACGGATGTCCTGTAGGTCGAGGTCGCCTGCATGGGCCCAGGTCGACCTGACTGGATAAGCTTAGCCAGGTAACGCTCGAATAGGAGACTGATATTATGTCGGACAAAGCTAGGTCGGGACCATTGAGGTCGGACAATGAGCTAGGTCAACTGATTGTTGACAATGGGCCTTGAGCCGTATAATATTTGGGCCGACCCACTAAGAATGTGGTGGCAATAATACTTGAATAACTGGCTTCGATCGCTGGGCCTAGCCCGTCATATTTATTCCGTTCATATCTTAATTTCTAAGGTATTAGAGCATCCATAGTGGTGAACGAAAAATATAAATTTTTTTCGTTCAAAGATATATTTTTTAATAGAAATTTGATATTATAAAATTAATAATATACATTAATAAATATTATTTTTATTAACATCATTAACAATAAATATAATTTTTATTATTATTATATTTTACTTAATTGCACAATTTAAAAAAAAATAAACACTCATAAATAAACATTAAATTATGTTAATTTAAAACATTACACTCATGAAAATTAAAAATTAAAACACAACACACAAACGAACGAACAGAAAGTAACGCGCTCATAAATAAAATGATGCATATGATCTCAAGGATTGTTCTTTGCATATATATGCTCAATTAGGTCTGCTTTGAGAGCCAAGTGTGTAGCTTTGCTTTGAACTTTTCGCTTGCGCGCCATGTATTATTCGATGCTATTCTCAACGTGTGAATTTTCTCTTGTATACGTGAATGTATCGTCTTGCGCAATTCGTATGGATTTTTTTTTTTTTTTTTTTTTGGTATGTCGGCCCAAAATTCTCTCGCATCATCATAGTTTCTATATCGATCACGTTCATCTTTAACTATCATATTATGCAATATGATGTAAGTTGACATTATTTTACCAAGAATCACCTCGCTCCAAGTGAGTGACGGTTTACGGAGTATTACAAAGCAAGCTTGAAGTACCCCAAAAGCACGCTCTACGTTTTTTCTGCATGTCTCCTGCTCTTTTGCAAACAATTTATCATTTTCTTCTATAGACTGGGGGGTTGAATTGATGAATGTTAGATATTTGTTCCGGAATTTTGAGAACTATTCTCGTAATTACTCATAATAAAAAAATCTTGATTTTTTTTGCTAATTATAGAGAAAGGAAGTATGGAAGAAGAGATGTACATAATCTAGTAATATTGAGCTCTATTTATCAAATATATACAATTATAAAATATCAGAATTAATTTTTTAATATTAAAATATACTCCCTCCGTTCCACTCCAGTGTGGACTTATTTTCTTTTTGGGACGTCCCACTCCAGTGTGAACTGTCCAAAATGGCAAAGAATCTTTACTATTCCACCCACTCATTCTCTCTCTTACTTCACTTTTACACTCACAACATTCTCTCTCCTAACTATTTCTCCCACTCATTCTCTTTCCTATTTAATTTTTCTTACTCACAAACACCTCCTCCTCCTATTTCTCTCTCCTACTTTTTCTTAATTCTCGTGCTCAAAAAGTAGGTCCACAGTGGAATGAGACGGAGGGAGTATAAATTATGTAAAATATTATAAAATTAGACTCTATTTATATTTATATTTATATTTATAGAGAAAAAGAAATTATAAACATTTTAATACTTTTATTTCAATAATATAATTTCAAAAATGTCTAAATTACAAAATACACATATAATTTTTTCAAAATTGAAAAATTTTGGGAGGGAAAAATTCTTATGAAACAAATTTTCTTAATAAATTTATTTTACCTTATAAATATAATTTTTTTTCTTTCATTAAAAATACAAATATAATTTTTTTATTTACTTTTATTTATTTCCTTACTTACTCAGAAGCATCCTAAAAAAAATATTGAATTCCTTATAGTATTCCTTTACCTCTCCTTCCCATTAATTTCCTTTCTCGTTTCAAAAAAGGAAAAGGATAATAACTTTATACAAGTAGGAATTTACTTCCTTGCCCTCATTCCATTAGCAGTTGAAAATTAATTAAAGACGGGTAGAGAGAGAAAGAGGAGGTCGTGAGTAAGACGAAGAGCGGCAAAACCGGCCCTGATTCCGAAACGCCATTAAAAATTTACAAACACGTACCTTGAATTTCTCAGACACGAGATCCTCTCTCTCTTTCTCCCTCCTTTTCTATCCCTAAAAGCTCTCTCAAACCCTTTGTTCCTCTCTCTCCACGCCTCCCAAATTGTTCCCTAGATTATGGATTCGAAGAAGAACAGAGGGATGGGAAAGATATTTCCATGCTTTCGCCCCGACGCTGTCGATCATGACCACGAAGACGGCCGTGCTTTTGTACAGACAAATGGTAAGCCGCCGCTGTGGAAAGGAAAGGTTAAACACTCGTCGGACGAGAGTTCTTTGTCGTCGTCTTCGTCTTCCTCCCACGATGCTGATTCATCTGTTGACGGTTGTGGTGGAAGCGGCCGTAGCAGCAAGGGCTCCTCTCGCCGGCGGTTTTCTCGTGCAATTAAAGCGGTTTTTTTTGACACGTCGCTGGTCAGTTATCTATCTATGATCTCTCTCAATTGCGTAACTTGCGTTGCTCTTTTTTTGAATTTGTTGGTGCTGTTTTGGTGTGTAATTTTAGTGAATTTCTGCATTATTTTTAATTTAACAATATAATGATTCATTTTAACTTGAATCGATCAAATGATGAGAAATCTGATTTGTGTTTTTTTTTTTTTGTTCTTCATAAATTTTTCAATTCAAAACATAATCTATCTTCGTTTATGAAACAAATTCGAATTATTTTCTAATATACTGAATAAATATCTGTTTCCGTTTACAGTCAAGGAAGATTCGAGAGAGGAAATCTCGAAAAGGCTCATTCCGCTCGAACAATAGCTATAAAACTGCAAATTCAATCAATGACAAAAGCTCCTCATTTGAAGAATTATCAGTGGCAGACGAGATGAACAGAATCAATTCAAGTCGTTCTTCAATTTTTTCATCGTCTGCAAACGGAACATCATCACTCTCCTCTTCCTGTGCCTCATCCAGGAACGTAGATTCAAGTTCATTGACTGAAAGAAGAGGCGGCTCGTCTATAATAGAGTCAATGGATGGAAGAGGATCATTCAATGCATCCTTTCTAGCCACGAATCCAGTTGAACGTAAGGAATCGCTCCAAGGATCAAAATCAATGGAATTACAAAAGCATAATTCAGCAGAGAAGAAGAAGAAGATGGATCAATATTACAGTTCAACTATTGGATTGTGTTTGCTTCTTGTAAGCCTATTGGTATTGGTTTTTTGGGGTAAAATTTGTGCCATATTATGTACATCAATTTGGCTATTCTTCGGCCCTCGCCGGATCAAAGGCAGCCTCGAATCGCCTGTAAAAATCGCGAGCTCCATGAATGTAGATTCGGAGGAGTACAAGAAGAGAGTGATTATGGAAGGATTGCTGGAGAGGAATCGCAGTCGGGCGGCTCAATAGTTTACAGAAGAGAAGACCATTTCAATAATCAGGGCAATCGGGTGGTGGTAGGGCAGATTAATGTAAAGGTCTTTGCTGTTTTTTTTTTTTGTTATTATTATATTATTTTGCTACATTTTTAGTGGAAATAAAAAAAAAAAAAAAAAAAAAAAAAAGGAGCACAATTGAAGGACCTAATTGTTTGAGTGTAGACCATGAAGATATGGAAAAAGAAAAACACAGTTTAATTATGATTTGTTTTTTTTTTTTTTTTTTTTTTTTTAACTTTTGTAAAGCGATGTGATTTTTTTTTTAATTTTTTTTCTCTTTTACCTTTTCTACCTTTTCATTTGTTTGGTGATATTTGTAAATGTATTAATGAAAGTAATGAATTTCCAAACTAATCTTTGACTGAGCATTAATTGTAATTTCTCAACTGAAAGTTACTACTAGTAGTGATATTTAGTTAGGGGGTAAGTGGTTTGGTTTAATTTCGGTTTTAAATCGAATCAAATTAAATCATGTGGTTTAGTTCAGTTTTCAAGCAATAGTGGTTTTGTTCGATTTCAAAAATTGTTAAATCCTGTGGTTCGGTTTGGTCTGCGATTTGGATCCACAAATCACGGTTTGAGATCGCGAGACCGAACCACCAAACCAATAAACCAAACCCCACAAAACCGTTCGATTTTAACCGTATATATGCATATCTTTCATTTTCGCCTTACATTTAGATTTGAAAACCCCTAATTCTATTCATAAGTTTTAGCCCATAACCCTTTTTTCCTTTGGTTAATTTTCTTGTAATAATGTTAATACACTATTTAACACATATCATTACAAGTACTCAAATAACATGTTTTTATCATAAACATTGATTCACAATTTCAAGTTGTATTTATATACTAAACATTTTATGCATGTTATGTCTGAAAAATTTAAACAAACATGACAATGAACAATGAATTGTGTACTCTGAAACCATATTATAATTAATGGTTTAATCAATGTTCTATTTATGGTTTAAATTGTGGTTTAAATTAACACGCGATTCGAACCATAAAATCAAATCGAGGTTCGAACCAAATCGAACCAAATCATAACGGTTTGGTTTGATTCAATTTGAATTTTTTTATGATTCAATTCAGTATTAAATATTTTCAAACTGATTATTACTAATGGTTCGATCTGTAAATTGGCGCAAATTGAACCATTTACCTTCTAATGTTTACTGTATTTATGGTAGGGTGAAAGTGACTGAATGTTTCTTGTGGGATTGGTTATTGAGTGAGATTGGACACACTATCAACTCGACATAAATTATTGTACTGTAATTTTCTTAGCTGCATGTGGTCTGGGAATGATGAATACTTGATGGTGTTGGTGCTATTTATTTTTACTTCCTTCCCATAATAATAACAATAAATAATACTCCCTTCGTCCCACACCAAATCACACCAAAGATTTCATGTAGGTTTCACGTTTTTTTTAAAAAAAATTGAAAATGGATAGAAAATTAGAAGAGAGAGAATATAAAAGTTAAATGTGGGATAGAAAATATTTTTTTGTAAATATGCTAACTTTATAAGGGTATAATGAATGATTTTTTTGTAAATATATTAAATCATAAGGGTATAAATATATTCAAAACTTGTCATTTATGGAAGAAAACCTTGAAGTGGGACGAATCAAAAAGGAAAATAGGAACCTTGAAGTGGGACGGAGGGGGTAAGTGTTTTACTTTATATTTTGTTGGACAATTGTGTAGGCTTCTCAAGAACTTAACTAGAATCTTAACAGAAAAAGATAACGGAGATTGGAAACAAATGAAATCAAGTCGAGTCTTGTATTTAATACAATCTCCATAAGAAGTTATTGCCCCGCACAGATGCTTACGGTTTATATGACAATCTTCTAGTAAGATAAAACGACTTATAAGTAAATGATAGGAGCACTCCAAATCAATTACTCTAACGAACAACACAATGTTTTGAACTTTGGACTTTGAAGGATTGAATGCAACAATATGCAATGATTTGGGTATGATAATCTATCTTACTAGAGGGTAGGAAGGGTAGAAATACAGTATGAGTGAATTGAAATTCGGAGGGGAAGTATATAAGGAGAGTCAAAGGGTTTTGTGGCTTTTCCCTTGAAAAGTCACAACTTTTCGGGTATAACAGCACTTGCACGGCCGTG
The DNA here is from genome assembly GCA_022495995.1 of Adenophora triphylla var. japonica. Lineage (NCBI taxonomy): Eukaryota > Viridiplantae > Streptophyta > Magnoliopsida > Asterales > Campanulaceae > Adenophora > Adenophora triphylla. The sequence continues at coordinate 809,844 of JAFEMH010000335.1, forward strand.
TCCAATGAACTGCACGGCCGTGCAAGGCAATATGCACTTGGCCGAGTTCAAGGCTCAAAGACGGTCGAGTGGCAAGGCAAGGCACGGTGCACTGGCCGTGTCCTAGGCACTGCGCGGCCGTGCGAAGCTTCTTCACCTGCCGCCCACCCTTTAGCCACAACAAGTCCAAACCAATTTTGGGACCAACCCAAATCACACTTTGACCCAATATTTAAGTTACAAATCATTTGTCATTAATTTCTCATTCACACGGAAATGGTTTTGAGACATTAAATGAGTTATATAATCTACAACAAATGTAGATTACCATTTGTAACTAGTTTCGTTAACAAATAACGAACTTTCGTTAGAAATCTAGGTCAACGTTAAGTTAAACTTAACTTTCCGTTACCCATTTCCAACAATCCCCCACATGAATGACAATTAATGCATGAATGCAATTTTCGTCCAAAGTTTCGGCGAACTATTATTACATCGGGATAGATAGCTTGTGGCCTTGAATCCTCCCTAGTGAAATATTATCGGATATACTAGCCATTTGGTAGCGAGTCGCTTTCAACCAAATGATCGCTTCTGATGTATACCAAGACAATAATACTCACATAATAACAAATTTCTAACAATTGTTGTTCTCACGTTTTGTCCATTTCGGCCCTGGACCGTATCTCATTCATAAGCGTTCATTTAGAGGCGGCCTAGTTACCTCTCGCTTATATAGGTGATTCTCACTATAAGGAGTATCATGCACTACTCCACCCGTAGGTATAGAAATCATTAAAAGTTTTCTCAACTTATCCTTACCAGCTGCTTTGCGTGTGCTAGTACTTGGATGTTCTGGGAATGAGTATTCAACATCTCCGGATTAATAAACCGAGTTGTTGTTTCCAAGTAACTCTACTAGAACTTATAACTTGGTTGTCTCATTGAACCAAGGGCCTGGGATCTCCATTTCTCAAGGTTGAGTGTCCGCTATAAGTCCTTTTGTTGTGGGTTTTAGACCCATTCCCCTTAACAGTTTATACAGTTGATCTCGATTAATACCTTTGGTAAACGGATCCGCTAAGTTATCACATGACTTTACATAATCAATAGTGATAACGCCATTCTTGATCAACTGTTTAATGGTATTGTGTCTACGACGAATATGTCTAGACTTACCATGAAGTTCTACACCTTTTCCTATTTCTCATTGTCGTCACAATGCCTTAGGTTATGTAGACACAAACTTATTCCACAAAGGAATATCTTCCAAGACCATTCAACTTACATAGGAATTGTAATCTTTAATCATAAGTATATCTTCAAGTACACCAAGTACTATGATTATACTATTCCGGTGATTAATTACAATTACAATTAGACCTTGAGTCTATCTAGAATGATCAGTCCCTTCGAGTGATCAAATTCTTCTATCGGTCAGTTTCTTCAAGTGGTTATTATCTCCGTACTGTTTCGACTTCCCAAGTATTCAGTATCTCTAAGTGGTTTGACCTCCTTAGAGTCTACCTTTCAGGAATCTACTTTACAGAGATTACCTCTTAAGATTCTACCTTACTAGAGTACACCTCTCAAGAATCTATTTGAACTTTCGAAGTACTTTTTCAAGATAATGGGATTTTGATAGGACTATTCCTTCTGATGTTCTAGAAATATTTATTTCTAATATGACATCGGCTAATCTCATATCTTTCATGTCAAAGTTCTTCTTTATAAAATGATTCAGATGTTCCTTTAATGTAGACACATTTGTCACATTCATTAATCTTGAATCCATTTGATAACATAGTTCTATCGAACTTCTCATGCCACTAGTTAGTTGCTTGTTTTAGTCCATATGAATACACAAGTAGATCCAACATGGTTGTGCGACATAGAACGCTCTGTTGTGTCAATTGGGATAATCTTGCATGAATCATAATGTCCTTTTGACAACTAGCCTGGCTTTATACTTATCAACAAATTCATAGGCTTTATACTTTCTTTTAAGAATCCAATTGCAACCTAATGGTTTGCAACTTGGAGGGAGATCTACCAATTCTCAAGCATTATGGATTTTGTCTCACTATTAATAGCCTCTTTCCAGAACGAACTATCCAGACCAGATAACGCTTTCCATAACAGTTGCTGGATCGTTTTCCAACATAAATGATAGAAAATTAGGACCAAAAGACTTTTCCACTCTTGACCTTTTACTACGTCTAGGTCCTTCATCTTCTACTTGAAATGGACCGTTTTGTAGTCTAATATTTAAAGGTTTCATCCTTGGCACATCTAGTTTTTTACAACCCAACGGTTCGTATAGAAAGATCAACCATCTTCCAAAATAGAATAGGATGCATTATTAACTGTTATCAATTATTTAACAGTTTCAATTTATTTTCCATCTTAGAGAATTTAGAACCAAAGAATTAGTAACTTTTGTCCTCCAACTACATCTTGGTTCTTCTTCTTATGAAGACCACCATAGTTTCTATAAATTTCCTATCATTTCAAGGAAACATATTCTCAAAGAATATAACGTGTCTTGCTTAAGTATTTCTACTTTAGCCAAATACCCCCACATTTGAGGTATTTATAAAACGGCTTATGAATATTTCATAATTCGTCATCATTGAATATTTCCTTTCTAAGGATCCATTCTTTTAACTGTTAACAGTTTAACAGTTTCTGTTAATACTAGAAGTTCATATCAATAGAACTTATGTATTTAGCTTGTACCCCCACACTTGAGGTGTACCTCCACATATCAAATATTTTATGAATATCCTAATTCATATTTAATATTTTCCTTTATGTGGAGTCATTTAATTGTAATAACCATGTTATCTACAATGTATTTCATCTCCTTGAGATGAACCGACGACATAGTCATAACTATGTTTAAGTGAGGTCGCTTCAACCATTTTCCTTGTAAGGAAACTTGATTTCGAAGAATACCGCATTTTCATTTCAAATTTGTTCTTCACAAATCTATATGCACTACTGATAGTTTGCATATCCAATGGAAACGTAATCCATGGTTTTGGGTCCTATCTTAACCTCTTTAGGTTTAGATATTTCTACCTTTGCTAGGTATACCCATGTTTTGTCGAGTAAGACGGAACTTTTCAACAAGGAGTTCACAATCTCCTTTAAAAGTTCTATCTTTCCTTTTTCTGTGATTCAATTGATTTGAGTGTGTAAGAAGCATTCGTTTGATAAATAAGTGTTAGCGTCCCAACAATTATTTTTCAAACGGTACTACATACTAACCACCTCTATCACTGCGAAATTCTTAATTGTTAATTAAGATGAATCACAAACCTTATTGTTTACTTAAAACTTCAAGGTTTTACTTTTCCAAAAGATGAACTTTGCATTATCAAATGCAATCATAAATAGAAGTAATGAACTATCTATTTACTATCTCTGGTTTGAACTGATTTCTACAAAAGAAATCACAATTGATTTGCGAATCAAACTTCATCTTAGGTAGTAATTTTAAATTAACTCGTCGACTTAGTGAATTTAAATGTACACAACCTAATTGAACACGCCATAACAATTGGAACAATTCAAACCAAGTAAATAAAATTTAAAATTTTATTATTCGCACTTAGGCGGATAAAACATTTACAATTCAAGTTAAGGAGTACTTCAACAAGGTACCCTTTACTAACACAATAACCACATGTGGTCAGTTCAAAACTTATCCCGATAGACTAAGTTGCTCGAAGTTCAATGGAACATTTCTATCTTCATTCACATTGGCTTGAAGAGGGTTTCCATCTTGGTTGTTGATTCTAGGATGTCGACATTCCCTAGCCATATGCCCGGGTTTGCCGCAATTAAAACAACTACCTTTAACCTTCTTGGCGGTCCTCTTCACTTTCCCGGTGTTCTTTCTCTTGATTCCGGTACTTGTTTCCACCAAGTTCACTTGCGGTCTTTTAGTCACAATACACATAGTATTGTGCATCTCGAGAAAATCCCAAAGTTCTCTCGCGGTCTTTATGCCACAACACACCTTGTATTGTGCATAATCCAAGCCATTAAGAATATAATTGCGACACAAGAAATCGCTGTCATTCCATGTATCCAAATCATTCTTTGCTTTGGATTCATCCTCGTCGGATATCAATGGTGGATATTCCCAAAGAAAATGCACCAATTTTAATGTTGTCAAATAGACCAACATTTTCTGTTGCCACCTCTTAAAGTTCATCCCGGTAAGAATATTCGGTCTTTCCGCATATACGAACACATGAGACGGAGGGAGAGCATTAAGAGGTGCAACCCTTGAGGTTTCACCAGAAGGAGGTTTCTTACCATGAACCGAGTGAGATGGTGTAGTAGCGGGTGCAACATTGTTGAACGCAGCGTCACTTTGAGAAGGAGGCGTTACATTCCTTTGACTAGAAGCGGTGGTGTCTTTCTCGGTTGCCATCTTGAAGATCTTGAAGAAGCGTCAAATAACTTCTTACGATTGTTGGACAATTGTGTAGGCTTCTCAAGAACTTAACTAGAATCTTAACAGAAAAAGATAACGGAGATTGGAAACAAATGAAATCAAGTCGAGTCTTGTATTTAATACAATCTCCGTAAGAAGTTATTGCCCCGCACAGGTGCTTACGGTTTATATGGCAATCTTCTAGTAAGATAAAACGACTTATAAGTAAATGATAGGAGCACTCCAAATCAATTACTCTAACGAACAACACAATGTTTTGAACTTTGGACTTTGAAGGATTGAATGCAACAATATGCAATGATTTGGGTATGATAATCTATCTTACTAGAGGGTAGGAAGGGTAGAAATACAGTATGAGTGAATTGAAATTCGGAGGGGAAGTATATAAGGAGAGTCAAAGGGTTTTGTGGCTTTTCCCTTGAAAAGTCACAACTTTTCGGGTATAACAGCACTTGCACGGCCGTGTCCAATAAACTGCACGGCCGTGCAAGGCAATATGCACGGTCGAGTTCAAGGCTCAGCACGGTCGAGTGGCAAGGCAAGGCACGGTGCACGGCCGTGTCCTAGGCACTTGCACGGCCGTGCAGAAGCTTCTTCAGCCTGCTCGTCAGCCCTTTAGCCACAACAAGTCCAAACCAATTGTGGGACCAACCCAAATCACACTTTGACCCAATATTTAAGTTACAAATCATTTGTCATTAATTTCTCATTCACACGGAAATGGTTTTGAGACATTAAATGAGTTATATAATCTACAACAAATGTAGATTACCATTTGTAACTAGTTTCGTTAACAAATAACGAACTTTCGTTAGAAACCTAGGTCAACGTTAAGTTAAACTTAACTTTCCGTTACCCATTTTCAACATATTTTAGTTTATTTTAAAATAAATATTATATTTTTAAATAAAAATTCTGTTAATATAATTATATCATAATATAATATAGACAATTTGTTGTGGTAGAAGTTATAAACAATATACAAATTATTACGTTTTTAAAATTGATAAATTTAATCCGACATTTATTATTAGAAGAATGAGTAATAGTCATAGTAGATGAGTAAAATTGCTATTGGTCCCTCAGCCTCTCTGAGACGAGAGTGTAGCCTGTGATGGAGGTGTTGGTTTCCTTTTTGCAGCCACTCAAAGACATTAGAGATGGCAGCTCCAAAAGTGTTTGCTTGTTGATGGTGTCGGATCAGTTGGCTTTGGCTCGAAGCCAAGAAGAGCGTGTTTGTTTTTTTTTTTTTAAGAATCATGAGTAAGAGGATTTTATGCCCAAAAGCTTGAATGCAGCCTAGCCTGCTACATTTAAATTAAGAATTTTTAGTAATATAAGTACAGAACTCTCAAAGATTTACTATATTGTATTGCGAATCTAATTGTTACTTAGAATTGTTGTATATAAGAAAATCTTTAGGACCTGTTTGATTTGACTTATTTCAAAGTGTTTATGACTTAGAATAAGTTTTAGGAAAATCTGTTTCTCCATAAGTTATAAAAAATTCACTTTCATTTTTAAAATATCAAGTTTAGACCTTAAAACATTGAGTTTAGGCCTTAAAATACCTAAAAAATAAAATAGTGAATTTAGACGTTAAAACAGTGAGTTTAAGCTAGAAAATAAAATAGCGAGTTTAGGCCTTAAAACAGCGAGTTTAGGCGGCTTTAAAACACCAAGTCGTTTTATTTAAAAACAGGAATTTTTATACTTATGGCGAAACAGGTTTCCACCAAAATTTTATGTATGACTTATGACTCTCCATAACTCATTTTTGAACCGTGTGATTTCATTTTGGATAAAATAAGTCATAAGTCATGTACAAGCCATTTAAAGCACAATTTCCCTTATAAGTCATAAGCATTAAGCCAAGTGCTGAATTAAAAAACACTTATGAACAGTAAAAACACGGATGAACAATGACCTTAAATGAATATTTCATATTCCGAAACTATCCTCGGTTTAATAAAATAATAATAATAATAATAATAATAAAATAATAATAATAATAATAATAATAATAATAAATAATAATAATAATAAAATAATAATAAAATAATAATAAAAATAATAAAAATAATAATAAAAAATAAAAAAAAAATAATAAAAATAATAAAAATAAAGAAAAATAATAAAATAATAAATGAAAATAAAATAAAATAAAATAAAAATAATAAAAATAATAAAATAATAATCATAATAATAATAATAAATTACAATAATAATAATAATAATAATAATAATAATAATAATAATAATTATTATTATTATTATTATTATTATTATTATTATTATTATTATTATTATTATTATTATTATTATTATTATTATTATTATTTTAGTCTTTATAATTTCATTCAACACTTTTTCAGCTTATTAATCAAACAGTCATACTTACTTATAACAACTCATAAACACTTCAAAAAAACTAAATCAAACAGCATCATTCATCAGCTTATCAGTCATAAATCACCAGTCATAAGTCATAAGTCACCTGCACATATCAATAAGCTAAATCAAATGGGCCTTAGTAACTTTTTTCAAATTTCAGACATTTATTTTTTTGAACAAAGAATTTATACATTAAACATATTTTTAGAAATAAAAGTATTGTTCCATAATAAGATTTAAGATTTAACTTTTCTTTTTGATCCGTTAAAAAGTAAGGTTATTAGTTGCTTTATTAGTTGAAATGACAATGAAACATACTTGTCATTATCACACCAAAACTCCCTACTCATTTTTTTTTTTCTAATTTTACTTTTAATATTTACAACATTTATTTTTATTTTAATATTTAAATTAAAAATCTTATTGTGGTAAGGATGGTTATAATGATGTAAAAGAGTGAATTTTAGTAAATATTGGGCATCTAATTGACTAAGCGTTGATTTAAGCACGCGGTCATTGAATAAAAACATGAAAAGCAATTGTGTGATTGGCTTGTCTCACCTCACACTCAACCAAGTTGTTGACTTGAACAATAGCTCAACTACCCCACACTCTAAAATTTGTCATTTTCCCTTGTTTGAGATACTAAATGTAGTTTCACATCTAGAAGGCTTTGCCTATCCTTTTGGGTATATTTTGATTGATGGATAGATCAATGTTAGATTCCATTTGCATGTACATAGATATTTTAAGAATTTTAGAATATTTTATGAGTATTTACTTGTTAATCCAAATTCTTTAGTATATCAAGTACTCCCTTTGTCCCGTAAAATTTTATTCATTTTGTTATTTTGGACGTTTCATTTTAAAGTCATACTTTTCTAAAAAAGAAATTTTTTAATACTTCTTTATTCATGTGACCCACTTGTCATACTCACAACAACTATCCACTTACTATTCTCTATCTCACTTTCTCTCTCCTACTCACTCACAACTCCTACTTTAATAACATTATATATATTCACTCCTTATTTTCCGTTTTCAACAGTAAATGAGTAAGCTAATGCTGGACGAATGGAGTACTCAATACAAAATATTATTGTTATTTGGGATGTGTTTCTACAAAATATTATTGTTATTTGGGATGTGTTTCTGGGGGGTATGTGGAATGTCATCTACTCCTCGTCCCGGCTCAATTGGTCCCTTGATTTATTTCACGATTTTTAAGAAAAATGAATAAAGTGGGTAGAAATTAGAGGAGAGGGAATGTAAAAGCTAAATGTGTGGTAGGGAATAGGAGAGAAAATGTAAAAGTTAAAAATATTTAATAGGAGAGAGAATGAGTGGGAGGAATAGTAAGTTAATGATTGGTTTTTTTGTAAATATGTTAACTTTATAAGGGTATAATTAATGATTTTTTTTGTAAATATATGGAGATGATAAGGGTATAAATATATGAAAAACTTTCCATGTAAGGAATGGATCAATTGGTCCCAAAAAGAAAAGTGGATCAATTGAGGTGGGATGGAGGTAGTATTATTTTTTATTGTTAATGAAATTAATTTTGTCGTTTGCTAAAAAAACTATTCTATCTGTCACATAATAAATGTAATTCTTTTATTTATATCAATGCTATAAATTAAGTAGTACTCCATTTTAAATAAAAACATGGTATTAATTAGCATAATTTAAATAAAAAAATTGTGGATCTCTGCTCATTCAGCAATTATTGAAACTCATGTGTTGGCATTTTTCAAAATTGGAAGGATAGGAATTACAATTGTGATGCTACCATAAAAAATGGTGCATAGGAAATTCACCGGGGTAGCGGCGGTGGCCGAACCGGAAAAACATGCTCCGACGGATCCGATCTCAAATGGGACCTACAACACAAAACACCGTTAGGGGTGGGGGGTTTTCCCCCCACAAACCCTCCGGCGTGAGAATCATCAATCCGATTCATAACAATTTATCATATATTTCTAGAGAGAGAGAGAGAGGAGAGAGAAAGCTTGAATTTGAGACATACTCAAAATGAAGGGAGGGAGTATTTATAATGACACACGACTCATCATTATCATCTTATCCTTACTTTACACGTGTCAACCATTCAATGGGGAAAATCTATCAAAAGATTTCATTGGATAAGGTCAAGGCCAAAATCTTGACACGTGGCATGTTCCGTGCACTGAGACATCAATATGCCGCAAGACTCAATATCGTACATGCGGGAAGACATGCGGAAGGCCATACAAGGCACACTCGGGACATGCGGGAAGCGCATGCGGAAGGCCATACAAGGCACACTCGGGACATGCGGAAGGCATGCGGGAAGGCCATACAAGGCACACGCGGGACATGCGGGAAGGCATGCGGGAAGGCCATACAAGAAGGCCATTTCCTGTCATGCGACAAGCCACTTGCTGCATGACGACAAACCAGCCTTAGGCGGGAATCAGGCCTTAACCATAACTAAAAACATGACTTAGACCAATCATACAATAATCAACTTTGACGATATCCTCACGACATATGGGCCCCTATAGTCCATATTTGGACTTGGGCCGGGTAAGCATTTATCGGGCATATTTTGTTATGGCACATCAAAAGCCCCCGACTCCTTAGCTCGATTATTCATGATCGAGTTGAGGAGTAGAATAGTATTCATAACAAAATATAGCTTATCTCATCGAGTCAATTTTTCCTGGTACAAAACATAGTTCCACTCCTCGATCTCTCCCTTACTTCTATTGCTGACTTTTCCCTTTACTTCAACTTTTACATTTTCTCTTTCTCATTTCCTTTCATGACTTTCCAATTCAACTATTTCTACGAATTTTGGCTGGTAAAAATATTCGGGGATCAATTATACGAGAGCTAACATTATACGCCACAGATCCATAAATGCCAGCGACACGCAACTTGGTCGCTGGACTTTCGGATAACTTTCTTTTCAAGCAATTTGTTTTGACAATTCCGCAAAAAACCTTTCGATCCCTCTAGAACTTGATACCTTTAACACACTTTATCATTTGCTTTGGGTCTGTATTAAACAACTTTCTTTTCTGTCTTTTAATTTTGCTTTTCGTATTTTGGCTTGACTGCATTACTCTACTTTCTTTAACTTGCTTTGAATTTTCAATTTTTACGCTTAATATCATTCTACCTTTAATTTTCACTTTATATGCCTGCTGCATTTCGCTTCAATAGTCGTCTTTTTTGCTTCAATAGCTCATCGAAGATTCACTTTATGACCTTTATCTCTATACACATACTACTCCCTTCGAAAAAGTGAGGCTTGTCTTTAGGCAGCCTCACTCCCTAGTCATGCAACTCGCCCTTCCGCCTTACTTAGCCTCGCGGCGACTCACTCGTACGCCACGGTAAAAATCTTACTTGGCCTAAACCTCGCGGCCACATCTCGCTTGGCCACACTTGGCCCAAAACCACGCCAACTCAAGACGCGCCAATTAAAAATGCGCTAAACAAAAAACGAGCTAACTAAAAACGCGATAATCACAAACGACAGTCACAAAACCAGCGTGCTAGCTAAAAACACGACAATCACAAACGCGCTAACTAAAAGCCCGACAATCTCAACCAAACGCGACAATCGCAACCGCGCTAATCGAAACGCGACAATCTCAACCAACAGCGACAATCTCAACCAAACGCGACAATCGTAACCGCGCTCATCGAAACGCGACAATCATAACCGCGCTCATCGAAAAACGACAATCATAATCGCGCTCATCGAAACGCGACAATCATAACCGCACTCATCGAAACCGCACTAAGCAAAACCGCGCTACTCCAAACCGCGCTACTCGCGCTTACTAAAAATGCTAATCAAATCTGCGCCAACAATGAGCTACTCAACGCTAATCACACCTGCGCTAACAATGTGCTACTCAATGCTAATCACAATTGCGCTAACAATGTGCTACTCAACACTAATCACACCTGCGCCAACAATGCGCTACTCAACGCTAACTTAACCTGCGCCAACAATGCGCTACTCAACGCTAACTTTCTCTGCCCGGCCTCTCCCAGGATTTTCCAGGCGCCTGGGTCCCTCCCCTGCATCGCAGCTGTTTGGTGCCCGGTCCCTCCCCGTGTCACGTGAGCTTCGCCGTCAAAGCAGGCTAGATCACATGAGCTTCGCCACTGTGCTAGGCTAAGAGCTGCTGTGAGCTTCGCCACTGTGCCAGCTGGGTCACATGAGCTTCGCCACCGTGCTAGGCCCCCATCCGCATGCCCGAGTCTCGACCTGTGTCACCGCTAGGCTTCGCCAAATTTGGCTAGGCCCCCAAAGGTTTGGCTCCTGAGCCTCGTATATCCCCAGGTGGCCGCCCATATCTCAGACAGTTAGGGATGCGAGCCCATATCTCGAGCTGGCTAGGGATGCGAGCCCAACAGCTTCGGGATGTCGCCCCATATCCCCCGACAAAGATGGGATGTCGCCCAACAGCCGGATGTCGCCCCATATCCTCGACAAAGATGGGATGTCACCAACAGCCGGATGTCGCCCCATATCCCCGACAAGATGGGATGTCGCCTCAACAGCTCGGGATGTCACCATATCCCCGGGCAAAGATGGGATGTCGCCCAACAGCCGGGATGTCGCCCCATATCCTCGACAAAGATGGGATGTCGGCCCAATACTCGGGATGTCGCCCCATATCCCCTCGATACATGGGATGTCACCAACAGCTGATGTCGCCCTTATCCCCGACAAAGATGGGATGTCGGGATGTCAGCCCTTATCCCTGACAGCATGGGATGTCAGCCCAACAGTTCGGGATGTCAGCCCAACATGCAGTTCGGGATGCGAGCCCATCATGCAGCAACTCGAGCTTTATCATCCGGTAGAATAACTTGGCCGACTTTTTCATACTTGACAGTTCCTACATAAAAACACGAGGTAGTCATTTGTCCATCAAGTAAACACTTCATTTACATTTAAAACAACAAGCAAATATTACGCAACTACTATTGTAACGATGTGCCATTAAAACGGAGTCGCCACGCCATTTTTATTTTAAGGGCCAAAACTTTGAAAAAAGCCCGAGATCAGAAATTTAGGTTCGGAGGTCATGTTACGCGTCGGGAAGGACGTTAGTGTGCACCCGACGCGCCTCGCAAAACGAGTCTTCCAAACATTTGAAATCCTTTTGTTGTGTGTGTTTGTGTGTGTGTGTGTTTTGACCAAAATAATTTGAAACTGGGAAAAGTGAAAATTGGGATCTCTTTTTAAGACTTTAAACTGATCCCATGATTTTTTGGAGAATTTTTGGGTTGAGTCTTGGCACTCAAAAGATTTTTGGATTTGAAAAGCAATTCTGCCAGAATGAAAGAAGGCAGTTGACCCTTGACTTTGAAATGGACTTAAAGGCTTCAAAACCTCAGAATCTGGGGAAAGTCAGAGAATGAAAGTTTCTTAAAACACCCTAAATAGGGTTTCTGCAAAGAAACTTTCCATTTTGGAAGTAATTTGAGGGTCAAACCTTCTGAAATCTCAGATGTGAAATCTGGATTTCCAGAAGCTGATGAACTGGCCTCTAAAAGAAAAATTGAAAAAAGGAGTTTTACTTACTCAAAAATAAAATAAAAATATGTCTGGAAAGATCTGGATGTTGGCTACAAAAAGTGTTTTATAGTAAACACCCAATTCCAAGTTTTACTGGGTCCAAAAATAAGAAAATGGACTGAGGTCCCAGAACAATGCTACTGGACAGCAAGATGTTCTTGAGGGAAAATGTGATTTTTGGGGGATTTGCATCTATGTTCACCCCATTTTCATCCCTAGACTTGATACCACTACTTTTTATTGAGTGGTTATCATATTCAAGTCATCCTTGGGGAATTTATGGGGTTTAAACATGTCCTTTGCAAAGGGAAAGGGATATTTTGTAGAAATGAAATTAAAGAGAAAAATCAAGTTAGAGATTTAAAATATAGACCATTTGAGATGGTCATTCATGAAGATGAACTTCAAGATGACCATCTTGGGTCAAAACTCAAGTTAAACTAAACATCAAGTAGATCCAAGTAAGAAGAACAAGATGAACAAGAAGTCAAAAGTGAATTTTAGGGTTTTGAGAAGGAGGGCTTTACCAATGGTGACACCCTATCTTCCTAGGCTTGGAATTTGACTTGAGGAGTATCAAGATTTGGTGTTTGGCTTGAGGAGTATCAAGGTTTGATGTTTGGATTTGTGTTTGGAGTGAGATTGGGAAAGATTCAAGAGAAAATGGTGGCAATCAAGGGATTCCCACTGTTTTCTCTCTATATTTCGCCAGAACTTCGTTGCTATGATCAAATTGTGTTGTTAAACTGAGAGAGGAGGGTTTAATTTATAGGCCCTCTGAAAACTCAAAGATGTCCGCGCGGAGGTCCCTGTAAAACGTGCCTGGTGCATTAAATGCTGCTCCAGGCTTTGAACAGAAGAATATTTTTCAAAATATCGCCAGTAAATTGTTTTTCAACTTGCTCAGTTTCGGGATTTTCTTAATTCTTTTGCTTTTTTGGATTCCTTTTTTGGTTTAACTTTAAATAGCAAACCCTAACCTACCCTTGCTTGGTTAGAAAGGTTAGAGATTGTTAGAAATGTTAGAAATGTTAAAACTTTCGTTAACTTTCTAACGAAAAAGCTACCAACTCAAATCGAGCACTTACAAAGAGCCCTCAGCGACGGTGCTTTCGAAGGAAGCGGGGTCGTCGATAAGAGTAAGGCTCCATATTTGATAGGATGATCAAGTGATCGAGTGGCCGAACCTATTCAATAGGCTACCTACGTATCCCGAACGGGAATCAAGCCGGTCGTAGTTCGGGTCTTTGACCCCGGGAATGATTGTTTTTAAGGTATCAACCTCGGAGATGATGGCGTTTTAGGCGCCTGACCTTGGAAGATGATGGCGTTTTAGGTGCCTCGAACCTTGAAGATGGCGTTTTAGGTGCCTCGAACCTGTAGAGATGGCGTTTAGGTGTCTCGAACCTTGATGGTGGGGATAGATGGTCCTCTCGTGGACTTTGCTTGAAAGGATCGGTCTTACGTCCGCCGCCGAAGGAAAGGATGACCATTTTGGTCGAGCGGCTGGACCTAATGATAGGCTACCTACGTATCCCGAGTGGGAATCAAGCCGGCCGTAGTTCGAAATTTACTCGAGATTTCGTTGGCTTCACTGGGAAAATCAGACGTATTCGCTGGGGGAAATCGGTCTTACGTTTTTACCGTCAGGGATGATTTTGATGAAAGATACGGGATTCCGTTATCTTTCTCGGGAGATCGGTCTTACGTTTTACCGCCGGATCTATTTTGATGAAAGAAACGGATTCCGTTATCTTTCTCAGGCACTCCTGGCCTCACGTTTAACCGCCGGGAATTTCTTTTGAGAGGGTATGAACCTAAATGGGAACTTAGTTCAGAGTATGAACCTAAGTTGAGGTTCGGTTCAGAGTATGAACCTAAATGGAGACTTAGTTCAGAGTATGAACCTAAGTTGAGATTTGGTTCAGAGTACGAACCTAAATGGGAACTTAGTTCAGAGTATGAACCTAAGTTGAGGTCTGCTCAGGAGTATGAACCTAAATGGAGACTTAGTTCAGAGTATGATCCTAAGTCGGGATTTGGTTCAGAGTATGAACCTAAATGGGAACTTAGTTCAGAGTATGAACCTAAGTTGAGGTTTGTTCAGAGTATGAACCTAAATGGGAACTTAGTTCAGAGTATGAACCTAAGTTGAGGTTTTTTACCCGACGGAGGCTATTTGAAGGTGTTCTTGCTGGGAAGACTCGGGCTTACGAGAACCATCGGGAAGAAAGGTGATCAATGTCGGCCAAGTGGATGGACCAAGGATTGATCAGATCTCAGGGTCACCCGAGGATTGACTATTTTAGGGAAGTCGCTCCTAGAGATTGATCAGATTTGGGAGTCACCCGAGGGATTGACTATTTTAGGGAAGTCGCCCTATGATCTCGACTATTTTTGGGAAGTCGCCCTACGATCTCGACTATTTTTGGGAAGTCGCCCGTGGTTTGACTATTTTTGGGAAGTCGCCCCTGCGGTTTGACTATTTTGGGAAGTCACCCTATGATCCGACTATTTTTGGGAAGTCGCCCTACGATCTCGACTATTTTTGGGAAGTCGCCCGCGTGGTTTGACTATTTTGGGAAGTCGCCCATGGCTCGATCGTTTTTGGGAAGTCGCCCTATGGTTTGACTGTTTTTGGGAAGTCGCCCTACGATCCGACTATTTTTGGGAAAGTCGCCCTACGGTTTGACTATTTTTGGGAAGTCACCCTACGAGATCCGACTATTTTGGGAAGTCGCCCTATGGTTTGACTCTGTTTTGGGGAAGTCACCCTATGATCTCGACTATTTTTGGGAAGTCGCCCATGATCCGACTATTTTTGGGAAGTCGCCCGGTTTGACTATTTTGGGAAGTCGCCCCTACGGCTCGACTGCTTTGGGAAGTCGCCCGCGGTTTGACTATTTTTGGGAAGTCGCCTACGATCCGACTATTTTTGGGAAGTCGCCCGGTTTGACTATTTTTGGGAAGTCGCCCTACGGTTTGACTGCTTTTGGGAAGTCACCCTACGATCCGACTATTTTTGGGAAGTCGCCCTATAACTGACTGTTTGGGAAGTCACCCTACGGTTTGACTATTTTTGGGAAGTCACCCCGTAACTGACCGTTTTTGGGAAGTCACCCTAAGGTTTTGACTATTTTGGGAAGTCGCCCCTAAGATCCGACTATTTTTGGGAAGTCACCCTACGGTTTGACTATTTTTGGGAAGTCGCCCGTAACTCCGATCGTTTTTGGGAAGTCACCCTATGGTTTGACTATTTTTGGGAAGTCACCCCGAGATCCGACTATTTTTGGGAAGTCACCCTAAGATCTCGACTATTTTTGGGAAGTCACCCTACGATTTGACTATTTTGGGAAGTCGCCCCCGTAACCGACTGTTTTTGGGAAGTCACCCTATGGTTTGACTATTTTTGGGAAGCCGCCCTACGGTTTGACTATTTTTGGGAAGTCACCCTAAGATCTGACTATTTTTGGGAAGTCACCCTACGGTTTGACTATTTTTTTGGGAAGTCGCCCGTAATCCGATCGTTTTGGGAAGTCACCCTACGGTTTTGATCTGCTTTTGGGAAGTCGCCCTAAGATCTCGACTATTTTTGGGAAGTCACCCTAAGATCTGACTATTTTGGGGAAGTCACCCTAAGATTTGATGATAATGTTCTTTTAGAAAAGTAGTCGACTAAGAGATGCTTTCATACCTGTGGCTGTGTTTACCTCGTAGCCGCCGAAAGGACCGAGGCTACTACCGATGTTGATGAAGAGTTGTCAGTTGCCGTTCGTGGGACGGTTTCGCCGACGATTTGCTGTGTTTGGAGGCATTTTGACCTCGAAGGAGGAATTTGGCTGAAGCCCGCATCTCACGCGATCGTTAACCTCAGTAGAAGTTGTCGAACTTGTCTTCACATCGGGACTTCTTGCTTTCGAGAACTTCGGGTGTCTCCGACCGCATTATATTCGAGAACTTCGCGTCCCCGACCGATTCGTATTTGAGAACTTGGCGTCCCCGACCGATTCGTATTTGAGAACTTGGCGTCCCCGACCGATTTCAGATATGAGAACTCGCGTCCCCGACCGATTTGTATTGAGAGCTTGGCGTCCCCGACCGATTTGTACTGAGAGCTTCGCGTCCCCGACCGATTTGTATTGGAGAACTTGGCGTCCCCGACCGATTTGTATTGAGAGCTTCGCGTCCCCGACCGATTTGTATTGGAGAACTCATGCGTCACCCGACCGATTTGACATTGGAGAGCTTCAAGGCGTCCCCGACCGATTCCAGACTGGAGAACTTGGCGTCTCTCGACCGATTCAGTATTCGAGAACTTGGCGTCTCTCGACCGATTTGTTAGACAATCGGAGGTGGTCTTCGCTGGGGGTTGTTTTCATCCATTTGTGGACATCGGGGTCGTCTTTAGCAAGTTGCAGACGCCGGAGCTTCGTCTTTGCCAAACCGTAGATGCCGGAGGCTATCGTCATCCGTCGTGGACATTGGAGGTCGACTGTGAAAATCATCCTTGCCGAAAAGGGGGATTTGATTTCACGTTTGAATTCCCGCATTCGTTAGCGAAGAGGAAGATGCATATATGACATTCATGATGACAGATGCATGCATAGAGCCAAAAATGATTGTGAGAGTATCACCGCATATGTTTGCGAGATGATGCATTTACTTGCTTTCGAAGATGCACCTAGCCTAAGCTGACAGGAAATTATGATTTATGATCTTCAATTCACTTAGGATTTTTCCTATTGATTCAAGTTTTCAGGCATGCTACATGAGCCCTCGGGAGATTTTTGTGGGGATGCATGGTTACGTATGTGTCTCGGAGACTGTTTGGAACAGATTTTGAGCATGTGGGGATGAGAACCCTTGATCGCGATTTAAACAAATATTGTTGGTGAGGTTTTGTCGCCAGATCACATGGATCTCAATTTTGATGAGATTGGATTCGATCCCTGTCTTGATTGGAATTTTCTCTCTCAATCTTGGTCATTTTGAAGTCGATGCGCCGATGTGCTCTAGGGCACGTTGATACGAGTGAAGCTTCTTTCATTTGGGTGAGCTGTGACCTCGGCCGAAACCTTATCCGAGAATGATTTGATGGAATTGCTAATGCCGGGAGAAACCCCGATCTTGAATTCCGATGCTACCGGAGGCCGCCGTGTACCAAGTTCAAGCCGAAATTCTTTCTTGATAAAATTCGGGTCCAAAAGACCGTCTTGACAAAGCCCCTGATCCCGAGTAGGCAAAGTCCGGATTTTGAAGAAGTGACTTGGCGAATCTATCTCGTAGTGAAGAACGCAATGTGGACCCAAGGATGACTATAGAAGTCCCATCTTAAAGATGCCGATACAGAGAACCCGGGAGGACCGCTTAGCAAGCCCCAGCCGTGAAGAAACACAGCAGCAGCCCTATTGCGCATGTAGTCATCATGTGACCAAGGAGGCACCCATCTTTTCAGATCTTAGTCAACCAAATAATGGACAAGACTCAAGAATGTTTACGTGCAGGGCACATCTTTCGAAAAGTGGGAATGAATCCCGATTTTGTGTATACACACTCGCTTAGGTTTGACTCTTTTGAGAGAGTATAAGCGTTACAAGGTGTGGAAAAGTGTATGGAGCCCCCGCCGTAAAGACAAAGGTTTGGCTCTATTTTCCTATGATGTAGAGAGAGAAGACTTGTCGAGACACTTGAAAAATTGTCTTATTCATGATGATCACAAGGTCGCTTAAAACCCTTTGTTAATGTTCGGGTTATTCAACTCCTAAATCGATATGAACAAATATTTTCGATTAATCACAAGGAGAAAACCAACCGATATCGAGGATCAAGCTCGGAAAGTGTATAGGACGATCCCCGATGAGACCGGATTTTTTTTCTTTTTTTTTTTTTTGAGATTTGTTTGTGATTTCGACCGACCATTTCTGGTTGCTCTACGTTCCCTCCATTATGAAGAGCTCAGTCGCCGTAGTTCGGGCCTATCCCGAATGAAAAGAGAATGAATGTTGAAATTCGAGGGTCTCGAGGACCTTGGGGATTTTGAGGATTTGGAGGATTGAATAACATATCCCCTTAGAGTGTCCATGAAAGACACGGATGCGAAGCCCCAGCTGGGACATCCACGGCAAGTGTTTGTGAGGAGAAATGAAATATGCTCACATGAAGGGAAGTGGTTGAATTTGCACAATCTTTGATTGGTAATTTTGGACCAAGATGGATTAGATTCCAATTTTAAGCAAGCAATGAAGCATTAATTTGATCCCGACATCGAGGATATTAGAATGAAACCGCTATCCGATAGGGACCGTAGTTGGGTTTCCGGGCTTCGATCGGCCATCGGGTGATTTTGGGAAATTTTGACCTCTTAAGATGAGAGGTCGGCTAGGCCTTTTACCGATCGAACCTCTAAAGATGAGAGGTTGGCTTGTGGGACGTGTTTGGGAAATCTATGGCGAGGAAGATTGATTGCCTCTAAGAATGAGAGGTCAAATTTTGACTTGGCCAAAGGCGGTAGGGTAATAGGAGTATCCTCTAAAATAGAGAGGATGGCTTGGGATTGATTTAAGGTAATGGTAAAGAGGAAGTCCGAGCTACTGACAACTTTTTGCGATCTTGCGAGAATTCAGGCTCCTTTTTGATCATTGGAGAGCTTCTTGAGATGTCGGGGACTTTTGAAGTTCTTCTTCTTTTTTTTTTTTGGAAGGCTTCCCGAGGAGCTTGGAATTATATCCGAGATTGTGGGGATTTTAAAATCCTTCTTTTTTTTTTTTTTTTGTTTTTTTGTTTTTTTTTTGTTTTTTTTTTTTTTTTTTTTTTTTGTTTTTTTGTTTTTTTTTTTGACTTGGAAAGCTTCCCGAGGAGTTGAGGATTATCTTTGTCCTTCCTTCATGGCTTGAGATAATTTGCGCATCGCCGATTCTCGAAGCTAACTTCTCGGGCTCGCTTGGACTTTCTCTCGCATGGAGCAAAAATGATGGCTAAACCGGGTTTCAAAACACGCCGATCTTGAAATGAGAGGGTAGTGTTTAGTAAGGGTGAGGTAACGGCTTTCCTATGGGTGAAAGGTTTCAACCGCAATCCCTACCGGATGACCTAAACGAGATTAAGTCTTCATTGCTTGCTTAAGCTTTATATGAGAAAAGATCCATGCAAATTCATCGAGCAACGAGATGATGATGATGAAAGGGATGTGAGCATATGAGATGCAAGATGGAGTTGGTAAGCCCCAATTTGGGAAGGGATATCAATTGATTTTCTCACTCCGATTAGTTTAAATATTAATCATTTTCGAAGAATTAGTGGTTGAGCAAAGACAAGTGATCATTTTGGATAAAACCATTTCAATTAAGTGTAACGTGGGTGCGCAAGTGATGTCTCGAGTCTAGCAAGAAAAGAAAAAAGACTTATATTAAAAATTAGACACTTAACCACTATGTCCAAAATGGACTACAACGACAAATGTCCAGGAAGGACTTAGGTGAAAGAAAAGTACTAGAACCTACGAAGGTTGACTCAAAAGACTATTTTAAAGATAGGTAGCCCCACCTAGCCGCTCTTGCCGTTGAACCATGCATCTATTCTTCGACGCCGGAGACGGAGCTATCATGGCACCTTTCCATCAGATTTCCTTGGCAACTTTTTTGCTCAATCCAACCATCTTCATTGCCTCGCGATGACCGGTTCATTGACCTTGCAGGGACGAGTCAAACTCCATTGTGCCCACAAGGCTTGACCCACCAAACTCGATCATGTTGACACTCATGTTGTTAGGGAGCGGGTTATTGATAGTATTAGGTCCTTCGTGCATCTCTAACCTCCCTTGCTCAATCAACCTTGGATGGCCTTTTTCAGGGGGACGCAATCATCCGTCAGGTGCCCATGGTACTGATGAAAGGCACAATGCTTGGAGGTATCCAAAGGAGCATCGGGGTTTCTAGGCCGATAATTTTCCAAAGGCCGGAAAGCAAACCTTCTCTCACCAAACCTCGAAGATATCACTCAAAGGCATCCCAAAGTTTCCCAAGTTTTGGAGCCTGGATCTGGATGGATCAGTTTCTTGGGAACAAAGGAAGTGGCATTGTTACGCCCCGTCTCCGCATAGCTAATCACTTCTTTACCTTTCGTTGGTTGAGGTGAGCCGTGTTGGAGGTGGAAGAAACCCGATCTCGTAGCAGTGTGCAAAGCAGCCGTCGCTGATTGTAAGCCTTTTCAAATTTAGCCCCGAATTAACCATTGCACGCAAGTCGGCCGTAGGGGAAGTGGCCGAGGGAAGCTCTCAAATGCGGCTTCAAGCATGACCGAAAGATGTCTAACTCGCTCCTCGTCGAGGGAGGAATGGCCATTTCACTGAGCTTTAAGTTCCATCTCTTATAGAAATCCCCAATATTCTCATTAGTGGCGCCGCATCGTTGTTTGCAGTGTCAACTCGTTTGTCTCCCACTCCAAGTTGGCTTTATACTTATCCGTGAAAGTACCGGTGATCCTGTTCCCAAGTAGCCCTAGCTTCAGCCGCAATCGGAAAAACCATTTCAAAGCCCCCGACTTCAAAGAGAGACTAAAGTAATCGGCCAACCGCCGGGTTTGTGCATCCCTTAGCCTTCATTGCCAAAGTATAGGTGTCCAAGTGAGTTTTAGGGCATGCACTCCCGTCAAACAATTCCAGAGCGGGCATCACAAACTTGTGAGGCAGGGGGACAATCGAGTCGGGATCTGTAGGCCGAAGAGCAAGTGTTCTTTTTGGCGCTCAATTCAAGCATCTGTGCTTTCATTTCCTTGTGTTGCTCCATAAACCAAGCCAATTGGGGATCCAAAGGTGGAGCGGGAATTCCCGAGCCGATATTTGAGCCAGGAAGAGGACTAGCTGTTGGTGGTGCATTAGTGGAAGGAATACCATACTCCGGCATAGGTGAAGACCTCGTTTGGCCCAAATTACCCTGGGGAGTGTAGTAGGAGCTTGGGCAAAGGGATAGAACCCAGCGACTTCATTGCCGTTGGCTTCCAATCGGCAAGAGAAGATGGAGGCAGATCTCGAGGTAGCCGTATGGCTTGGATTTCCTGAGCGAGGCCCAAAAGTAAGCTTAAGTGCGGGCCGTCGTCCTTGGTTGTTGAATTGCATGGCCGGTTGTGGCAAGGATGCATAACCGAGAGGATACCGTGGTCCCGGTGATTCTCGATGAAACTGGATGGGGGCTTGCAACCCGTTGAACCCCGAGTGAGAAATGGGTTTCGCGGAAGCCGTATGAGGAGCAACCGAGCTAGCATCATTCCGAGGAGGGGCTCGACCGTTGCCCCGAACCAAACCGTGGTGGCATTCCAAACCGTTGTCGCGAAAGTCCGGATTGATTGGTCCCAAACCGAGGCGGATCCCAATTTGTCGTGGCATTCCGGGTATCCCCAACCACGGGAAGGCATTCCGTACCGACTTTGTCCCCACCGAGGCATTGCGAATCGGCTCGTCCCGTCAGCCGCATGGATCCAGTGGGTCTCAGCTGGGGAGCCGGCCGACCTAGGGATCGAGGAGCACGGGCTCGTGGTAGTACCGTGGGAGGCCGGTGGTGGCATCCTCGGGAGTAGTCTGCTGACCAAGAGCGGATTGTGGTCTTCCTCTTCTTCCACAGTGAAGGTGCCATCCGGGCCGAGACCGGCGGCCAATCCATGGCTTTTGATAGCCTCCATAAGGCCGTTCAACCGTGCTTCCCGGCGCACTCTCATCTGTTCGGCTAGCCGATTCCACCGTTGTTCTCGTCCGAGGAGTCCCGGGAGGCGGAGCGACGTTGTCCCCATCGCTACCGCTGATGCGCAGACATTCTAAAATCTCGGAGTCGAACAGCACGGTGAAGCCGATGATGCGCTGACTCTTCCCAACCGATTAAACGGTGACCCTGCCCGAAACCAACCTTTGCTGCGGAGTCATGGGGAAAGACACGAGGTTCGATGTCCGGGAATGGAAGGAGGGTAGGTGCTGGGCTTTTGGCTCATGCAACATGCGATTATTTGTTCATGTTTACTTAAAACATGTTTTATTAACCTAATCGGTTGGAAAAGATTGCTCTTCTTTTTCGCGAACTACTCGATTCCTGGATCGGTGGGCCCCGTCACTACGTCTATAAGCCCCTCGTATTCCACCCGTATTTCGACCTCCCGGGGTGGACGGCCAGGGCGAGGGTCCTATAGGGCAAGCGGTCCCACCGACCGAAAGAAAACGATCCTAAAAGTCTGGCGGGTAATCGAGTCTTAACGAGCATTCGATGTAAATTACGGACAAAGCCGACGTCAAAAGTCAAGATCACGTCCGAGGGCTCGACTAAAAGCTCCGCATGATTTGGACCTGATAAGCGTCCACAACCGGGATCTTGACTTGTCGTCATTTAAGCCGTAATTAGGCATGGAATTTTCATTAATCCTTGATGACTCGTCAATGCTGGAGTCGTTGTATAATTTGTGCCGTCGAGCCGAAGTCAAGGCGCCTGGCCAATATCTTGGTCAAAGTCTGCGGCGGAAAACAGGCAGAACTTCGACTGGTTAGGGTCCCCGAAAGATATTGAGTCGGTATGCCGACAAAGACTTGAAAGGAAAGGTCTATACAATGGACAGGGAATGACACGTACCGGACTAAAACCAACCGGGTCTCTGGACAAAGTGTGTCACGGACAAGTGCATGGTCGACACGAGGCTCCACGGGATGTTTGGGTAGTCTGTGCTCATCCGAGAGGCGTAATAAGACCAAACGGACCGCGACAAGGATTTCCCGGGTTAGGGACGTAGTGTGCAGTGTAAGGTCACGTGCGCTTAGTGTGCAAGCAGTCTATCTTCTTTTTCTAAGAAAAATAGAAATTTTTTTTATGTGTCTTAAAAAGGCATGATGCATGATTTTTTTTTTTGAATTTTTTTTTTGAAATTTTTTTTTTTGAAAATTTTATGAACACATAAGCACATAAGCACAAAAATTCCGACAGTTAGGGACATTATTCCGACAGTCAAAATTTTGACTTTTCCGAGGCGGCCAAAAACAAACACGAAAGCGTGCAAAAATCAACACACACAAAGCTAAAGAATTTTCAAATGTTGAGACGGAAGCTTGACCCTCAAAAAGCTTTTCTTTTTTTTTTGAAAATAATGATACCGGTACGTGGGATTGTTAGACCACAATTTATCCCCGACTCGTGTTAGGAGGCGATAACGGGAAGTTTAATGGTTTCCACCAATATACCAAATATCATTTTTTTAGAAAAAGCTTATTTGTCCCAAATGAGTCGCCATCAGTAACGATGTGCCATTAAAACGGAGTCGCCACGCCATTTTTATTTTAAGGGCCAAAACTTTGAAAAAAGCCCGAGATCAGAAATTTAGGTTCGGAGGTCATGTTACGCGTCGGGAAGGACGTTAGTGTGCACCCGACGCGCCTCGCAAAACGAGTCTTCCAAACATTTGAAATCCTTTTGTGTGTGTGTGTGTGTGTGTGTGTGTTTTGACCAAAATAATTTGAAACTGGGAAAAGTGAAAATTGGGATCTCTTTTAAGACTTTAAACTGATCCCATGATTTTTTGGAGAATTTTTGGGTTGAGTCTTGGCACTCAAAAGATTTTTGGATTTGAAAAGCAATTCTGCCAGAATGAAAGAAGGCAGTTGACCCTTGACTTTGAAATGGACTTAAAGGCTTCAAAACCTCAGAATCTGGGGAAAGTCAGAGAATGAAAGTTGCTTAAAACACCCTAAATAGGGTTTCTGCAAAGAAACTTTCCATTTTGGAAGTAATTTGAGGGGTCAAAACCTTCTGGAAATCTCAGATGTGAAATCTGGATTTCCAGAAGCTGATGAACTGGCCTCTAAAAGAAAAATTTAAAAAAGGAGTTTTACTTACTCAAAAAATAAAATAAAAATATGTCTGGAAAGATCTGGATGTTGGCTACAAAAAGTGTTTTATAGTAAACACCCAATTCCAAGTTTTACTGGGTCCAAAAAATAAGAAAATGGACTGAGGTCCCAGAACAATGCTACTGGACAGCAAGATGTTCTTGAGGGAAAATGTGATTTTTGGGGGATTTGCATCTATGTTCACCCCATTTTCATCCCTAGACTTGATACCACTACTTTTTATTGAGTGGTTATCATATTCAAGTCATCCTTGGGGAATTTATGGGGTTTAAACATGTCCTTTGCAAAGGGAAAGGGGATATTTTGTAGAAATGAAATTAAAGAGAAAAAATCAATTTAGAGATTTAAAATATAGACCATTTGAGATGGTCATTCATGAAGATGAACTTCAAGATGACCATCTTGGGTCAAAACTCAAGTTAAACTAAACATCAAGTAGATCCAAGTAAGAAGAACAAGATGAACAAGAAGTCAAAAGTGAATTTTAGGGTTTTGAGAAGGAGGGCTTTACCAATGGTGACACCCTATCTTCCTAGGCTTGGAATTTGACTTGAGGAGTATCAAGATTTGGTGTTTGGCTTGAGGAGTATCAAGGTTTGATGTTTGGATTTGTGTTTGGAGTGAGATTGGGAAAGATTCAAGAGAAAATGGTGGCAATCAAGGGATTCCCACTGTTTTCTCTCTATATTTCGCCAGAACTTCGTTGCTATGATCAAATTGTGTTGTTAAACTGAGAGAGGAGGGTTTAATTTATAGGCCCTCTGAAAACTCAAAGATGTCCGCGCGGAGGTCCCTGTAAAACGTGCCTGGTGCATTAAATGCTGCTCCAGGCTTTGAACAGGAAGAATATTTTTCAAAATATCAGCAGAAATTGTTTTTCAACTTGCTGTTTCGGGATTTTCTTAATTCTTTTGCTTTTTTGGATTCCTTTTTTGGTTTAACTTTAAATAGCAAACCCTAACCTACCCTTGCTTGGTTAGAAAGGTTAGAGATTGTTAGAAATGTTAGAAATGTTAAAACTTTCGTTAACTTTCTAACGAAAAAGCTACCAACTCAAATTGGAGCACTTACAACTATGTAACAACATTTCTAAGCATACATACATATTCTCAAATAATGGGCTCATATAAAAATCATTTAACCTGATTATAAAAAATAGAAAGAGACGACCTGACGGAGGTTAACGATATTCCGTTGAGAACTTAACGGAAGATTTAACGAGAGTCCGTTGACATAGTCTTCCACTTTAACAAAATTAACACCCAAGAAAATGACCCACGTGCTTCCTCTTCACCCACATAATTTTATTTGCCCAAATGACTATGACTTTCTCTATCACCACACGTTTCCCTTTTAAAACAAATCCACTTTATTTCCTTTTCTTTTCCTTCCAGTTTCCATTCAACAGCCCACTTTCTTTTTCCTTCTCCACAGACACGCAACAACGACTCCAGATACGGCGATCTCCACGGCGGCTCCATTTGCCCCAAGCGAGATCCTTGCTTTACGGCGATACCACTGCTGGCGCCCTTCCCGCGCTCACACTTTCCGTCCTTAGCGACTCCGAGCCTCTTCCCGATTGATTTTGAATGAGACGGCGACTTCTAATGGGTTCCGACAACACCCATGGCGACATCAACACCGGCAAACTCCAGGTACCACGATTCCCAGCGAGATGGCCATCCTTCCTTTGCGGTTCTCCTCTTAGCGCCTTAGATTTGCAATTTCTGATTTCAATTTCTGATTTCACTCAGGCGATTCTATCGTCGGTTGGTGTCCTCTCTCCCTGGCGACAATCCAAACGGCGAATAGATTACTGGTGACAACAACACTGGGTCGACGTCAATTATCCGGCGACATCTACCTCCACAGTGACAATCCACACGGCAACTTCAACTTTGTCAACCTCTTTCTACTTTGACTTACGAACTGGTGAAACCCAAAACGACTTCATCCTCAACTTCCCGCAATTCCGAGCGTAAATAAACTTATCCCCGCTCCGTAGTCACTCCCAAACGGCGACAAACCCGGCGGCGGCAACCAACGATTTTGCTCCCACCGGCCACAATCAATGGCGAGATAAACTGTAAGTCTCCTTCCTTTACTCAAGATCTCCATTTCTGATTTCCAATTTCCGCAACTTGGTTTCTGGCGACAATTTATCTCGGGATTGTGGTCTTTAAAATTTTTGATTTCAACTTAGCGACTTCTCGTTTCCTCATGTTCTCGTCCCACCAATTTCCCTATTTTCGACATTTTCGCTTTATATTTCCGCATTGGCGACCTCTTTCTTTGCTGTTTACTTTTCTTTTTTGGGATTTAACCATCTCAACTGCCACTTCAACCGATCTGGCGAGGTAATGGACCAAACTGGCGGGATAAACTGATCTAAGCGAAATGTAATTTGTACTGCCTTTACTGTTGTTGACTGTTTACTTTCTCTTCCTTTTTCATGTTAATTTTCCGGTGAACTGCTATTTCTCCGGAGACGGTCTCATTCCCATACCCGTCCTTCCTTTTCTCTTTCCTGCAAAGCTAACAACTTTGGGCCATCAAAATTGGGCTCTGCCTTTACTCATCCCAGAACAAACGGAAAATGTAGACTTCCAAATTCCGGCTAGCTCCGGCGAACTCCGACTGCTCAGATCCGATGCTACCCCCTCTGTAGTCTAGATTGATACCTTCGGCTCTTCTATTCCGGCCTAACTTCGCCGGAAAATGTCGGTCCCGGCAACGGAACCATCTGATGCTACCATAAAAAATGGTGCATAGGAAACTCACCGGGGTAGCGGCGGTGGCCGGGCTAGGGAGAAAAACATGCTCCGACGGATCCGATCTCAAATGGGACCTCACAACCACAAGAAACACCGTTACTTGGGGTGGGGGTTTTTCCCCCACAAACCCTCCGGCGTGAGAATCATCAATCCGATTCATAACAATTTATCATATATTTCTAGAGAGAGAGAGGGGAGAGAAAGCTTGAATTTGAGACATACATTTGAAAATGAAGGGAGGGAGTATTTATATGACGCATGACTCATCATTATCATCTTATCCTTACTTTACACGTGTCAACCATTCAAATGGGAAATCTATCAAAAGATTTCATTTGGAGAAGGTCAAGGCCAAAATCTTGACACGCTGTCACATTAGTACACAGAGACATCAACATGCTTTGCTAAGACACCAACATCGGAGCATGCGGGAGAGACATGCCGGGGAAGGCCATACAAGGCACACTCGGGCACATGCGGGAAGGCATGCCGGGAAGGCCCATACAAAGCACACTCGGGACATGCGGGAAGGCATGCGGGAAGGCCACTCACAGTGAAGGCCATTTCTGTCATGCGACAAGCCACTTCTTTGGATGACGACAAACCAGTGACCTTAGGCGGGAATCGGGCCTTAACCATAGACTAAAAACATGACTTAGACCAATCATACAATAATCAACTTTGACGATATCACTCCACGACATATAGGCCCCTACAATCCATTTGGACTTGGGCCGGGTAAGCATTTATCGGGCATATTTTGTTATAGGTACATCAAATTGGATGAAACATTCATTTTCAGGAATAATGAAATAAGATGCTTTTTTGAATTGTCTAAAAAGATTATCATTTTTGGAACTTACATCTAAAAGAAAAAGGAAAGCGACGTTATTGTTTTCTTCATTTCCCAATTAAAGTCCAATTTTGGCCGTTATTGTTTGTTTATAAAGCATAATATATCCAATTATTACCAAAATAATTTGTTTATTGAACATTTACACCAAATTCTTTAAAAAGGAAAAAACATTTGCACCAAATTCATTTTGATTTAGGAGTCCGATAATCTGATATAGGGATCCATTAGCATTATTATGGTATACAAGTTGTTATGATACCCCAATTACAATTCCAACGGTGGATATTAAAATCAAGTTTTTGATATACACTTCAAAAGGATTAATATCTATAATGTAAAAGGGGATTTGTCATATAATCGCTCAAAATTATCAATTTTTACCTCATAAAACAATGAATATTTCATCTGGCAATATAATCTCGAAGCTTAATAAGTACACTCTCATTTTCATTTTACTAAGTTCACCCTCCCATCATTTTACTAAATTCACCCTATTTATCAATTTACTTTCTCATCAGCCACTAGCATGTAGGTTACCCCTCCCCATTTTCTCCGATCAACAACTCACGACCAATCAACTCCGACAACTTTTTTACTCCGATGACCAAACAGCGAGAACT